>PVIU01000273.1:112096-148997 GCA_004026605.1 Ondatra zibethicus | reverse complement strand
TCTGTTTCGATCACATGCTCGTTCAGTCCCGGTCCAGCTGGCCTTGGTGAGCTCCCACTAGATCGGGCACACCATCTCAATGGGTGGATGAATCCCTTGCGGTTCTGACTTCTGTGTTCATCTTCTCCCTCCTTCTGCTCTTCAACTGGGCCTTGGGAGCTCAGTCCAGTGTTCCAACGTGGGTCTCTGTCTCTATCTCCTTCCGTCGCCAGATGAAGATTCTTCTGCTCTTCGACTGGACCTTGGGAGCTCACTCCGTTGCTCTGGTGTGAATGTGGATCTTGAGGTAGGTTGATTCCCAGTTTTCAGAGAAACCACCACATTAATTTCCAAAGTGTCTGTAGAAGTTTGCATTCCCACCAGAAGTAGAGGAGTGTTTCCCTAACTCCATGTCCTCTCCAACATAAGCTGTCATCAGTGGTTTTTTTTTTTTTGTTTTGTTTTGTTTTTTTACCTTAGCCATTCTGACAGGTGTAAGAGCCCAAGGGAGGCTAACAAGGAGGGCCCAAAGAGGAATGCATGGATTTCCCTGGGAACGGTAAATAAAAGAGTTCTCCTGGGTAAACTGGGAGTGGGAAGGGATGCAAGGAGGGTAACTTGAGGGAGGATATTGGGCATGCTGTGTAGGAAGGTTGCAGGCAGTATGGAGGGTAAAGAAAGAGATGTCTTTGTGGTAGTGGGCATTTCACAGTTAGGGAGAAGCCTGGGGCCAGGGAAACTCAAAGTAATCCATAAGAATAACTCCAGATAAGACTCTTCACAATGGTGGACAGGGTGCCTGGACTGGCCATCTAGTATAAGCAGATTGGTGAGCACCCTAGTTGGCATCAGAGATACTCTATCCAGTAACTGATGGAAGCAGAGGCTGAGAGCAACAGACAATCACTGAGTTGAGTCCCAGGAGTCTTGCTGATAAAAAGGGAGGCAGAAGTGTACAAGTCAGCTGGGTCATGATAGGGGAACCCACAGGGACAACTGACCCGAGCTGGTGGGAACTATTCAACCAACAGTCAGGGAGAGTCCTTGAGACTGACGTAGACCCTCTTTATATCTGTGACAGTTCTTTTGCTTGTCAGGCTTCTAACAGAAGGATCAGGACCTGTCACTGAGCTTATCTGGCTTTTGGGAACTTGTTCTCCATTCTGGATTACCTTGCCCAGCCTTGCAGAAAGGGGAGGAACTAGAATCTGCCTCGATTTGATGTGCTATGCTTTGTATAAGTCCATGGGAGCGCCTCCTTTTTAAATGAAGACTTAGGAGGAGTGGAAGGGTGGATGGGAAGTGCGGGGAGGGACTGGGAGGAGAGGAAACTGTATGTAAAATGAATGGAAAAAATGCTATTTAAATATAAAAAGTCACAGTTTGGGGAAGATTCCTGTATTGCTTTAGCTTTTAGGAGAGCAGATTGCATTATGAGTAGATGTTACATTGTGTCTGCGGGGAGAAGATCACTGAAGCACCTTGTAGTTTTCATTCTCCCTTTGTGGATTGCTCCTTGTTTTCCTTTGTTTAACATCTGAAGGCAGCTGAGCATGGCGGAGAACATGTGTTATACTTTCCTGGCACTTAAGAGGCCAGGATAAAAGGCTGTGAGAAGGACTTCAGGATCACTGGAGTGCAATACTTTGTAGCAGCCTTGGCAACAGAGTACGATCCCATCTCAAAAAGGCAAAAATACTCCTGAAACATTTATTTATACAACTCAACATGGTAGTTTTTTGCTATATTTAACACATATAGATTCTTTTATATCTTAAAACTATTTATTTATATATGAAGTGAAGTCCATATAAACTCTTGTTATTTTTAGACACTTAAAAACCTGTAAACAACTGTATGCAGTAGAAATGTTTAAATATACATCTTGTTTATGAAATCATATAAAATCCTATTTTCATATAGTTCTAACTATCACAGATTATGCACATCAAATAAGTATGCCTCCCAAATAAAAATAAAAACACAATAATTATGCTTTAACTTAGGTTTGATTATAAATTTATGGAATGTTTTAATCAAAGCTCACATATTTGCTATGCCTAATATACCATTTGAGAAGTTTTGAGTAACTATCTGATATTATGTATAATTTCAGCAAGAAAGTATGTTTAAAGAAAAACCGTATGCCTGCCAATATGAGCAAGTCTATTGTAACAGTCTAAGGAGTCACATTTCACGAGGGACATTTCCTAATACCACAAGATGTGACCCTTGTCTTTATGGACCTAATTTTTGTAAGAATCTTCTACAAGCAAGAAGATTCTAGGACATATAAAGTTGCACAGAGTCAATGACATAGTTCACTATATAGTAAGAAAATTGCTTGATTTCACCTTACCCTACACCACTCTCAACTGTCCACCTGTTGCAAGCAGGTAAGTTGGCCCTGGGTCAAGAGAGCAGGAGCTGGCCTAGCCCCTCTGCACCACTCTTTAGAGCAGGTCTTGCACATTGTCAGGGCAACACAATAAACTGACCCTGCTGGCAGGGGAACAGGAACAGGTTCTGAGGAGTTGAGGGTGGGATAGCAGTCCTGACTCCTCGTCTGCCATGCGGTGGCAAGGGTGAGGAAAAAATGTCCTTCCCTCCTCACCCCTTGTCACCTGTGACAAGTGGGAGAGCTGTCCCTGCCCCTCTCCAACTGCAATAGTCTGGAAAATGGATGCTATACCTCACATGGGCAGCAGGAGAGCTAACCCTGTTCACAGAGGCACAGGGGAGCTGGCCAAGAGACTTGAGCAGAGGAGACTTAGCCCCTGCGATTGCCTGCCATGTGGTGGCATGGATAAAGAAGAAATGCACTCTGCCTGACTCTGTTCCCACCCCTCACTAGGTGGGAGGTGGGAAAGTCAGCCCTGAGGTCTGGAGAGTAGGAGAGATAGCCTGGTAGAGCTAACCCTGAGGGCATGAAAGATGGACAGTTGACCATGCCTCTTGCTGCTTGCTGTATGGGATATGCTAGCTTGTCCTGATGATAATGATAAGGGAAATGTGGCAAGCTAATCAACCCCATTACCAACCAGGCCCAGAACCAGGGCTATGAGTTGGACCACCCTAATATCCATCCCATCTATGATCTTCTGGAGCATATGAAGCACTTACATGTATGGACTAATGGGTACACTGTGTGACCACTGTGTCACATTACATCTTACATGATGAGATTTCTTTCTTTACTTTCTTATCTTTTAAATTTTATTTTGTGTTTTTGGGGGAAGTTGAAGGAGCAGAGGGCAGATGTGAAGGGATGGTGAGCTGAATAAGATCAGGATGCATGATGTGAAGCAAAAGTCGATGAAAAAGTTTTTAAAAATGCAAAATAAATTAACACTACTGTCTGAAATTCAGATTTATATTAACACCCTAAACAGTCATAAACCCAGGAAATGCTAATTGTTGATGTGTAGATGTCTACAATATAATTAGGAACCATTCCTGATAAAACTGAGAATTTAAGAATTGGAGGTACATTGTTATTTATTAGAAAAATGGAAATCAATATCACAATTCGCCAAGAAGAATACAATTAAATAATTCAAAACCACTGCTGGTAAAGACATGCAGAAGCAACCATCTTATGGTGAGTTACTGCATGCTGCATATTGTAGTACTGAAGGTATCCATCTGGCAGTATGGGGATATTATAAATTATACAGTCACATTGAATAACTTGATGCATTTAGGGAGACAAGTATACCTACCCTGTCTTCTGCTTTCTCATGAGCATTTTGTTGAGGGAGATAACTCACGAAGTAAACAGCATGCACCATATAGCTTTACTGACTTCACCTTTGGGGACAGACACAGTGCTGTCAGAAGATGGGAACCCTAGGTTAGAAAGGGGTAGTGTTGACAGAAGGGGGTAGGGCATGGAGTTTTGAAGGTTTCATAATATCCTTGTATGTTGTTATTCAATAATTACTGTTTATGGATATGTAACTATTGAATAGAGAGATGGCTCATTATTTTATATATGTTATAGGCAAATTACAAAATGTTAAAGTTGCCCATGTATTATAGATAGATCCAGTCTCATGGGAAATATAACTAAAGTTTTAAAGATATATTTTCATATTTTAAAAATGTTTTAAATTCTGTGGTATTATAATGAGTATTAGATATACTTATTCTAGTATTACCAAAGTATAATCTACATCCCACATTTAAAACAACCAACTTTTTTATCTTTTCTTTTTTATTGATTTTTATTGAACTCTACATTTTTCTCTGCTCCCCTCCCTGACTCTCCCCTCCCCATCAACCTTCTCCCAAGGTCCCCATGCTCCCAATTTACTCAGAAAAATCTTGTCTTTTTCTACTTCCCATGTAGATTAGATCAATGTATGTCTCTCTTAGAGTCCTCATTATTGTCTAGGTTCTCTGAGATTGTGATTTGTGGGCTGGTTTTCTTTGCTTTATGTTTAAAAACCACTTATGAGTGAGTACATATGATAATTGTCTTTCTGGGTCTGGGTTACCTCATGCAAAATGTTGTTTTCTAACAGGAGACCACTTCCTAAATATAACACCAGCAGCACAGACACTGAGAGAAACAATTAATAAATGGGACCTCCTGGAACAGGTTCTATAAAGCAAAGGACACGGACAACAAGACAAAACGACAGCCTACAGAATGGGAAAAGATCTTCACCAACCCCAAATTAGACAGAGGCCTGCTCTCCAAAATATACAAAGAACTCAAGAAATTGGACATCAAAAGAACAAATAATCCAATAAACAAAAATGGAATACAGACCTAAACAGAGAACTCTCAACAGAGAAATCTAAAATGGCTGAAAGACACTTAAGGAAATGCTCAATATCCTTAGTCATCAGAGAAATGCAAATCAAAACAACTCTGAGATTCCATTTTACTCCTATAAGATAAACAGTGATGACAACTTATGCTGGAGCAGTTGTGGGGTAAAGGGAATACTCCTTCATTGCTGGTGGGAGTGCAAGCTGGTACAGCCCCTTTGCATACCGGTGTGGCGATTTCTCAGAAAATTAGGAAAGAACCTTTCTCAAGACCCAGTAATATCACTTTTGGGTATATATCCAAAGGATGCTCAATTGTGCCACAAGGACATGTGCTCAACTATGTTCATAGCAGCATTATTTGTCATAGCCAGAACCTGGAAACAACCTAAATGCCCCTGGATCAAGGAATGGATAAGGGAATGTGGTACATTTACACAATGGAGTACTACACAGCAGAAAAGAAATGACGACATCTTGAAATTTGCAGGGAAATAGATGAAGCTAAAACAACCAACTTCTAATGAGAACATTAAAAGTGTACTCCAGGGACGCACCCTAAAGCTCTTGAGAAAAACTCCAAGACTCATACTTGGGGTTCTGCATTTTCACTATGTTACCATTATTCATGCATGATCCTTCTTTCTACATTGGATTTCATTATAATACTGCTTTCTGGATAACTATTCTGAATTTCTATCTGCATGGTGGTTACTATTAGCAACACATCTTTCCTAGTTAGAGCACTATATATTCAAGCCTCTTGATATAATTGACATCAAGAGAGCACGCACATGAAGTTATACTTTTACTGTGTTGTTTAGTAAACAGGTTATTTGACAAGATGACTCTCTATGTCGTTTTTCTCAGAGGGTTGCTTCATATATTGTTAACCCTATGTTTAGCTGCTGTAGTTCTTAAAATGCCATTGCTAATGTTCAACAAGGCAGTGATGCCTGCGTGTCAGTTAGCACATGCTTCCATTTGGAGATCTTTGCATCTACTCTTAGTAATTCCTTCTTTTGTGTGGAAATGCAGACTTGTATTGAAGTCAAATAATGAAATAAAATGAAAGAGGAATTAGAAATTGTATGGAAGTAAAATAATGTTAATTACTTTTATTTTCATGTTTGGAAAGAAAATGGTTAAATAGCATCTGCCATGATCCAAGGCCTCACAGCATCCTCACTGGCCAGTCATCACAAAGGCCAGGCAGCTTTAGTTACACTCCTCATATCCAGGAGTCTGATAATTACTCTCCAATTACATACACACACACACACACACACACACACACACACACACACACACGACTTTAAAATTGATCTTATATTTGTGTGTAATTTATTGGAGATTTAAAACAACACCAAGAATCAGGTATCACTGTTTGCCTTATTTCATAAGACAACATTTAAGTCTCCTTAGTAGTTGTTGTTCACATGCTACCTTAGTTCTAGATAAATGTGACACCTTTGCTTCTATACTTCCACATCTTTAATCATGTGCCTGTAATACACGACTACCAAAGCCTGGCTTGTATGTGGCATAAAACTGTAGAAGAAACTCTTTCATGGTTAAGTCCAGATGTGATACAGCAAATGAACATAGACAAGTGGAAAGATTTAGGGAAGCCAAGAGGAAAGTGCAGGCTTAACATCATGACTACAAAAAAAAAGGAGATAACAACCAAATACCTATGTGAATATGACTGTCTTCTGTATTTTACTAATATTCTTTAGTCAATTCAAAATTATTGAACAACTTTTGGTTGTTTCTAGTTAAACAAACTCAAGAAAAGAGGGCAATTTTCCCACTATGACAGATTAAGTCAATGACTACACTAGAATTGTGGAACCTTAACTCTGCTTCCAAACACCTTCCCCCGTTCTCGACCCAGATTTGTTTAAGCTGTTTACCTTAATGAAATCCTGGTGTGAACACTGACTGCTTTGCCACTGATTCAGAGTATCACATATTGTGTGAACAACTCACCTGGCTGCTACTCAGAAACAGAGATGTTCTTGTTTGAAATCCCCTTTTCTCAATGGAAGTCACTATGAGAAAAATACTAGCCAGAATGGAGATTTCTCCACTGCTTAGGGTTCCCCAATCTGCCTGCAAACCTGTCTCTGCAGAGCCATGCCAATCAATTGTGACTTCATAAATTTGATGTCATTTCCACATAAATGTGTCAATGGTAAATAAAAGCCTATTAAATCCAGTTTTGTGGCACTTGATACATTGATTTCAGAAGAGACAGAGGCGACAGGCTGCATGTTAACCTTTAGGTTACACATCTATCCATCCAAGGAAGCTCAAGTTATCTAGCTCACTGGCAAATATACATACTTGATAAATTGTCCTATGTGAAAACTGCAAAAAACCAAAAGGAGAAAAGACAGATAGCAGTTCAGTGGAGTTTTCAGAAAACAAGCTTCATTAATAGCATTTAATGAGTAATTGTTATGCTGAGGAAGAATCTAGACACACTGACTTTGTCAGTCATTCAAAAATTCCAAAACCCTCCAATGGCTTTCCATCACCCTTGAAATGAAATGTAAAAAGTAGATTAAATTCTTCATAATCTAACAGTCTCCCCATATGGTTGCCTGTCTGTCATAATTTCCTTCTGTTAATTCTCCATTTTTAGGTTCTACCCAGCATCAGATCCTTTAATATATTTTGAAGGCTCTAACTGTGCATCCGTGTGTTCTCAACTCTCAACCAAAATTCTTGCAGTTATCAGGATGAGCATTCTTTCAACTTGGGCCAATGATCTAATCATCTTTGCAAAGCAGTCTTCCTGACTACCCTCGTTCTCCTACTCTTCATCTGTCATTTCTAACTTCTTTCCTGCTTATCTAGTCCCCCAAACACTCATCAGCGCTTATGAATAACATATATACACATATACCAATTTATGCATAGAAACATTCTATCATTCCATATTAGACAATACACATAGAAAAGTTTTGCTTTCTTTTTTTTGGTGTTTGAAACTGTGTTTGATATCTGAGAACCACTTATAAGACCTGAGAAGTACTAGGGAAATATTAATTCAATAAATTGGTAAAGGAATAGGAGACTAGATGAATAAATTCATGGGCATAAGTATTTACAGTAATACAAACTCAAGTAATCAAGCGCAATATTTATGTTTGAAAAATAGTAATGGACATTACTGGACACAGGGATAGGCAGTATGAAATGGGGGCATGGTAGACAGAATATAGAGTCCTGAACACTTAGATGAAAAGTTAAGATATCAATTAAAAGTATTAAAGCAATTCTTCAGACATTGACAAGGTTGAGAACAATGTTTTTTGGCAATCCTGGGTAGTTAGTTAATTGTATGAGATAAGGACTGGCCAACTGCTGAAGACAGGTGAGAAAGAGGAATGTTGAGTTGGTTAAAGGGTGAAAGACTCTGAAAACCATTTTAAAGTGGCCGAGAAGTGAAATGAAATTAGTTTTGCAGGGACCATCTCGTGTTATGACGATGTAGTTTTTCAGGATACAATTGTGGAGTGTTGGAAGAGTTATAAAATTCAAAATAAGTGTCCAAATTTGACCAAGCAATCATAATTTTACAAATGAAGAACTTGAATCGAGTATTAATTTAAATTAGAAAAGACCAACGTAGCTATACTATGATTGAAGACGAACATCTGAAGAAAACACAGTGTTGTATAAACGGCACATCTAACACTTGCAGAAAGATTACAGCTCCTAGGGGACCTCTGCAGGAAGTTTCATACACTCATATCTATGTGCAAACCTCTTCTCTTTGAAAATTCAAAACAGGAACTTTGATTCATTTCTGTATGGCAAGTTTAATTCTAGAGAAGAGTCAGTGGGGAGTGTTTCACAACAGTTTTTACAACGGGAGCTTTAAAAAAGCATCACAAAACTCTAGGAATTTATTCGTTTACTCCTACGTTCATTCTCCGTGTAAACGATGTGTTCCTGCCATGGGGGTGAAATGCAGGGTGAGGGCTGTGATAGACTGGAAGGTAAGGAGGAGAGCCTGTGTGCTCTCACGTCCTGAGAAGAAATGAGAGATTTATCAGTAACTGTAATCTTAGTTAAGGAGTGTTAAGAGTGTAAGATATACATCATAGTGTGCATGGGGAACAAAGGGGATTAAAGTTGGAGATGTGTGGGCCCAGGTTTTATTAAAGGTTGATAGTTGGACATTTCCCTCTGTCTTTCAAACACGGCAGAGTAAGCCCTTCCCTACATTCCTACTTCCTTTGTTTCTTACCGTGTCTTATTTGTCCCTTAACTTTGCCAACATCTAGATCCATAAACTCCTTCCCATTTCAGCAGCCTTATTCAAACCTATTGTGAAGCATGATTTGTCCTGTGATGTTCTGGATATTATTTCCTAGTACAGGAACCTCACAAATCACTGCAGCACTCTCACGATAAGAGGGCCATTCTTAAAAAACACATAGCTTAATATAGGCAAATATGACTTGCTCTGATAGATACAGATTCAATAATGTTAGACTTGTGGCCTATCTGCTCCAACCCCATAACACACATACAGAGTGCAGCAACTAGAGTGGAAATATTTATTATGAATATATATATATATATATATATATATATATATATATAAAACATAGCTTACTTATATTTTGTTAAGATGTTTTTGCTTTCTATTTTCATTTTTAATATTTTTATTTGAAAGTTTTATACACTTATAAAATATATACTTTATGTTCAAGGGAATCATACTAATTTATCCATTTTAATCTTTTTCACAAATACTTTACGATTCAATTTTTATCATTTGAGGTTAATAGGCTATTTTTAATTTTTCAGCTTAGGCAACCTTTAATAGCACAAAGATATCTACATACAAATTGTATTTTCAATAATGAAATGTAGAATTAGAGGAAAGAAATATGTATGCAAAGAAAAAGGTAGAACAAAAATTAAGAATCAGGAGTAATTAGGGCATGGCACTATACCACATTGCTAAAGTAAAAAGACATTATTGTTGTTATTTTCTACATTTCTGGGCTGTAAATGAAGACACTTTTTACATAACTTTTTCTAAGTCATACTAAGAATAAGAAATGTAATTATCACTGCTTATAAAAATAAATTCACACACCACTAAAATGTAGGACATATATAATTTCTAGCTATAGGGCCAAAGACAATTTAAAAAGAAGGATTTGAACGAAAACTGCATATCATAAATGACCAACTCCATTTTCCTATGTTCATTTCTTCATATCAGATTCTGTCATTTGTCACACCTAGGCTTCAAATTTCAGTGGTAAAATAAACAGCAGAGAGATATTAGCCTGTTAGGTGAATAGGGTGAGGGAAGGGTTTAGTCACTTAGACTTGAAAAATATACATGTATATTATGAGAAGAAATAGAGAGAAAACACATTTGTGCAAGAAGAAAAAGAAGAAGAAGAAGAAGAAGAAGAAGAAGAAGAAGAAGAAGAAGAAGAAGAAGAAGAAGAAGAAGAAGAAGAAGAAGAAGAAGAAGAAAGGAAAGAAAAGGAGAAGGGAAGAAGAGGACAAGGAGAAAGATAAATCATGATGATTTGGAGGGACAAAGCAGGGAGTTCACGGATAAAGTCTCTTAAAGCCAAACCTGATGTTCTGAGTTGAATTCATCAGAACCCACATGATGTAAGAAGACCACCTACTCCAACAAGTTGTCCTCTGAGCAGCAATTGGGTGTCCATGTACATGCATGGGTACATAAATAAATGAGTGCAACAAACTTTACAAAGTAGGATTAGTGCCCTTGTAAGTCCCCCAATGAAAGTAGAGGGCAGTCCCACATAGCAGACTCACTGAAGCCAAGGGAGCCGTGGTACTACCAGGCAGGCGTCTATCCCAACACAATGAAATTTGGTAACTGTCTAGGATTTAGGAACCACATTGTAAGATGATGACAATGTGGAGAACTTAGTCTTTCTTATTGTACAGACTGTTTTCTAGATGTCTATGGATGTTTACTTAGTAAAAGCAAGAAGTACCATTCCCTGATTAAGAAAAAAGACAAATCAAACAAAAAACAAACTACCATTGATAGGAGTGGCAATGAGGTAGAAAAACCATCTCTCATTAATCTCCATTAGTACTATGTCAATTTAGTCCTCTTTATGTTGTGCAAAGTAAGCTATCGATACCACCTTGGAGTAAAGAAGGAGGACATGGTGAGGAGCCCAGTGTTTAGGTTTCACCATTAGGTGAATCTCACGCATAGGTGAGAGCAGATGCTCATAAAGGCTGAAATGCTCCCAGGATCACTCAACAAGGGAAGCGTGAATACCCCAGTGACTATTTCAACACCTATTACCTTCTTTAAGCAGAAGGTAATAAAAGCTCATAACCCCGTATTGTGGTTTCTGTTCTGCTACATCAGCTTATCACAAATTTCTCCAGCTCTCTCTTCCCTGGTACTAAAGAAATTAAGAGAGTACACTGTTCAACAAGTCTTATCTTTCATGAAGTCTCACTTTGACTTACTAAAAAGTGTTTGTTCTCTTAAGCTGTCAGCAAAATATAAGTAAGATAAATTGATATCACAGGCATAAAAATTTCCCATTATTCCATTAGCTAAAATACATTCTAACCAAACAGTAAAATCAGAAGTATGTTTGAAGGAGCAAATGCACTTTAAAAATTTAGCTTGAAGGATTAATTTTAATGATAATTACATTTCCATTATAGATAATAAAGTGATTAACATTCTTGAGACATAATAAAATGATAAGCATTATACTTTAAATACTTGTTGTGAAGTAATTATTGGCCTCTGGCATTTTCTATTAATTCTCTGATTTATAAAATAAATGATGAGGATTTTGTTCAAATCAAGCATTTATTTTTTTTTTATAGACAACAGAAGAAAATAATAACATAGTGGCTCTAAAAACTTTTGAGTGTTCTAAATTCTCTTCAGACGTTCTTGTGGAGAAATGATAAGACAGGACTGTTTAAATTCACATGTGAATGTCCCAATTCTTAGGGACTAGGAAGGCGACTATGTTTGGAGACTGGGATTTTAAAGAGAGAGATTGTGGTGAGATAGAGGTGACATCATCTGAGCTGACTGATGGCCTTTTGGGAAAGAGAGAACGGGACACAAAGGAAGAGACACCAGGGGAACTTGTGCATGGAACAAATGGGAACATGGCCATCTATAAACAAGGAGAGTTGCCTCAGGGAAGCCCATCCAGGCAGGCTGAGCATGGGTTTTTCATTCTCCTATTGTCAAAGTCACTCAATATGGTGTTGTGTTATGGAAATCCTCAAAAGCTAATATTCTTATTCTTTATCTTTTAGCTGTTTTTCAAATAATAGATGGAAAGTGTGATCATCTGGTTAACTTTGAGGAACTAGATTCTCAATAATCTAATTTTAAGGATTAATTTAATTTTATGTTCCAAGTAAAAAATACACAATAATTAACCACATAAAAGGGTATACAACTCAATTAACTTCAGTACCAGCATAATTATTTGAAACAGAAGAAGTTAAGTTTCACATTGAAATTTATTCTTTCACTATTGAATATATGTTCACGTGCTTATCCACCCCAAAATGAATAATCCATGACAGAGTTAAAACTAGAAAATCTATTAGCTTTATATCTTTTGTTAATAGCTGTATTCATTGCCTGGATGCAGAGAATAAGCCCATCTCTCTTTCTTTCTCTCTGTCCCTCTCTGTCTCTGTCTCTGTCTTTGTCTGTATCTCACTCAAATACACGCTCGTGCACACACACACAAATCATATAAACAGAGAAAAAAATAAGGAAGATATGGAAGAAAAAGGGGAGGAGAAGGATATGAGGGAAGGGAGGGTGATAGACAATGCAAGAAAGAAAAAGAAAGTGAAAAAAGAAAGGAAGGAAGGAAGGAAGAAAGGAAGGAAGGAAGAAAGGAAGAAAGAAAGAAAGAAGCGAAAGAAAGACAGACAGACAGGAAGGAAGGAAGAGAGAAAGAGACAGAAGCATTTTGGCAGAGAAGTTAATTTTTTAAAAATATTTTTTTCCAAATTATTTACTCATCAATTGTACAGAAATCATCTATGCTAGGATTACCATATATGGTCACTTATTAAAGAGAAGAATATTTTTTAAAAAATATGGTTACAATACCAGAGTTATAGTAGTAGGGAAAATTAAGATACGAGCTATGTAGGGAAAAATTAATGTAGGTATCAGAATTGTAGTACTTCTCAAGTCCTCTAAATTAGTGTATGTGGGAACTTTTCATGGGTTAATATTTCAAAATTTTCTAAATTTAACAAAGTTATTTGTTTGCATAAGGAGGAAATCCTCACCAGTCCACTGCAGTATACTGTGTAAAACTCTGCTGTAGGGAAGGGATTACACTGAAGGATTCTGAATAGTGAGAAAGAGTCAATGTACCTATTGCTGGTAACAGAATAGACAAATACAGAGGAAAGATTAAACATCTTCTTCCATTGAATTAGACGGATATATGTCTCAAAATTCTCAAATTATTCTCTTCATCATTGTACAATTCTTATAATTTTTTCCTTTGTGAGTGGATGTGGTGCACATACATGATCATGGCGACTCATGCACATGAGAGGCGTGTGCATGCATGGAGCAATAAGAGTTGTCTCCATACCTTAATTTTGATGCAGAGTTAGTCACTGAGCTGAAGCCATTAATTCTGGTACATGGGCTGAACCCGTGAGTTTTGGAAATCCACCAGTTTTCTTATCTAGCCTGGGGATATAGCTAAGATTTGCCATGTCTGTTCTTGTCTTGTGTGCTGAGGATCCAAACGCAGGGCCCTCACATTTGTATAACAAAGATATTACTGACTGAACTCTCCACAACTTCCATCAAGTACAATTTTCATCAGTACAATTTATAACTTAAAAATGAACTTGAATTTTCAAGACAAGAGAAAGTAATTTGCTTATATGTTCTTTATTTAAGATACACTCACGATCATTTTGTAAAATAAACTCATTTTATATTTTAAAGTCGACACTTCTACAGAGAGCATTGAATCCTTAATACAGCTGAGAAGTTATCTCTGCTGACTGTGATCACACGTTCTTTCTGGTTACAAAAGTACAGGTTATCTTATGAATAGTAAGATGAATAGTCTCAGATTGCAGGAGGATATACATGTGTAGGTTGTTTCCCCTCTGTACAATGACATCACATCTCCTACCTGTGGTGCTTCTAAGGAACTAGAATGAAAGATCTTCACAAACTGGCTTTACAAAAAGAATAAGTTTCTGCTTCCTTTCAAATAAACTTCTGTTTGAAATTATAAATCTTACCAATTTCTGCAATGTGATTAACACATGTATGCATATCTTAATGTGATATATATATTGATATATCATGCTTTATTTACTAAGTACAAGGCCCCCTGCTTGGTAATGAAGATATGTTAGAGGTGCCACATTGGGAAGGATTTGATGAACAGCAGAGAGACAAGCCAATTCAGAAACTTGCAAGTAAACCTGCAGGTAATCCTGGATTAGGAGAAGGAGTGAGATTTATCTGGGAAAGGATTGTAAAGAAAATTATAGTTATTACAAACTTGGGAAACATCAAAGGCAATCTAGGTTTCAGAACTACCCAACTAGAACTTAGTGAGAACCACAGGTTGTAAGACGTGACTTCCAGGGGAAAAAAACATGAGATTCAAATAAGACAGACACTCTTTATACCTTGTAGAACTAAGCTACTCTTCACACTTGTTTGTAAGCCCTCTCTGGAAACGTTTCTTGCTTGACCATGGTGTTGCAATCCTGTAAAACTGTGTGGTATGTGTGTAAACAAAGGATGTTTTGTGTGTATGTATGTTCATGTGTATGAGTGTGTGTTTGTGTGTGCACATTCATAGACAATTAATCAGTGTTTTCAGTCTTTGCCATCCCCATGAAGAAAGAGTAAGGTTAGTCATCATAAGCAGTGATTTAATGAGTTATACAATTTCTTGATAAAGGGGCTTCCATCTCCTCATTATTCTTTTCTGTAAACATAACAAGTATAGGGATTGTCTGAGCAGCAAACTAGAGTTGTGAGATATT
The DNA here is from genome assembly GCA_004026605.1 of Ondatra zibethicus. Lineage (NCBI taxonomy): Eukaryota > Metazoa > Chordata > Mammalia > Rodentia > Cricetidae > Ondatra > Ondatra zibethicus. The sequence continues at coordinate 134,168 of PVIU01000273.1, read as the reverse complement.
GAGTTGATATGTCCTTAGTGAATTTGAGAGGAATGGTATGTTACCTGCTATTAGGGCTCAAGGCAAGAAAAAAATCCACAACTTTTATTAACACTAATTTCCATAGAAAGACTACATATTCATATATATAACAAATTTATATGATATGCATACTGTCTATAAAATATATTAATTATATAATATATAAATACCATATATATTTATAAAATAACACCATAGATAGATAGATAGATAGATAGATAGATAGATAGATAGATAGATAGATAGATAGATAGATGATAGATAGATAGATGAGTGGAGAGAGATTTTGTGTGGGTGTTAAATTCCGATGATGTGACAACAGCCCTTAATCTGGCCTCCTCTGAACTGTTGGCTCTCTTTGACTTCAGTCATAGAGGACATTCTTCAAGGATGTATCTTGCTTGTCAGTAACCCAAGACAGGAAGATGACTTAACTTTTGAAATCTATATATCAGGAAGTTTTCACTTCAAGAAGTCACTATGCAATACCAAATGGACTTAAAACTCTCAGGAATCAGCTCTCCTCCTACACAGGGAGCACATTCAGGTTTAAAACTCAGATCTCTCACACTCCTTATTAGCATTTATGGTAATAATTCTATATATATCTCAGAAATCCACATTCATTGCTTATAGATCAACCTTCTATCTGTTTTTGCTACTCTTCTTGATTCTTTGCTCCTACATCCTTGGATGTCTTTCCTAGTAAACAAATGAACCTAAACATTTGGTAGATGGAAAAAATCATACTAGGACTGTGAAAATTATATTAAACTATCTTGCCTTTTTAAGTAAGGAAAAGAATTGGTATAATTCAAAATGTCAGCATGACCCAGCTGGTGCTTGCCTTAAAAGACAACTCCACAGACACAGGTTTCTGTGTATTTTAATCAAATTAAATAAGAGAATAAAAAATGAATGGTAGACTCTTTCAACCTTGTTTCTAATATATTTTCAATCACTTTTCTACTTTGGTGGTAAGTGATTCAAGACATAAAGAGTCTTGCTTTGCACCTTGAAATAATGTCCCATTTGGGTCTGACTAGGATGTGCCACATGGTTCTCATAGGTTGGATGAAATTGAAGAAGTTATTGTATATGAAGAAGGCATTGTTCTTTCAGTGGATATAAGTGTTGATTGGGGTATTGGTTTCAAATTCATTTGCATTGGGTAGACAATTTCCATAATGGAGGATATATTTTGCCTAAGGATTTGTTTATTTTAAGTAAAAAAAAGAGTGGTAAAAACTATATACAAATTGACTTCAGTAAAACTTGAGATTATTAAACATGACAGCACCTCCTTCAACTTGGCTTAGTCCAGTGCAATAAATGAGATTGGACTACCTACTTTATAATGAAGCATATCACTAAGAATTAGAGATTTCATTATCTATAGAAACCAGATGATGTACTCAAACCTTACACCCCTACAAACATAAAACTTATGAAAGATGATTTTAAGGATGATATTCTTATTCCAAGCTTTAGAACCCAGAGGGTTGTAAGTCTCTAAAAGAAATGTCGCTGGCATCGCTGATGTAATGAGAAGTTTTAGAGGGCTCAGGCATGACACACAAGTGAAGAGTCAGTAGATCAGTGGTAAGCCAGATAGGTAAAGTTGTGCATGAAACCTGGAATTGGAAAGAGTAGTGTGGAGATAAGTATCTGTGAGCATTTTTCTTGGTAGTGTGACGACCTGCATTTGGATCACCACAACCCAGGTAAAACAGTGAAGTGGCATATGCCTGTTACCCTAGTACTCTTTTGGTAAAATAGGAGGTAGGGGGAGGAGAATCCTTTCAAGATGGTGTGTCTTCTAACGTGGAATTTCTAGTGACAAAGAGCAAAGAAATCCCAATCAAACAATATTAAAGGCAAAGACTAACATATCCAAGGCCAAGGCATGTATCATAGAAGTTTGTGCATGATGCATGTGTACACAAAATAAAAACATGAATAAAATATTCACAGGAATAAGTAATATAAGAAAAGAGTAAAATGTGACAGTGTGAAGCTTTATGGCCCATCTGAAATCAAGGATGGGTTTAAGTTGTTATAAAATAAAACCTAATACCTGTAAACTGTAATAAGAATTAAATAGGCACAGTCATAATGGCTAAGATCAAAAACACAAGTGACAGCTCATGCTGGGATGATGTGGAGCAAGAGAAACATTCCTTCATTGCTTGTGGGAGTACAAACTTGTAAAGTCACTTTGGAAATGAATATTGCGGTTTCTCATAAAACTGAGAATCCGTCTGCATCAAGACCCAACTATAACACTTTTGGGCATATATCCAAAGGATGCTCAATAATACCACAAGGACACTTGTCCAACTATGTTATAGTAGCTTTATTCATAGTAGCCAGAAACTGGAAACAACCTAGATGTCCCTCATCTGAAGAATAAATAAAGAAAACACAGTGTATTTATACAATGGAGCATTATACAGCTTTTAAAAACAATGACATCATGAAAATCTCAGGCAAATGGCTAGAACTAGAAAATATCATCCTGAGTAAGACAACCCAGACCCAGAAAGAAAAATATGGAATGTATTCACTCATAAGTGGCTATTAGCCATAAAGTAAAAAGTAATCATGCTACCATCCACAGACCCAAAGAGGTTAGGTAACAAGGAGGGCTCAAGGGGGAACAATCAGATCTCCTCGGATACGCAGAATAGATTTCACGAGTGGACAGGGGCAAGTGGGAATGGGACCAGGAGGTATCGGGTGGGGTGGAGAGGCAGAGTACAGGAGCAATGACTGGAAGGGGGGAACATTTGGGACAGGGGATAAATCTAGAGCAAGGGAAACTCACATGAATCTACAAAGGCAACTCTTGCTAAGACTCCTAGTAATGGGGGATACATAGCCTGAGCTGTTACCAAGCAGGACTTCAAGTAGAGGATTGGGACTCCAACGCAGGTACATAACCTTCAACCTATAATTTGCCCAGTCTACAAGATATGCTGAGATCAAAGTGGCATAGAAATTTTGGAGTTGTGAGCCAATGGCTAGCACCTCCTGAGATCCATGCCACAAGAATGAGTTCAGCCCTGTCTTTGCCTGAACCACAAGAACCTACAGGCTGGAGAGTCCAGAGACAAGATACAACGTGACAGGCAAAAAAAGTCAATACAATGATGCCTAATGATATCCTGCCATACTCATGGATTGGTGCCTAGCCTAATTATCATCAAAGAGGCTTCATGAAACAGATGCAGATTTGCAGTCAGAAATAGGCAGAGTTTGGGGAATCCTGCAGAAGAGGGGGAGGAAGAATGGAGGATCCAAAGGGGTCAAAAACAACACATGAAAATCCACAGATTAACTAACATGAACTCATAGGGTCTCAAAGAGACTGAACCAACAACCATGGAGCCTGCATGGAACTGACCTAGGCCTTCTGCATATATGTTACAGTTTGTGTGGTCTGGTCTTATGGGACGCCTATTGGGAGCAGGTGTTGCCTTTTACTCTTTTGGAGTTGTTTGTAATTGGATACACTCATTCTCATAAGACCCTGAAAGTTATTTTAAAATATTTTGCATTACAGTAATGGAATACCTTAATAAATTTATAGTCTTATTTGATAATGAATATATTATTCTATCCATGAAATACAAGTTAGCAATAAAAATAAGCTACAAAGGAAAAGAAAAATATGTATGAAAAATACTGGTATGTTCAGTAGTGAAAGAAGCCAATTGAGAAGTACTGCCTATTTGTTGACATGTCATCTGTTCTATGCTATTGTAGAACAGACAAGATTATGCCTGTGTAGAATGCAGGCTACTGGGCTGGGATAAAGATCAAGTGAGATACAATAGACCAGTAAAGCACAGAGCAGTGAGAACATCAGCACTATTCTACATGATACTCGCTGTTCACGTTTAAATTGCTGACATTTACTAAAGTATACTCTGATGAAAGTTTATCACTGAAATGATGACAAAGCACTAATAAAGAATAATAAGAAGCTGAGAAAGAAATCAGAGGAACTTCACCATTCATAATAGCCACAGATAAAATAAAATACCTTGGGGTAACACTCACCAAAGAAGTGAAAAACCCATACGACAAGAACTTTAAGTTTTTAAGGAAAGAAATAAAGAAGATACCAGAAAATGTAAAGATCTTCCATGCCCCTGGTGAGGTAGGATCAACATAATAAAAATGGCAATCCTACTAAAAGCAATATACAGATTCAATGAAGTCCCCATCAAAATCTCAACACAATTCTTTACAGACCTTGAAAAGACAATAATCAACTTCATATGGAAAACAAAAAAACCAGAACAGCCAAAATGATACTGTACAATAAAGGAACTTCCAGAGGCATCACCATCCTTAACATTAAGCTCTATTGTAGGGCTACGTGGTATAGGATGTCTTTCTGTCTTTGTGTTGCTTTCATTGGTTAATGAATAAAGAAACTGCCTTGTCCTTTTGATAGGGCAGAACTTAGGTAGGTGGGGAAGACAGAACTGAATGCTGGGAGGAAGAAAGGAGGAGTAGGGGAGAGACACCATGGAGCCGCCAAAGACAGATGTGCAGAATCTTTCCCAGTAAGCCTCTGCCATGTTGCAATACACAGATTAATAGAAATGGGTTAAATTGACATGTAAGAATTAGTCTACAAGAATCTAGAGCTAATGGGTCAAGCAGTGATTTAATTAATACAGTTTCTGTGTGGTTAATTTGGGGCTAAGCTAGCCGGGCAGCCAGGACAAACAAGCGGGCCCCCTTCCTGTTACAGATACAGTAATGAAAACAGCTTTGTATTGGCATAAAAACAGACAGGTTGACCAATGGAATCGAATTGAAAACCCAGATATTAATCCTTACACCTATGAATACCTGATTTTGGACAAAGAAGCTAAAATTATACAATGGAAAAAAGAAAGCCTTTTCAACAAGTGGTGCTGGCATAACTGGATGTCAACATGTAGAAGAATGCAAATAGATCCATATCTATTGCCATGCACAAAACTCAAATTTATTTCTTTATTTAAAAATTTAAACAATAATTGACTTAATACTAAATGAATATAGTCATGTTTAAAATCTTTAGAACTTTAATTTTCTGGATCCATTCATAATTGTCTCCTTTCCCCAATCACCTCCTATTTCTGAAAGTCACCACTTCCCCTTCCTGAGTTCCCCCAAGCCCCTACCTTCCTATGGCGTCTGTCACAGCTCCCTTGGTTGCTGACTGACTTAATCTTCCCTATCTTCTACCACTCCGTGGACTTCACTGTCAACACTATCAGCTGGAGATTTAGACACACCTGAATGCTTCCCTAGCATCCAGCCTCTGCTTCAGCTTATGTAGCACGGCATCAATTCTTCCTCTTCAGATTTTTATTTTTCCAACTGATATTCCTTGTTTCAAAGTAAAGGTTGTTAAGACCCCAGCAGAAAGTGATATCTACAATAGAAAGATATCTACTGCTTTGGGAGCTCCTTCAACCTTTAACCTTTAAGATACAAGCCTGCTTGGGCATGGTCTCCTATACTATAAATGCTGAGGGAAAGTGCACATTTGTTCTCTTCTGGCTCCTGGAGTCGGATCTGGGAGTCTACCCCTAAATAACTAACCCTTTATTATACTCAATTCTGAGCTAGTGTGGGATTTCTTTTTAGCATCCATCTCCAATCTACCATTCTATTTTTGCTTGTAATATGGGAAACCATCACCACTGGATAACTTATATTAATGCTAGAATAAGTCTATGTACATAGTTGGCACTCAAAATTGGGCATGTGTTTCACATGGAAATATCAACATTTTTGTGTAAAAGGTGTGTATCTATTTTCCAAGAAATTACAGTCTGTCAGTATTAAGTTTCATATTAATCCATATAATATGTGTAAATATATAATGTACTTGCAATCATATCTATCTATTTATCTATCTATCATATATCTTCTATTTATCTAGTTATCTAGCTACTTATTTTATCTCCACCATCTATTCATCTCTTTCATTCTCTCGCTCTCTTTCTTTCTCCTTATCTATTTATCTTTTACCAGAAGAGAGAATTGATGATGTGATGCAGTATGGTTTATGATGCTCTAAGACTGCTTTATATATGTCTCCTCTTAATAGGGAACCCTCATGAAAATTACTTGTTCTTTTCTTTGTAAAAGAAAGACAAGATTTCTAAGACTCTCTCAGAATATATTACTTGGGAATTTGTGATTACAGTAAAAGTAATATATAGGTATATAAATGTTATTCATACATTGGTAATTCAACAGCAAACTTTGACTCATAAAAGACAGATACTGAACTTATTTTTATGAAAAAGAGAAAGATGGGTATATATAAATAAAAGAAAAAAAAGAGCCACAAAGAAAAGGAGGAGGCACCAAACAAAAACACCTTCAAAGATCACAAGTTTGATGTATGGCTTTAGTTGTCCTTAAAAATCTGACTGCCAGATTTTCATGTAAATGGTGTAATTTTTGTTATTCAAAATTACATATAAGCTGTGTGTGTTCATTTCTATGTGTGTGTGTGTACATGTATGAATGAGCATGATGTACACTGGTGCTTTGATGCATGGGTGGAGGTTAGAAAAAAAATGAGGGATGATTCTTGCCTTCATCCTTTTCAGAGACGTGGTATCTGGTTTATCACTGTCTGTACCAGGTTAACTGCCCCGTAAGCTCGCATGAATTATCCTGACCCCACTTTCCATCTCATCATAGAACACTATGATTACAGATTCATAATACATGCTGGATGTGGGCATTAGGATTCAACGTAAATCCACGCACTTGCACAGCAAGCATGTTAGCCCCTGAGTCATCTCCTCCATCCTAAAAATGTCCCTTTATAATAGCTTTCGTGCTTGGCCCATGAGTCAGTGCCACATCACCTGGATTCCAAATATACTTCCTTATGTTTTTCATTTTTCTTCTAAAAAGATTTGATGCCGTTTATAGCATCACCTTTACTTCTGGTCATTTATTTTTCAGTTCGTGACACGCTCTTGCTAAATCTGTAAATGAGCTCAGAGGATACCTTCCTTTAGCAGGGCTCTTTGTCTTCTTTCTTGTGCGGTCGCTTCATGCTGGGATGGCATGTGCCCTGTCTACATAGTATTTTTCTTCTCAAGCAAGCTCTGCAAGAGACTGAGGGAACAATTTTAAAAGACAAAGTAGAATCCCTTTTGATTTATTGGAAGCCTTTGACTAAATTTAATCATCACAATATTTCCATGAGCAAATGCCTGATGTCTGCAAGGTCCCACACTGGGTCTTTTAACCATGTTAAGAGCTATGTCTCCCCCAAATTCATATGTTGAAATCTGAGATGCAGAATTTGCGAATGTGTTGGTATTTGAGGATGGTACTCTAAAGCAGGCTTGGCCTTAGTGTAGCCTGACTTAAAAGTCTTTAACAGACTAAGTCACAAAAAAAAGCAAAAAGCACAGAGGGAGCACCATGGAAAGGAAGTGGAGAAAACAAAGTCTCTGCAGTCCCAGGGGAGGACCTCACAATAAACTAACCACATTGGTTACTTCAGCTGGAACTTTGAGCCTCCAAAATGTGAGGAAACCAATTTTTATTTCTTTTCAAACAGACTGTGGTACTTAGCTATGCACAGCTTAGGAAAATAATGGTTGTGCATAATTGGAAATCCTGTGGATATAAACAAGTATATATCACCATCTCAGTTTTATAGCAAGTGAGAATCTGGAGAGATGGCTCAGTGGTTGAGGGCACAGGTTGCTCTTCCAGGGGATCCAGGTCCCCTTCTCAGCATGTACATGGCAGATCATGACCCTCTGCAATTCTAGTTTAAGGAAGCTTGATGCCTTTTCATAGCCTCTATGTGTACAAGCCATGCATATGGTACACATCATACATGCAGGCAAAATACAAAAATAAATATTTTCTTAAAAAATTATAGAAAATAAAAGTAAAGGTTTTAGATAGATAGATAGATAGATAGATAGATAGATAGATAGATAGATAGATAGATAGCATGTCATTGGAAGCAGAAAACCAATATCTGATCGATGTGATAAAATAAAAACAAGAAGTAAATAACCTGAACCAATCAACTTATTATATAATTCTCCTGAATTAAATATGTTTTTCTTCCCAACATTATTTATTAAATTTATCTTGTACATTTTGTGCCAGGCATTACAATTTCCCCAGAAATAAATGAACATTGCTTCAATCCCTATGGTGGCCTTTGGTCTTTGAGAGAAGATAACTTCAGATGCCTCAGATATGTATTTATTTAACATATATATTTGCCTTATTGATCTCGTGACTTTGCCTAGCTGGCAGTTCCTAGGTTGGCTCTTCTGAGGATTAAATTAGCCCTCACAAATATAAAGAGGAGTCAGCCAAGACTTGAAACTTGACAATATTCTCCTTTGATGGCACAAGTGCCAGCCATATCATGATAAGAAAGACCAACAGGTGCTGTTGTTTAGTTCTGAGCTGCACAAAGAGACAGGGTACTACAGGCAGGGGCACTGGGGTAATCCCAGGACAACTCAAATTTTCATCCTGACTACCCATTCTTGACCTGTTAATTCACGGAAAAGGAACATGGCTTCTAACGAGTTTCCTGTGAATATTGAAAACAGTGTCAATCTTAATTGTAATGGTATTTTGTTTCTGTTTTAGCTTTATTTGCTAAAATACAAACAGAGTTCACACAAAGGTGACTTTGCACTTTGGATTGCACGCCTTTAATCCCAGCACTGTGGTGGTGGAGACAGGAGCTCAATGCAGTCTGAGCAGCAGTCAGTCAGTCTGAGGACTGGATCGCCCTTTGCTAGAGGTAAGAACTCTAGTGATTGGCTGCTCTGCTTCTCTGATCCTTCAGCTTTCACCTCGATAGCTGACTCCAAGTTTTTATTACTAAGAACAATTAGTATTCATGTTATACCTGATATAGACTCATTGAAAACTTTGGTTTCTAGTTACCTGTTTAGTTTTAATCTGAGTTAATATTATTATCCTGTTCTTCCTCAGGACAAAATATCAAGGTAAATGTGGTAATTTATGCCACTGGGTTCTGAACTCTGTAGGATAAAAAAGCTAAAATAAATTTATTATCACATTATATTTTCTTTAATCAATATTTGATTGGATGTGCATAGTACTACCATGATTTCTTAAGAGATTTAGAAGTACAGCCAAGAAAAGAATCTAAGCTTCAAATTGTCAGAATCCCAGAAGATGGGTTAAGAATTGTAATAAATAATTTGACCCATTTCCGATTTTATGGCAGGAATAAAATTACCATTCATATGCAAGAAAACGTTTTCCCCATAGTACGTCTGAGCAGCATTACTATCAAGCCTCCTATTTATTTAAAAATGCCTCTAAGTTGAATTAAGTGAGCATGAAAGAATCTCAGACACCTACAAAATATGCAACTATTAAGCTGTTCATATTCCCATGTCCTTGGTAAATGACTTTGTAAAGCTATCCAAGAAGCCACATGGTAGACCAAACGAAAGCTTTGGATTCAGAAATTATGAAATTTATTATTTTCTTCTAATTACTATCCTCATGATCCCAGCCAAGCTATCCGACTTCTCTGTGCTGTTATTCTGCCCCCTTTGAGTGGGAATATTATTTATTTAGCCTGCTGATTTTGCTGTGAGCAGTATTAAGTTGGCGATATCCCTCAGTGGATCAAAACATTGGCTGCACTGCCAGAGGACCCAGGTTTGATTTCCAGATCCAGCATAGTGGGTTTCCAACCATCCATTACTCAAGTTCCAGGGGATTGGACACCCTCTTTAGGCTTCAGTGGGACCACACCATGCAAATGCTACACAGACATATATGCAAGCAAAACTAGCCACATACATAAAATTAAAATAAATAAATAGAACACATCGGGATCCAGTCACATACTGAACATTAGAAAGCAACGGCAAAATGTTATATATAGCTGTGACACAAAATGTGTATCAAATAGACACAGCAATAAAATAAATTTAAGGATATTAAAGATGCGTTGAAAATTATATATGTTATCTCCTTTCCATCCCCAGTAGCTTCCTAAAGAATAGATATTGGTAATACTAGTGTTCTAAAAGGAGGAACCCGGAAACCAGAGAAACTCTGGCTGGGAAGGTACAGTGGCTCCCTCTGAAATTGCAGGCAAAGGACTCTGTCCTTGCTATTCTCAGTAAGTCGACCAAGCAAATTATTTTTAGGGAAAAAAAAAACCATTTTACTCAGTTTACAAATTTTAGTCATTTCTGTTAAATAGTGGTGATGACATTTGATTATTTCTTACATATCAATGCAGTAGACTATTTATATTTTATATAGAACTTGTCCTCTTGGAGCTGGATCATAGAAACACGAGCCCAGGGATAGGGATGATTTTTGAGATATCAAAGGCAACGACTAGTTTTTACATGTCTGTTCTCCAATATAAATTTTCATTTGAATCATGTAACCTAGCTTCCAGATCTCTGTGATGAGTTAGCAACCATGGCTGAAGAGTATTGGCTAGCATTCCCGCTAGAGATGTATGCCCCGGAAATGCTGCACGGTAGGGTAAAGGTCGTGGGTAACTGGCCTGTGGACTTGACTACTAATAATGAGGACTCCCCAAATCAGTTGTGAGTGAGAGGTCACCCACTTGGAGACACTTCCTTTACCTTCTTCCCTCCATATTATTTTGGTTTTCCGTCTCTCCCTCCCAGTGACTTGCATTTGATTTCCCTTGTTCTAACTTTTTGGCTGGGTTTTCCAATTGGGTTGTCTTCATGGATTGGTTTATTTTCTGCCAACTCTCAAGTTCATTTTTGGCTTGTAGCCTAGTTTGGATGTTGTTTTTCTACATGTTCCTGCATTATAGGCTGAACTTAAATATATGGATGTATCTGTGAGGCAGCTATTATTTTGTCTCTCGTGGAGATTTCTATGGGCAACATGTTTCATAAATTCCAGGGTATATGTTTTGATTTTGTATTATGACTGAAATGAGGATGCATCTTATATGGATGGCAGGAATGGGCTTCATTGCTGCCTTTTGATGCTAAATGAAAAGAGCAGCCGTGTATGTTGAGGCTCAGGGTATCTTAGTTTCAAGAAGACATGCTAATGACTTTGCATTAGGTCTTACAAAAGGGTAACCTGCCAGTGGTTCTCAGGTATTGTGAGGGTTCTAGCGCCACCTACAGGACTCTGCAGCACACATCATCCCTGCCTTTCCACCCGCTCAAAGCTTCCCAGGCAACTCACATGGGATGCTGCCACCAGGGGTCTGAGGTAGACATTCAGGGACAGTCTCCTGTTCGATTTGCCTAAAAACATTTGTTTTGTTTGTCTTCCCATTTGTTTCATTTCAATTTCTATTGCAAGTGTTTTGAAAACCACAGTTAAACTTTTTAAAGATACGACACCTAGAATATTATCCTTGCCTTTTAAGTTCCCTGCTTACTGTTATTCTCTTCATTTTGAATCATTTCCATTATAAATAATGAGGTTATCAGTGTTCAATTCCCTTCCATACACACATACCACACACACAGAGAGAGAGAGAGAAAGAGAGAGAGAGAGAGAGAGAGAGAGAGAGAGAGAGAGAGAGAGAGAGATTATCCACAGTGTTCCTCATCTGATTCATCTCTCCTGAGGACTTTGGTTCTAACTCAAGCAGAAGAACATTTGACCTCCTATCTCTGTCCTAAGAGTCTCTTCTCTGGCAGATATGTAACCTGTACCTGGTGTTGGCTAATAATGTCCCTTCTGCCAAGGGACAAGGTTTTAAAGAAGTCTATGAAAATATTCTATTGAATTGGATTCTCAGTGTTGCTTTTTGCATTATTCCCCTGAGGTTCAAACAAAGAGCCATCTAAAAAGAATTAAGACATACTCAGAGAGGGCAGAAGCAAGATGGATCCTTCCAGACATGAAAAGTAACAAGGCAGGCCACAGATAAGAGACTCTCCACTGAGGCAGAGTCCTCTCAAGACTGGAAGAGGCTCTCCAGCTAGAAAGCTCTTAAACTAAATCAGACAGCAAAAGGTCAGCACTGACATAAAGAGAATCTATTCTAACATTATCTTTTAAAAAACATTTCTCAGCTTTAATAAGAAATCACTTCAAACCTCTTAGCAACTAACTCAGTTTCAAGTGTAAATTGAAGAAAGAGTCAGAAACACTCTTTGGACGTTGATAAGTTCTTAGTTTTGAATTTTATCAATTTACTTTTTTAATGTGTAAAGAGTCTTGGGATTTTAATTTTTATATTATATTAATTTTTGAAAAGAGGTAAAAAGAAGACTCATAAACATTGGAGGAACATTTTGATACATGTTTTGATACATGCATACACTGAGGAGTGCTTGAATCAGGTTCAACATGAACTCTGAAAGTGTTTAGAGTCCAATTTTTGGTGCTTATTAATTGCAGACAATGTTATGTTTCAAAACATTACATATTTTAAGACTTTTGAATTAAAAATATTTCTTTTATTTTTGACATTATAATATAATTGTGTCATTTCCCTTTGCCTTTTCTTCCTTCAAACCCTTCCATATATCCACTGAGAAGATATATCTAGTATTTAGGCTTATATGTGGAAATATATAAATATATATGTAATAAAAATTCAAGAAAAAGGGAACATTGTGTTTTAACCATACTCACCCAGCATCGTCTCCTCTTCACTTTCCCCTCCCAGTAATCTCTTTCCTTTTCTTAGTCTTTCTTCTGCTTTCCTACTATATTTAAATACAATTATATATATGTTATAATATATACATATATTATAGATTTTTGTCTCATGTCTTCAAGTAATTGATTCATATATATTTTTCATGTAATATATTCTGATCAAGCTCACCTCTTCTTGTTCCGCCCAGATAATTATCTCACCTCCCTCCTACTCAACTCCATGTATTTTGTTTTTCTCTCTTTAGAAAACAAACAAACAAACTGAACAAAAGAAAAAAAGGATATGAATATCCTAGGTATGGGATAAGGAGGCTTTTATTGTAGATAGGAGAGGAAGCACAGCCCCAGGCACCTAGACGAGTTTAGACTGAACTCTGCTGTGAGTAGTAAGGAAGATAATTCGGGAGAGGAACAGGGACCAAGTGGCCAAGAGGGAAACATACTGTGTCCAAAATGGCTGAGTTTATTAGGATGAGAAACTGGGAGAAGAGAGCTTTAGCTAAGGGGCAAGGAGGGAAACGCTGAGATGAGCCACAGGTAGCGAGTGATGCTGGCAGAGCTAGTCAGTGTCAGCTACGGTATGTTAGTACGAACATCAATTGACCAGGGTTTTAGACCTAACCTAAAACCAGAATAAAAATGAAAACTCCAAGACATGAATATAACACAAAAAACAACAAAAATAACATAAAAACACAAAATTAGAAAGCAAGAGATACCAGAAAAAAAAACCAGTGAGCCACAAATACCCAATAAAGCAATATAAGACAAAGTCTCTTCAGAAATACTAGTGTATTCATTTTGTGCTGGCTATCTATTGCTTAGGCATGGAGCCTACCTTAACTGGGGTTAATATTCCCAGTGATATTCCGTTGGGAAAAAAAACACTTTTTAATTTGCAAGTAGTTGCTAACTGGAGATAGAACCTTGCTCAAGGATGGGAGATTATGTCCACTTCCCTCAATTCAGTACCTTCTGCATGCCACAGTCTCTGGGAGTTTTTTCTTTAATAGCAGGTACATTATTGATACATCATCACCCTACTTCACAGTAGCATGCTAGAACTTACCTAAGTATAAGGACAACAGACTCAACTATCCCACCCCCTCTCCCTCTTCACACTGACCAGCCTCTAGTTATTGCAATGGTTATTTCAATGTCTTAAGTTCAGGTTTTTTGGCTTTCATGTGAGTGAGGTCATGCATTATGTGTCTTGCACGTGATTTACTCCATTCCATTCATCAAAATGATCTCGTCTGTCCAAATTATTCTAAATGATAGCTTTTGCTTTATTGTTCATTTTCTGCTATATCACACTTTTCTATCTATTTCATTAGTGAGTAGACACTGAAGCCCTGTCTTTGGATAGCTACTGAGAGTAGTAATTAAAGATGGACGGAGGAGTAGAGATACCTCTTTGTCATGGTGGTTTCATTTTTCTTAAGTAGTAAATTTTAATAAAAATATTTTGGAAAGGAAACCTTCTGAATATCTCAACAATCCTTGAGTTAACTATAAGAATTAGGATTGATAGATCATGTGAAAAATGTATTTGTATTTGTGGAATTTATATCTATTGTATATAATTATTGGAATATTTCATATCTGCCCTACAGTCTGGAAGGATTCTCTGCATCTTTGCTTGAATTTGTAATCAGTATTCTTTTTTTTTTCATTTCAAGTTATTTTTTGGAAGTCATTTGTACTCATATTACAAAATATGAATAAGTAGTTTTAAAAACATTACACATACACACATTCTATATGTAATGAGGTTCAGTATGGTACCTTTCCTGTGAGAATGAGGTAATCCTCTACGTAGCTCGAGCACAATGTGGATAGTGAGTGTCTCAGTTCTCCCAGCTAATAGCATTTCTGTCGGACTCTAACTCATCCAGAGTGCTTGGCCTTCGCAGTAAGGCACTTAATCTCTTTGTGTCTCAGTTCCCCATCATATTATTTAGGTAGCGCTCATTACATTTATCAATAGAACAGTAGAATTTGATTATTTGACTACAATTTTGATATATAATTCATATATTAGAATTCTCCCAACTGGGAATAAGCCCTTAAAAATATTTTTTTCTTTTGGGGGGAGTTTCTAGGCACCTGAATGTTCAAGGTTTTGGCATTACTCAGGATGCTCCCTTTCAAGAGCAATGATATACTTGTGCATTAATTTAGGGTATCTTATGGTCTAGACATGGGGATATAAGGTTCAACACTATCCAATACCTGAAACTGGGAGTTTAGAAATTTTAGAAACACATTGGAGGCAATAACTCACCTTTCAGCATTTATTTATTCATTTAGAAAAAAAAATTGTCCTATACTATTTTAAATCTATTTTTATGAAGGGCTAAATATTGTTAAAAGAAATTTAGTTACAATACTGTGTAACATATATCTGAATGGGAAAGCAAATTCTAATGTCAAAAGGTTTTCAAAGCTATTCTTTTGGTAGTAAGAAGGAAACAAGAAACAATTTTGTTCTCCAATATTTTGGAGGTTTAACTCCACAAAACTAGTTTAAATTTAATTCAGATACCTCACTAAATACTAGAAAAGCAATGCAATTTTATCAAGTATCATTCCATACAACTTTATGAGGTAAGATGCAACATAAAGATATATGCTGATGTTAGTATTGAGAAGGATTTGCAGTTAGAAATATTCAATTCAACAGACAATAGTTATAAGATAATTGCAACAATAAGCCTAAATTACAAAGACTCTCAACTTTGATTATCAATGCAACAATACAGACAGAAGAACACTGAACACATTTGAAATACACTAATTACATGTGCTGACCCAATTTAAACATAGATTCCAAAGGGAAAATTGAAGGAAAGGGATTTTCTAACAGTCTTTTTCAATATTTTGACATAAATAATTTCCTATATGATGGTTCAATTTATGGATAATGCAATTTGTCAGGAATACAAGTTATTGGCCACAATCTAGAAATTAGAAGTATTTATCAAAATATTAGATACATTATGTAAGCAATTGATATGCACAATAGCAAGAAATGATTTCAGTGAAAATCATCACAGCAGGGTTATTTTTTCAGTCACAGACATTTCAGTAATTGATGACATACTAAAAATACTTTTGTCAAAAGAGGTCTAGATATAGACATGTAATATTGGAGTGGCAAAATATCTAAGAAAATACATCCCCTTTCTTGTAAAACTTTGAAGTTTGAGCCCAAGTCAAGGATGCTACTGGCCTGAGAGGGAAAAAACTGGACCATTGCAGCATATTGACTGGACTCAGAGCATCGAAGAGACAGATTAATATCTGATCGGTCATCATCCTGTCATTCTTTTCCCTCAGTGCCTATCCTCATCCCTGGCATACACTTAAATCTAAAATAAGATTCTCCAATAAGGCACTATGTCTTATATGTTAGGGCAGTCTGAAAGGCAGTCAATATGGCTTTGCTGAAGTAGACAGATGCTGACATGAGGAGTCCTATGAGTTCACTCTTCTCTCAGTGACATTTTGAGGGACCCAAATGCAGTTTTCTCAAGACTCGGGGGAAACACATCTCTGAAGACATGGAAAATAAAGAAGTGAGAGTTGAGAAAAGCAAAGCACACTTTTTGTATCCTTACTAAAATGTGTTTTCTCAGGGGGTTATGCCTTTTGGCGCTTGTGTGTGTATTAGCCAGTGATAGACTGAAGACACCAGACAGTGGTGATCCATTAGCAGGAAAGCGAGTTGTACAGGAGCCACAATGGAGTGATGGGTGGGAAGGGTCATCACATGTCATTCACAGCCTTTCCCAAAGCAGAGAAAAACCCAAGATGTAAGATCATTTGCGAAGACATATTTCTTGAATAAAAGCTTTATATCAATCATTTTATTTACAAAATAATGTATTCTCACTGTAACATGAACATTTAGAAATACATATAGATACAAAAACAACATATATACACACACACACACACGCACACATATATGTATTGTGTGCATATATGTGTGCGTGTGTGTGTGTGTGTGTTGCTGGATGATCCCGTTGTGTGGAAGAGAGAGCTGTTAGAATGCTGATTTTAAATATGGCATCATGTCTTCTGCAAAGAGGGATAATTTGATCTCTTCCTATTTCTTTCACTTTTATGTTACCCTCATTCCATCAGTCATTTATTTATCTCTGCAAAAGAATGCCTAGTAGAAACAATTTAAAAAGATGAAGATGTACTAGTGCTTACTGGTTCAGAAGTTTTAGTACACTAGTTGCCTGGTAGATCTGTTTGGGGTCTCAGCCTGGGAAGAAATACTACGGTGAAGAGCATCATGGAAGAAAGCTGCCTGCCTCATGAATGTTCAAATGTGGAGAAGGAACTGGAGGTACTGGGGACATTGCTGTGACCGACCCCTATTGACTTACCCTATTCGGGCCTCAGCCCCTGGTTTCCCCTGTTCCACACTCATGCTCTGAGATTACATCTCCCTCAGTGAAGCCCTTGTACCCACCCCTTCCTCAGAGCTCCATCACTGAACCTCATTGCAGACCAAGCATTTACCACATGGGTTTTATGGAAGAACATTTCCTATCCAATTACAGCCTACGTTTTCACGTTATTTCATGTCTATTTTTTTTCTGATTGTTTTGAGAGTAAGAAAAAGATGTTCTTATTCCAATACTTTTTATGGTTATTTCTAAATCATGAAAAAAATTAAATTCCTAATATGTTTAGTAGATTCTTTGTGGTATTTTAGGGGAAATCTAGCAAAATGATGATTTTATTATATATATTCAATAATATATATGATTAATATCAGGTGTCATTTTGACTGTAGTAAAGTATATTTATATTAACTGGTAATATCTTATATCTAGGAGTGTCTCTGGATATTTCTGGGAACAAATGGTATGTTATTTACATAGGTGTATTCTCAAATACAAGTACAGTTCTGATCATTTAATATCAAAGATTTGATATCCACTTTAATTACCTCATCACATAAAATTTATGTTTGCCCAATTCCCCTTACAAAGGACATTTCAAAATACCTTGAACCAATGTTTTCCTTTCATTTTTAACAGTGCTTAAACAATTTCATATAAACCAAGTATGTGAAAGTCCTTGAAATGTGATAAAATGGCACAAAATATTGGGGAAGCATTAAATGATAGATTTTTATTTTAACATGTATGGTTTCACTGCAGGAAATAGCAGTTTGTGATAATGACGCTTGAAGTGGCCCAGCTGATTTGCAATTCTGTACACACCTCTCCCTAGATGAAAGATTATTCCATGAGGATCCTCAATTCCAAATTGATGTAATAAGCTTCTCATGAATATTAACTTTTTTTCAGTAAATTGACAAATAGAAGAGGAAGCTATTTAATTTTGACATGTGAACACAGCAAAAGCCAATTTCACACCATGAATTTGACTCCTTTGGAAGAGAGTGAAGCAGACATTGGAAGTGGCATAATAGAATTAATTGGGAATAACCCAACAAAATATTAATAAGAGTCATTGTAACACAACCTGTTGGTGCAAGAACACTGTAGTTTCCAATAAATGAGAAATAGAAGCCAGCGAAAATGTTTTAATGTTAGCTTGTTTCTTCTTGTACTCTCATTCAATCCCATAAGTTATTAGTCCGAGATTATATCTTCCTAGAGGGAATTAAGTTGTTTTACATTTTTGTAACTGGCTTTAGTTTAATTCAGAGTCTGCAAAATGGGTAAACACAACGAGTAGCGTAGAGTCACAGATACATTTGGAAGAATTGTTATGAGAATTGCACTGATGATGAAAATAGTTAAATACAAATTGAGAATATTCATTCAGGACTGATATACTTCTTCTCAAAAGTAGGCTTACAAATAAGGTTTGCCTATAGGGGTGTTGTGTATGCTAAAATGATGTGCTGTCTATTAAAGTATATAAGAGAGGGAGTCAAGTAATTTGATACCACTATCTTTCCAACATTTCCTTCTCTCTCAGTTCACCATTTAAAACACAACAGAGGAAAGACAAACAGCCTTTGATTCTCTCTTCCTCCTTTTTTCTTTCCTTCTTTTTTCACAAAATGATTGAGTTTATCTAATGAAAATATCATGTCCAAAATTCTCGGATGCTGGTGCTGGAGAGACACCTCGGTGATTAAGAATGCTTTTTGCTCCTGCAGGAAACCCTATTCAGCTTATAGCAGTCTTCTATCTGGAACTGATGGCCAGGCAGGTTTCATAAACATTCAAAACATCGCTGGCTCTAAAACTGGCTAACACAACAATAGGATAAGATCTTGTTGCTAAAGTCACTGCATTCTTCTATCAAAACCTGAAGAAATTGAGCTGGTCCTTCACTCTAAGCTTCACCCACCCTAGGTAGAAGTCATAGAGCTGAAATGAGCATATTATATATGCTACCCGAGGAGAAAAGTAGGAATCAGTATCATCCAGCTATAAATCCTGTGAGCTATAATCATGACCTGCCTGCAAGATATCCTCACTGGTGCAATAATGGCATTAATATTGTAGAAAAAACTAATGACCTTTGTGCTAGAATTGAAATGCTAGAATTGAAGGACCACTACATGAGACAAAACTTGTACCCAAAACTGTCAATGAGGCCAAGAGCCCAGAATTAAATAGGATATAGGTCCTAGTTGAAAAACTACCAATAGTATTCTGTCAAATGAACGTAGCAATAAAATTGCATTTAATGATGTGTCTCTATAAGCATATACCAGTATGTCCTCATCAGAGAAACTTTTTCTTTTAGTCACACTAATTAACACAGAACTTCATGACTGTATAACATGCAGAGATTAATGGACTTTGGAATGTTCAACTCAAATGGGATGTCTCTATTATTCTCCTCCTCTAATATCTTTGTGAAAGATGAGACAGAAATATTAGAGGCAGAGGTGATAGAAGACTTCAACAAAACCATGTTTTCCAGACACATAAGGCAGAGACACACATAAATGTTCATCGACTGACTGTCATAGCTTACATGAAACCTGTATAAAAACAAGCCAGAAAGTATTCCAGCATGGAGGATATAAAGGGAGCATGAAGTTCCACCCATGTTAAGGCACTATTGGCAATGGACAGCCTCTAGGAGAGAGATAGTCAGTTTTCTTCAATGGGACATCAACCACATTCCAGGGTAGGACCCATGTTCAGTAATAGTTATCCAACACAAATTGGATTCTTTGGTTTTCTTTTTTTTTAATTCATGAGTTTGTTTTAGGAGTTATAAGAGAACATAAAGTTGTAGAGGGTTCCTAAAAGCAACTGAGAGAGAGGAATGGATACGATCAGACTACATTATCTGAGCTTTCCAAAGAATAAATTAAAACATTAAAAATGAAAACTATTCAAAAAAGCACTTAATAATATTATTATATTTATTTTTATAGAATAAACAATTCTTTATAGGACCAAGATTTAGATAATAGTAGCATTACTACATGCTAGACTAATATTTTTCTATGGAAAGAACAGTTTCTACATGTTGTTTACATAATCAAAAATTAAGTAAATAAAGCCCTGTGTTTAAATTATGCCAGCCTAGGAGAAAGTTAATTTTGGAGAGTATTCACTGGCAGAAAAACAATTGTATACCATGACAGGCAAGTGTTCCTGGCTATTCTTTTGTCTCTGTGCATACACAGTATCCTGTCCTCTTTTCTGGTAATGTTTCTTCATTAGCACTAAATGAGTTGTGGATGGAGAACAAGTCTTAGACTGGCTAGGCACAGCATCTTTTACAGGCCAGTGATTGCTGGGTTATAAACGTAGCTAGACCAATTAAATACCTGCTATGTTTTCCTTCCAATATTTTCTACAGAAACATGAAGTAGGATGTTATAACTAGATGCAAGAAACTATAGGAAAGGAATAATATACAGAAATCTACAGAACTAAAGACAAAAAGAAACCTAGTTCTGATCCTGAGATCTGAGCCCCTGGATTTTACATCAAAAGCAAGCAAAGCTTTGGTTGTACAGAACACAAATTAATTACCTTACTATAGTTTCATTTCTGTCTTTAAGGTAAAAATTATGCTTCATACAATTTGTAGGCTTTTAGCAATTATCATATTCCATCTTTTGGCACAAGCTGGATATATATTACTTCAAAACTATCACCATATATATAAAGTTATTATTTTGAATTTATAAATGTGAAAATAAGAGTAAACTGAAGCATTACTCAGTTTAATCTAATTGGAAAAATGTGAGAACCCATACTTTGAAAACACCAACAGGATATGAAGCCTCTTCTAATCTTCTTGTAAGCACTTTATGAATTCTTAAATGCTTCATAATTTGCACAAGGCAATCGTGTCTAAACTTCCTTTTAGCATTTTGAACCATTATAAAGAGATACATATTGCCACTTTGAATGTCAGACTTCTTATAGAAAGAGTATCAAAGCAAATTGTTTTTGTTTGAAGCTTGCTAGTATAGGATCACTTGAGATCATAAATCAGTCTAATTGCACAATTGATATTAATGAGTAATAGTGATTGCAGTAGTCTTCTTAGGTGAGCCCATTAATAATAACAGAATAATAGTAAACACTTTTCAGAGGCTATGTCAATTAATTTAAGCTGAATCCAATGCAAAACACTTATAACCTGAGTTCTTTAACATGACTTAATTTCTCCTAATCATGAACAAATATTAAATTAACAATGAAATAAACATGTTTAACAGAATATATTTCAAACATTATTTTGTATTCCCCGAGGTCCTCTCTACTCTGTACAACAATTACTTCATTCTGCAATAAATATTTTACATAGCTTAAATTATTTAATTTTGCAATCACTATTTTATACGGCTTACCAATTAAATGTTTCCATGGAAATTGGACAGCACTCAGAATAGTGGAAATGGAAAAAGAAAATCAAGGAAGTGTGATATAAAGTGAAAAAAAAACATTTTGAATTTTGCTCAGTATTTTTGCTATGTACTTTGGACATGATCAGCCAAGCCTCAGCATGCCCATATCTACCTCAGCAACAGTGACTCTGTTACCTCAGAGGAAACAATATAGTAAGAGACTTTCAGTCTGCAAAAAAAAATGTAGAAAGAAACATCAAAGATTATTTCTAAAAATCTCTAAAGGTCAGTGCCATAGAAAATACAGAGCACCTGAATATTATGGGCAGAAATGGCCTTTAGAAGATGAGAATACATCCAATTAAGTCTTTGCTAGATGTCAACTAAACTTGCATATTGAGGCACATGGTGGACTTTGCAGAAACTATGAATAAGTTCCAATTTTCTACTGAGAAAAATCCAATAGAATTATATATATATATATATATATATATATATATATATATATATATATATATATATATATATATA
>PVIU01000273.1:0-111996 GCA_004026605.1 Ondatra zibethicus | reverse complement strand
GACTCTTGGACTTATTTTCTGTGTATTATTCCTCAACAGGAAACTCAGCTTAACAAAACTACTACACGCCTTTCCAAGTAGCACTAAATGTTTACTCCTTTATTCTTCAAATGAAACCGTTGTAAGATGAAAGAACAAGCTTCCTTCCAGTGGGAAGTAGGATGGATGTGATTTCTTCATTGTTTCATGTTGTGATTAAGCAGGCAATTTTTCAGTTAGGTGCAATTAAGATTTGAGTTAATGAAAAGAAAATTACTATATCACTAGTAGCTACTAAAATGTGGAATACGCACACCAATATTTGACAGTAATAAAAGTTCCTTATGTTGAATGTATCTTCTCTACAAAGTTCAAAAGATTGATGAAGAGTTTCACGAATTTCCTTCTCCCTTTGTAGGAAAAAGCAAACAAGATTTTCACAGACAGTTTTTATAAGTAAAAGCATGGAAGATGCAGATTCTCCAGGAGTCCATGTGCATGCATGTTTAAGAAAGAGAGAGAGCGTGTTGATATTGAACAATTAGATGACATCATCTGATTCTTTGAGGGACCTACTGTCTAATTCCAATATATGCATGAAATTGGATATTGAGAATAATTTCTTAGTGGGATGCCAGGAAAGGGTTTTGAGGAAGTAGCACTGTAATATAATGCAAAGCTTCATAAGTGAAAGAATTTCTATATGTGTATATATCCATATAAATTTGTACACACACACACACACACACACACACACATATATACACTCATATGGGTATATACTTGAGGTTAAAAGTAATGGTTGTCATGGTTATATATTCATACATATGTATAATGTACTTTGATAATATTTACCACATTACTTTGATTGGAACCTAAGTAGATTCACACATATTAAAAAGTAAATCATTTTTTAAAAGCTATACGACTACGACTAATATGATTAGCAGTTAAATGTGAGTATAAACATGATTCAGAAGATTTTCAAGGTTTTTTACTTAAAACTAGAAATGGAAAATTATGTTAAAGGTGTTGAAATTAAATGCTCACTAAAACTAATCTGTTGAGGGTCACCTAGATTGTTTTCAACTTCTAACTATTATGAAAAGGGTAGCAATAAACACGGTGGAACAATTCTCTTTAGTGAAGGATGAATCATCCTTTGAGTATATGCTCGGGAGTGGTATAGCTGGATCTTGAGGTAGATTGATTACCATATTTCTGATAAACTGCCACTATGATTACTATGGTGGCTGTACATGTTTGCACCCACATCATCAATGAATGATTGTTCCACTTACTGAACATCTTAGATAGCACGTTTGTCACTTATGATATTGTTCTGAGACATTTGAAGGGTCTCAGATGAAACCTCAAAGTGGTTTGATTTGCATTTTCCTAGTGGCTAAGAATGTTGAACACTTCTTTAATTATTTCTCAGTCATTTGAGTTTCCTTTTTGAGAATTTTATTTTGATCTGTACTCTATTCTTAATTGTAGTATTTGGGTGTATGCATATATATATAATATATATACATATATAACTTTATTTGTTATATATATATATGTATACACTTTATGGAGAATTTTTTATATATTTTGGGTGTTATCCTCTACCAGATATGGATTTGATAAAAAATCTTTTCATTTTCGGTGGGCACTAAGAGGAGTAAAGTATGGGAAAAATGTAATTAGGAAATATTGTATAAGAAAATAATACATTTTCAATAAAAGGGGAAAAATTAACCTAATCCTAAAAGAAAACCTGAATGGAATTGCTATCAGAGCTGTATAATTGAGGAAATAAAGTATATTTTATATTTCCATCTTATCAAACTTAGTATTGGATTTGGTTTCAAGTACATTGTGGTAGTAATCTTCTCTTTAGTCACAGAAATAGGGGCTGGAGAGATGGCTTCATGGTTAAGAACACTTAGTGCTCTTGTGTTTCAGTTCCCAGCACTTACATCTAACAGCCTGTAACTTGAATTTCAGGGAATTAAATGCCCTATCTCTGTATACATACAGACATGTGGGCCTATTCACCTTCAATAATTTTATAAATTTAAATTTATAATTTAATAATATATAAATGTGAACAATGTCTCCTGGTTTGTTTGAGCATGGCAAAGCAGGGAATGTCCTTTTATCAATTTATTATCTGACAGTTTCATACATGGACACAAAACATAACCACACTCATTTTTCCACCCTTGCTTGTCCACATCAACTTTACTGCTTCCCAACAAGTGTCAATCAACGTTCATGTATTTTGGTTTTGTTTTGTTTATCGTTTTTGACTCTATGTGGAATAGGTGTGGATATAGATGCTGAAGATTGGGTAACTCTCAAATAGCTATGCAACTGAAGACAGTGACATTTAGTTTTTAACCAATATATCTGACCCCATTGAATCATTCATTTCCCCATTCCACTAGTTGCTTTATGAGTTGTGAATTTCCAATTGTTGTTGACTTCTCTTTTGTCAGATATATGAGAACAAAAGATTTATAACAGAAAGTGGCACCTTCTGACACCTTAGTGCCTACAGCATGAAGAGGACTGGTGGTAAGGGCTGGTGAAGAGGTCTGATGCTCAGAGCATCAGACATAATCACAGCCTAGACCTGGCATCATTTTTCTACCTCAAAACAATATACCCCCAAATAATTCTCTTTTAATCTTTAATACTTTGGTGGAACTAAAGCTATTCTCATTCCTCTACAGTATTATTTGCCTGTCGTTTGTCATTTTTAAAATTCTGTTTATTTTTCTTTTCCAGTTTACCCCCAAGGATTAGTTTGAAGGCTGCCAAAGAAAAATCAAATGAGTCATATACACCAATTTTGAGAGATGTGTTTTCCTAGTCTCGATAGTCCAGAGGCCCTCAAAAACAAAACTCTTCCCCGAGATACACAGTACAAACACATAAAAGATCCACACAACCTTTTTGATCAAGCTGAGCACTCTTACACAAACTTCCACTTCTGCTTCTTTCATGTAGTTGTCAAAGCTCTCCACATCTTGAATACCTTGGGTTCATTTGATTTTGGTTTTTGGTCTCCTCTACTGAGTGGAGCTGTCTTTTTCTTGCAGGGTTATATATGTGCTTGGAATTCCTTGTTCCTTACTCTAGAGTCTACTTAGACTCTAGGTTTGCCTCCCTGATCTTTCCTCTCATCCTTTACCTCCTGCGATTTTGCTAGAAGCCTGTGGCAAATCTGTGCAGAAAGTTTATGCTGGTGTACTTAAGCTTCAACTCTCTAACCCTTACCTGTGTCCTCCCGGGCCCTCAGATCTGCCTGAGGTTTCACCATGCTTTACTTCACAAGGTGCTAGCTCTTGTGTGGTCTCAGAGCAACTTCTCTTTGTAAGGCGAGGTTGAGACTCAGAGTGATGCCCCCAATGTCATCTCCTGGACTCTGCTATTTTTACCACGTTATATTTGTAAAATTAAGGGTGTATTTGAAATTTTTGAGCCTCTCTTTCTGACATCGTACAAATGAGAAAATAAGCCTACCTACATCCTGCAGTTTTCTGAGAATTACCTGAAATGAAACATAATACTGTTCAAGCTTACCGACAGTATTAAATAAAAATCTTGTTTTCTGACCTTATGATTTTTACCAAAATAACTTCAAATCTTTTGTTCCTGAATAAAATTAAAATACATCTGTGTAATGGGTAAATTAACTCTTATATTTCTGTTTTGAAAAGAAGACATGGACTGAAAAAATAAAGTAACACTGTCATATGTATACAGCCCCTGTCACACATTATTGGGCTAAACACAAACCAAACCTTTTGTTTTGACTTCATGTTAAATGCCCTGAACTTTTAATGTTTTCCTTCCAGTTTGTTTTGTTTCTTTTTAATTCCTATCATCTACCCCAGTAATTCACAGAAAAAAGTATGTGAATATATGGTATATACATATATTCACACATGTATCGATAAAAAGAAATAGAGATTATGTATACATGTATTTCATCTACACATCTATATCTATCTATAGCCACACTTCTTTTTTTTTTTCTGAGACAGACCTTTTATGGAGCCCTGGCTGACTAGGTACTCAATATATGTATTAATCTGACCTTGCATTTGTGGTGATATTTCTATCTCCCGCTGATTTCTAGGATTACAGACCTGTGTTACTACACAGTCCTATTATTAGGTGGTTCATTTGGTAGCATATAGTGCTACAAAGTTTTATGTAAACTTGGCCAGCTACAATCACCTGAGAGGACGGAAGCTCAATTAAGAAAATGCTTCCATAAGACCTGACTGCAGTCAAGCTTGGAGGGCTTGTGGTAGAGGGATTTACAACTTATTATGGGATCTCTAGACTGATTTCCAAAGTGGCTGTACCAATGTACACTTCTGCCGCCAGTGAATCAGGGCTCTCCTTTTGTGCACATCCTCCCAAGAAATTCTGACTGGGGTACAATGGAAGCCTGTCAAAGTTGTTTGATTTACATTTCCCTAATGGCTAATATTTTTGAGATATTTCTTAGCTGTTTTTATTTCTTCCTTTGTCAACTCTGTTCAGATCTAAAGCCCTTTAAAAAAATGGATAAAGATATCTTATTCCCTTCTCCAATGTCCACCTTTCCTCCATCTCCACCCTCCCACTCCCCCAAGCTCTCCCCAGTCCTTCTCTTTCCTCCTCTCCCCTTCCCCTGCTCCCCTACCCCCTAACTCTATCCCCACCCCCGGGTTACAGGGCAGGGTACCCTGACCTCTCTTAAGGATGGAAGGGGAGGGAGAAGGGTTAGTGGGGGAGCAGGAGGGGAATGGGAGAAGGTATGGAAGGGTCAGTTTTTGAATGAAAAAAATTAAAAATAAAAATAAAAAAAATGGATAAAGATTTTTCTGTTTTTTATTGTTTTCTTAGTTCTGTATGTAGTGTTGGCCTCTTATTGGCCTATGCCCTTAAGAGACAGGCCACGCCCACTCCCTTCCAGCTTCCAGCCTCTGACCCCAATTCTCTCCCCCCTTCCTGTCCCGGAGCAGCAGCCTCTTCCCTTTCCTCTCTCCCCTTCTCTCTATCTCTTTATCTTCTTTTCTTCTCCCTCCATCACCCATCTAATAAATGTTTAACTCTGCATGGCACACCTATCCGTCTCTCTCTTGTCCATCCCATACCGCCGCACAGCCCTGCCGCCCACCCGCCGCAGTGCCCATGTGGTCTTGGGACCTGCAGCAAGCTGGCACCCTCATTTTAAAAAAAGAACAACACTGTATGCCTTCTAGATTTTATTTCTCAGTCAGATGTTTAGGTGGCAAAAAGTCTTTCTTTTCCATCCTGTGTATTTTCTCTTTGTTTACTAGTTGTTTGATTAGCTGTGAAGAAGCTTTTGTGTTGTACAAAATCCCACTTGTCAATTGTTGACCTCAATTATTATGTAAATGTTGTCCTATTTAGAGTTCTCCCCTTCACTACTACCTTGCTTAGCATTTTCCTAACAGTGATGGAATTCAAGTAACACACCTCACTCTTGGCAACATGTAACACTTGCCTTGTCTCTTATTTTCTTTAAGCAGCATACTAGCTAGGGTTGGTCTCATAAATGTGTACTCAGAACAGTCTCACAGGGTCACATCTAAGGTCAGATGTCTCCCTTAGAACTGTTTTTTCTTTTTTTTATATTCTTTTATTTTTTTCCATTCAAAAAAATTTACATTTCCTCCCCTTCTCCCAGTCCCCTCCCACTTCCCCTCTCCTCCCTCCAGCTGCTTCCTTAGAAGAGGGCATGGTGCCCTGCCCTATGGGAAGTCCAAGGCCCTCCCCCCTCCATCCCAGCCTAGGAAGTTGTGCATCCAAATAGACTAGGTTCCCAAAAAGATAATACATGCAGAAGAGATAGGTCCCAGTGTCATTGTTGATGGCTTCTCAGTCTGCCCCCATGTTTTTCAAGAGCAATTTTGTAACTTTTTTTTTTTTTTTTTTTTGGTTTTTTGAGACAGGTTTTCTCTGTAACTTTGGAGCCTGTCCTGGAACTAGCTCTTGTAGACCAGGCTGGCCTCAAACTCACAGAGATCCTCCTGCCTCTGCCTCCCAAGTGCTGGGATTAAAAGCATGCGCCACCACCGCCCGGCCATTTTGTAACTCTTAAAAATTAATTTAGAATAAGTGCTTTGGAAGTGAATTCTAGTAGGAAAATCCCACCATTGACACTCTATTTCCACTTTGGTAGAATTACCACAGCTTGTGGCACTGATTCCTGCTTTTCTGGATCCCATTTGACCAGTCCTTTCCTAGACCACCTTCAATAAACAACAGAAACCTTCACACTTGCTAGGGTGTTGGACATGCTCTATGATCAAGATTCGGTCTTAAGATAGGATATGACAACAGTTGTCCGTGCTCGGTGAATAAACTCCTATCTCATATCTGATCCAGGGCAGAGGTTAGCCTGAGAATTGCTTGATTCTTCTCTTCTATCCTGGTTGACACAAGTGGAATTCACTTGATTGGTGCATGCACGCAGATTGACCGTGCACGGCCCAGCAGGAGAGGAAGGTCTGTACAAGCCTAGATATAGCCAGTGCCTGAGGCAGTATAGCAAAAAGATCAAATACAGGATTCCACAACTGGTCAAGAAAGAAACTGTAAAGGAAAGAAGCATTTCATGGTTTTACATCAAGCCGGTACCCAAACAATAGACACTGAATAGTGCAGCCAGCCAGCTCTAACACTATTGGGACGGATCTAGACGAACAGTTCGCAAATGCGTGAGCAGGGTAAGCCAGTATACTATTGTTCCCCTGTTCCTTTCCCTGGTGGCATCTACAAATGGTAACACCAGGCCTTCTTCAGTCTTGTGGTGCATGTGCTTTTATAACTGTATGGCAATGTGTTTTGCTTATTCCAAAGCTATTTTTATTATATTTTGAGTTCTCGAAGGGTTATGCAAATTCTTTATTACCTCCAAAATTTAAAAAGTGTACTCCCATTATGAAAATAAGAATGACTAAAATTAATGTTAAGTATTATGATTCTGTAACCGATGAAGGAAGTATTAATTCTGCCTCACTTTCCAAATTCACTTTTCAAAATCAACTTTGTAAAAACAAACTAGAACGCGTCATGCAAATTGTTTTTCATAAGTGGAATCAATATAGAATTGGGCATTATTGAAACCGTCATTGTGCTCCTTCAACATAATTGTATACTGGCCCAAACTAGCCCTGTAGTCACTATACATACCCTGAATATCTCTCTCACATTAGGGGAAAAGAACAGGGAGACATGTAGGCTATAACTTACTGTGAATTTTCTGTGTTGCAGATAATCTGTACTTTCTCTCATATAGTCCCTACAGCAAATCCTCTAAAAGCAACCATGTTAGTGTTGTTTCCCAAAGAGAGGCATCAGGACTCAGCTTATAAAGGCAAAAGGTCCATTTTCAGACAGCAGGTGAGAGGCCCGTTCAATGCTGACAGTATAAGAAACCTGATGTCAATGGTGATATGCATGTATGTTCTGTTTCGGCCGGCATACCGACTTCCGTGTGTATTCTGTACTAGGTGGGGAGGAACACACTCTAGATCTCAGCACACTTACATGGTTATCTTTAAAATTAATGACAGCCTTGCAAGTGCACGCATCAGCGTTATTCTCAGCAGCTGGTAACAAAACACTTCCTGTTTCTATTACAGTCCATCCACGGAAGGCCCTCTTTTCCACACTAAGGCATAAACAGTCATTGAGAGCACATTTCCATTGAGAAATAGATAGGAAGGAAGGAAGGAAGGAAGGAAGGAAGGAAGGAAGGAAGGAAGGAAGGAAGGAAGGGAAGAAAGAAGGACGGACCTGGGAGTGTTTCTGCAAGAGAGGGCAGAGATTCCTTTTACATAATCCTAGGGATGCTAATATTCTTTCTAGGTCTTGATTTGCTACAAGGGACTTTCTGTCCTGGTATAAGTTCAAGTTCTTGGGCGGAGATCTTCCAGTCTGTACCAACTGTGGCTGATGTATTTTCCCTCAGAAACTACTTACTATTTTATAGAGTCTTTGAGGGGAAAAAATCATGTAGTGCTAATTAGTTAATTTACAAACATTAATTACCCAATCCTCAAAAGAGACATGGTTAAAAAGTAGGCTAAAGCTGTCCTATAACAGTTCAGCAATGGGCAAGTCCTAGTTCATCTGTCACTCTGCCAAGGTCATATTCTGTGTCAAAGAATGGAAAAGAATAGATTTTGAAATATTTTTAAAGTATTAAAAATAGGAAGGAAAAATAAATCAACCTTGCTGTTAGCTCCACTGATGAAAAACCCCTCTGACTGAGTACAAGGAGAGATCTTACATTTGTATTCTCGTTCCTCTTATTCATATCCATGTAGCTCTCTCCTGGAGACTGGCTGTAATGAATCACCTCACGTGCATGCCTTATTTCTCCAGTGAGCTTTGATTTGTATTACCCAGAAGAGTGTGCAAGTGCTTCTTCATCTATGGAATGTGCAGTCATGTTAGCTACCCAGGGTGGTTTTTGAGAAGGAAGAAAAAGTGAGCACTTTGGTCTGGGAACGCATATTTGCTAGACACACATCTGAGCCATCATTCTCAAATTAATTCCGCGAGAACTGATTATTGATAGGTCACCACCATCACGTCTCTGTGGCATTGAAATTATTGATAGAATTATTGATAGGTCACCACCATCACGTCTCTGTGGCATTGACATTTTGTGTGGTGGAAAAGAATCTTGAGATCATTTCAACAATATTTGTTAGAAAGGTCTCAACAACCCTATCCAAAAATGAGAAGACTGCTAAAATTTCATCATGAGATGCTCTTTGTTCATAATCATAAGGGAAAGCTAGAAGGAATGAGTGTTGCATAAGTAAAAGAAAGCATGAATGACTAAAATGACAAGAAGGATAACTTACATGTCAGGAGTAGTTGCTTGCTGTGCACATGGGTGAACCTCAGACTACAATTATGCTGAACCACACTGCTTCTTTAGTTAAGTTTGGAGGCTTGAATTGGGAAGGTTATGTAGTTGGTGATGTGGGCATTTTCACAGGAAACAATTTTTTGGGATGTTCATCACTTCAAAAAATATCCATCCTGAAGCCTTGAATGTTAATCTAACCCAACAAGAGCCTGATGGTTAGATCATGGTCAGCAGCCGTGGTGTTTAACTTCCAGGATCCAGAGAAATCCTGCTTGGGAGTCAGAAGAATAGTCAAGATTTTACAAATGGGATGGGAAGAAAGAGGATTGGCTGAGGCCTTGGGGGGAACAGTGGAAGAGAACGGTATGCATAGAGGAGGGTGGTGAGGTAGAGAAGCCTCTGTTAGAGATAAAGTCAGGGAACAATGCAAGAAAAATATAAGGGGAGAAAGGTGGGAGAGAAAAGTGAGAACGAATTAACTCACATTTTGGGATTTGAACCTTTAGGATTTGACCTTTATCTCTGCTTGCCCCAATTCATCCTGTCAAGAGTCTGCCAGGGCTGGAGATCAGCTAAAGCCATACAAAGACTCTAGCATTGAGGAAACTAGAGTTGGCTGCCCTGGGTGCATGGGCGATGTAAGCAGATACATTAGGCTGTTAAGAAACTTCACAGACTTTGTAATTATTTCTGTTCAAATGAGTCTGTAGGTGAGGAAAGGATCCAGAGAATGACTGAAAAGAGGGCGGGGCAGTTTAATTATCTCCACTGTGGAAAGGTATGCAGATGGCTTGCAAGAGCACCATGCCCAAAGCAAGAGCTCATCCTCCAACCAGATGATATATATCCCTGCAGATGGTAGATTTCAATTACTCTCTGTAATGTAATAGCTTTGAGACTTGTGAGGGTTTTTGGTAAATTAATTATTCTAAATTGAGAAAATTTTACTGCATGTAAATGCATGTATAAAAATAAAAGGTTTCATCATCATGGTCTCAATATGTTTTTCCTGAAGCAATTTATAATTTTTATTTGATTGGGATATTCATTTACCCAGTTCTGTTTACTTAGCCATCAATGTCCTTCTTCTCTCCTTCAGTGGTGATGTATGCCCCTCCCAAAATGTTCGACAAACATAGTGAACAACAATAGCTATTTCACATGACTGGTAGTAAAATTTAAAACTTTTTTTTTTAAAGTCACATAAATGATACTCATTCTACACACAGCAGACTCTCTTGTGGAGTTGAACTCTGCTTATCCAATCAAGAAAATAGATACGCAAAAGTCTGGGGTCATTAAAAGGAGGTTCACAAACAATTTAGAAGTAGGACATTAATGTTTATGTTACATAAAACAAATAAAACCAATAGACTAAACAATGCCCTTTATATAACACTATAATTCATGCAATTTAAATAAAACACGTAAAGGGTGATTTTGAAATAGATAATCTAGCATCTTTACAATTCCTAAAGCTCATTGTTTTAAAAGTCATGTTTATGACAGGCATGGTGGCACACACCTCAAATACCAACACTAGAGATGCAGAAGAAGGTCTATCTCTATGAGTTTGAGGATAGCCTGGTCTACAAAACAAGTTGCAGAATAGCCAACAATATTACACAGAGAAACCCTGTCTTATAAAACCACACATGTGTGCACGCACACTCCCACACACACCATATTTCAATGCATTCCATTTTTAACAAAATTTCATAGAATTAGGTCAATAGGGTAGACTCCTGGTAGAAGGAGGATGGTATTTTCCAGTATATATTTTATCTCTCTATCTATAACCCTTTACTCAGGAAAGCAAATTTAATAAGAATCCATCATATTTGATAAAAATAAAACACTTTAAGAATGATGCAATGTAATGTGTTATGTGTAATGTGTTATGTGTGATGCGTTATGTGTGATGCGTTATGTGTGATGCGTTATGCGTGATGCGTTATGCGTGATGCGTTATGCGTGATGCGTTATGCGTGATGCGTTATGTGTGATGTGTAATGTGTAATGTGTTATGTGTAATGTGTTATGTGTTATGTGTGATGTGTTATGTGTGATGTGTTATGTGTTATGTGTTATGTGTAATGCGTTATGGGTAATGTGTTATGGGTAATATGTTATATGTGTGTACACTATTCATGGCAATCCTCAATGCTGCTTCCAGCGGACCGTGTTGAAGGTTTGCTGACAATGAATGTATTATGCTAGTCATGTATGTTTATCAATGCAATCCATACTGGAGAAAAAATGAAGGCCCTTTTAATTCTCAGAAGTAGAAGTGAATTGGACAGAAATCAATGATAGAGCTGGTAAAATATCTATTATATGCCGGCAACTGCTCAGTCTTTTGTCATACATATTATTTCATTTACTTTTGTAAAAAGTTCTGGAGCAATGTTTTATACTGACTTACTTAATAGCCTCAAACAAGGCACATACAATGAACAGATTTCACAGTTTTCAGTTGTAAATTAACATTAGGGTTTGTGAAGATTTTTAAAAGTATTGATAAAATGTTCCTTCCCTCTCCTACATAATATAGAATAAAATAATATAACCTGTTCTATATGTATAAGGTAGTCAGCCAATAATAATTCTCTTGTAACCAATTTAATACAATAAATATTAATGCTATTCCTGGTGAATAAATAAATCCTCAACTTGCCTGTTTAGGAACACAACACCTATTGACAAAGTTGGATATTAGCATTGCTCACCATTTCATTCTTTCATTTGTTACTATTGACTACAATTTGGAGTATGTGGCAACAGAAAGGGAAATAGAAGGATAGAGTGATAGAAAATGGATGGAGCATTAAGATGTGTATTAGTTGTCATGAATTAACAAGAATAATCAGTCCTTTTCACATATCTTTGGCTCTTAATCTCTAAGATGTATGAGAAGCTCTGGGTACTTGGAGTTGATGAGATTTGGAGTTCATCTCTTGTTAGAAAAAAAATAATGAATGTCATAAGAAAATACAATGCAACACAGGAGAATGTGAAAAAAAATAAAGAGAGATAGTTACCAATCTAGGTTAATGTGACCGTGGAAACTTTTACAAAGGCAAGAGGCTACACCACGTGTTCAAAGAAGGGTACTGTGAGCAGTTCCTCATTGTTGGAGTGCAGGTATTTATCAAAAAGATGCTTGAGCAAAAGTGACCAATAATACAATCCATGTCAGAGAAGACTTCATCATCTTCCAAAAGCTTAGCCTTCCTCTTAAATGTGATGGAATGCCAATGAAAATTTTGAATACAAAAGTCACTTTACCAGTTTACATCATATAGGAATTTTTTTATTTTTTTATTTTCATATAGGAATTTTACTGAGCCCACACCCACCAAGTTCTGTATTCTAAAATCACTTTTAAAATTATTTAATAGTGCCTTTTCTCACAGTACAATGTTATTCTTATATCTTCTTCCTGCAAATTTTAAGATATGAATCATTTTAAAAAATAAAGAGATGCTATCATCTGAATTAGAGTTCAGGAACACTCTTTAATGGAAGTATTCAGGTGTATAATGTTTCCAACACATTCGGAATAATGAGTCTCATAGACATTCCTCAGACATCAGAGAGAGGGCCTGAGGAAGACCCTCTGAAATTGAAGCCACTGTAAAAGGAGAAAGGAATCTGAAAGAAATATTTTTTATTTTTTGGAAGTATAACCGAAGATGATTTTTTGTTGATTTTTATTGAGCTCTACATTTTTCTCTGCTCCCCTTCCTGCTTATTCCCTCCCCTTTAACCCTCTCCTATCAGTGTTATTTAATTTCCTTTATCATCCAGTGTTCTTAAATAGGAACAAGAATAACAGCACACAAAAATGGAAAGAAAATGTAAAACAAAAAAGAACCAAAGGCATTAAGAAATGAAATTGCAGATTTTTAAGTTATAGAACTCAAGAATTATGTAAAATTCAAAGAGAATTTTCTATTAAATAGCAGAGGAGAAAAGGAACAAGTAACTTCTCATAATATTAGTTGATAGAGACCTGGAGAGATGGCTCAAAGATTAAGAGCACTGGCTGCTCTTTCAGAGGTCCTGAGTTCAGTTCCTAGGAACCACACCATGGCTCACACCCATATAAATGAGATCTGTTGCCCTCTTTTGGTGTGCAGGCAGAACACTCTATACATAGTAAATAAATCTTTTAAAAAATGATTTTTAAAATATAGTAGTTGGTAGATTGAACATGCCAGAGTATCAACTTAGCAGATGATGCAACCCACAGTCTCATGAGAGAAATGTGTGCTGAGTCACCCCAAATTATACATACACAAAAACATTGTGTTTTTCAAATTAGTTTTGTAGGGTTGCCAACTAGACTCTGGTTACCTAAAATTTGCTGTGGTACCTTTGAAAGGTAAGGGAAAAGATTGATTGGCAGATCAGTGTCTGTTTGTTCACATCGAATGGTGAAGGACAAAGCTGATGGATAGCTTCAGTCTTCTGTGTTCTTAGGTTTGAGTAGTTTTGGGGATCCCATCAGAATGTAAGATATGGAATTCTTCAGAGTTTAGAGGAGTTATCCTCACTACAGCTTTGCAGTGTCTGTGCTGTGATACCTTTGTTAGCCACGACAATTCGAGATTCCAAGTGACTAAGCAATTTTTCCCAGGTCATAACCAAATACATTGGGTATAACTCATGTATGTAATCATCTTAGTCACTGTTCTATTGATGTGAAGAGACACAATGACCAACACAACTCTTATGAAGGAAAGTAATTAATCGAAGCCTTGCTCACAGTTCCAGAACCTTAGTTCATTATCATTATGGCCTGGCCTGAGCACAGGCAGGCATGGTACTGGAGAAATAATTCAGGGCTACATCTTGAATCTCAAGTGAGGGGGCAGGAGCAGAGACTGGGCATGGGCTTTTGAAACCTCAAAGCTCACCCCAAGGAACATACTTCCCATCCAAAAAACATACCCCTAACACTCCTAATCCTTCTAATCTTTTCAAACAGTTCTCCTCTATGGGGACTAAACATTCACATTCATTAATGTATGGAGTCCATTTTTATTCTACCTACTACAGACTAGCTCTGTCAGCCCAATAAGTTCCACTGTGTCTATTATACAGTCCAGAAAATTTTATTCCTTCTCTGGTTAAGTCCTGGATGCTTAGTTTCTCTGTTCCAGAAACTGTAGGCTGGTTGTTTGTTCACCAATAAAATTTTGCATATTCTGTTACTTTTTCAAGGATCTATACTAGGTTTTCACCCGTGTTCTTATGATTATCCTGATTCTGTCTCTGGAGAAGCTTGGATTATATAGGTATGCTCCATTATACCCACTTTATAGCTATGTCTCTCTTTCTGATCTCTCTTTGTCTGTTTCTCTCTCTATATATATTTCTGTCAGAGCCCATGGATGTGGATCCATTCCACCTTGATCAAAGGTCAAAAAGTTCAAGTCTATTCTTGCTCCTTCAAGGTCATAGCAGGATGTTTGACCCAGGGAGTGGCTGCCTGCAGGATGCTTTGTCTAAGATATGGTCACTGCATATCCTGCCTAAACAGCGGAATACTTAAATCAGGATATCCATACTTGATATTTCAGGTATTGAAGAGATAATTACTTTCTTTATTCTTTGTATCATGGTAAGTCAGTCTTTTGCCTTCTTTTCCCCATCTGGATTGGGTTATATAAGGCATATGAAAAATAAATGTGGGCAAATTCAATATTAATTAAGTTGCCCTTCCAACTCTATTCTGTGTCTGTTTATTTCTTTTGTGTCTCTATTTTTTCTGCCTTACATTTTTAATCCACATGCCCCTACCCTGGAATGTATGAACCCATTGATGTATGGAGCCCAACATATTTCAAACAACCTTATTTTGGCATGACAATCCAATTATTTTCCTATTGATATTCATATAGCACATTCATGTCTAAATATATTAAAGCACAGATACTAATCTAACTCTGCACTAGACTTTCCTTCTGCCAATTCAAAGCTATCTATGTACAATGACTTTATTCATTAACTAGACTTCTAGACTCTTGAAGCAAATTCATACTTACAGAGTGTCAATCGAAAACTATGAGTTCTTAGAAACTGACTGACATTTATAGCTTTCTCTTTAACATAAGAGATCAGGGCTCAGGGAAAATAAGTGTTATTAAAGTCAATCTCTAGGTATATCAATTCAATTTATTGCAAAGTAAATAAAGGAAAAAGAAAGCATCTAAAAATGTTTTTAAAAATAGGAATTAAAAACTTTGCAGCAGTCTGTTTAACTATAGTATTTAGAAATGAACATATGAGTAAATGGAATTGCAAATAACCTCATTGTTAGTGATTATTTTTGAATGAATACTCTAAGTTATGAGCAATAGAACATCCACTCAAAAAAGACAGTAATATTATTAGAGTAGACATTATGTAAGAATGAAATTTTGGCCGATTCTTGGTACTAACTTGTTTTATACATGTAAGTGGCCATAACCCTTTTATAGTAAAGAATAAAACATGGAAAAAAATATCTTCAAAAAGTAGTTCCCCAGAACATCATAGACATTCCCATATTCACCACTGAAAACTCATTAGCAGTGAAAATAAAAGGATCTACTCAGACCTACTGAATCAAATTGTGAGATGTATATACTAATTACACAAACCCACACTCTCTATCTGAAGCACACTTGAGTTTGTCAGCTATTAGACTATGTGATATGAAATGTTTCTCAAATGTCGGGTCCTTCTGCTTGTAAAGTTAATTTTAATAGGAACACAATCAACTAACATCAAGCATTTCTATAATTTGTACATATACACAAAATAACAACACACACACAACCAAAATAAAATGTGTAAAATTTTGTGACTGGATGTTAAGAAGTTTTCAGTATTGAGGAGATTAAGTAATAAAAAAAGGAGATTAAGTGATAAAACTTAATAAAGGAATAAAAGAAGAAAAATTATGATCTTACAAAATAGACTAAATATTTAGGTATGTAAAATGTTTATTTAAAATACAAGAATATTTCTTTTTCCTACTGGGACATTAAAAGTGAGAAAGAATTTTAACATTTATTCTAATTCTCTCATTTTAAAAAAATCTAAAGTGGTTAGGACACTGACACTAAAGAAAATCTTTCCAAGAAAGAATTGTGAAAAAAAAAATAAAAGAATATGGTTGAGTGTTTCTGAACCTTCATATGGCAGGTGATATAAAATACTTTGTGAACTATTAAAAATGGAATTGTTAAATGAAGGCCAGAATAATAAACTTCTATGTGGATAACTGGACAATTAATGAACAGTTTGGGCACAGCTTTGAAACATTGATGCTGGGATCCATCTGCTATGTCACTGTCTGAAGATATTTTTGGAAATTCTAGGATTAACTTTCAACTTAAAATTATCTAGAGATGAGTCATATTCAAGCCATCTATCACATCATGGTTTCTCATTATCCATGAATCTGAGAACGTTGGTCTCAGATCTCTATGCAGGACTCAATTATCTCCAATCTTTACTACAGCTGACAGCGGCTCTGATCCTTGTCTGAAAACAAGACAAAATAAAGCCAAGTTGTACAAAGCCACAGTAGTCCAGTGAATAATGATATATTTTTCTCCAAAATTCATCTGGATTTCTAATAAGATTTTTATTGAAAAAGATAATTACCTTGCCTTCCTTGGACATACATACTGATAAAAGAATCTTTAAAATATGCCATCTCTTTAATGTCCAATCCTTGTATCAGACAAATCAGATGTCCTGTGATTTGATGAAGCTAGAGTCTCTTTGAGGGTATGCCGGTTTTCCTTTAATTTGTTCAAAATATACTTTGTGCTTGTATGTGTCTGATCGGTGTACTTGGCCAAAGGATGTGAAGATGGATGAGAGAACCCTCATATCTAAGAAATTCACTGTCCAAGAAATCAGGAAAACCTAACCTAATCTGTTTCATGAAATTACTTTTAGAGAAGCCAGAGAATATTCAAAACTCAATTTATTTTAATAACAAAATCAATGACGAATTAATTCAAACTTCCTAACACAACTTAACTGGTGACTTTTTGCAGGAGTCAGTGTATAATTAACATACAATAAATCTTCCTCATAAATTGTTTGAATATTTTTGAAAATTACCACATTAATTTTTTGAGAAACAGGAAGTTTTAGTCACTCTGCTAGTCTGAATTACAGTATTACATCTTATTTTATATTTTTTGTAAATGTATTACATCTTATTATATATTGTTTGCTTTTTACTTTTAATGATGTATTTTTTTAAAAATCAGGCCACAGAGAGTAAAGTACCAGGGAAAGCAGTGTATATCACCAGACACATCCCCCTTTTAGGATCTGAATGAAATTGGAATGTTATCATTAGAACTTACTTTTCAAAGGGGATAGGATAATTCATTATTTGCACAGGCTGGCTGTGAGAAACCATAATGATGAATTTTGTTATACCTCCTGGGAGGAGACTTTCTCTTTATCTCTTAGAGTTTTTTCTTCACCATGCTGCTCCCTGTTGGTGGTCCCCAGGTGTGGACACAGAGAACTGCATTTAGCCCATCAGTAGAGGGAATAATAGCGCTTTGCTCTTTTCAACAAGCCGAAATTCAATTATTTTTCATTGCAAAGGGGCAACACAGTTTTGGAAAATTTTCATCTTTGCCTTCCTTGTAATTAATGTTGCCACAGTGCACTATTGATACAAGATAGTTTTGGGTATCAAATCTCTTCATGTCTTAAAATTCATTTATTGACTAAATATGGATAGAAAGTTTTGGATAGTTTGGGTGTTGTCTACTTATTCCTTATAACTAACCTAAATCAATCCTCTGTAGTATAAAAACAAAACTGAAGAAAAATGTCAAGGTGTGGAGTAAAGCGACGTTTGTTTTCCTGACTCATGTCTTGGCAAATGGCACTGGTCTACCTGGGATTTAACAGACATCATTTTGAACTTGGGAATATCTCCTCCAAAACACAGGTCAATAGTTGCCATTCATTATGAAGCCTTCTTTTAGTAGGTTTCTTATGATCATACTGCCTGGTATTTATTGTTTCATTATAATACCTGACATATACTTTTCCCAAGTATTTTGTCACTGTCCAAGATCCTAAGAGATTCTGTTGCAATTGTCTCTGTAGGACTAGCAAGCATCACGGGCAGACCTCACAAGTTCATTTCAGTGGGGCATGCGCTACAGGCAACTAGACAGCCATAAAATCATCCAGTCGGTGCACAGATGCATGATATGAACTAAACAGCAACATCTGTATATTCTACAGATATATAACGTTACCCAGAGTTACTTCCTGTAGTGTGAGTTTTAGTGTAATAACTAGGGAGCAAATTCCTGTAGATAAATCAAAGGGAATAGAACATGTTTAGATTTGGTCTCAGATCAACTATCAATTGCTTGAGCATTCTAAGTCTTCAGTTTTCTTACCTTATAAAGGATATAAAAAATGCAATATCAAATGATTTGTTTGATAATTTTACAAAAAAATGGTCAAAAAGTACCTAGTTCATAGACAATTAAAGCTTACAAACATTGGAGCTCCCCAACATCATGCTGAGATCTGTCAATTTTGCCACATTCTATAGCTCAGAAATTGACAGGGCATCCATGATAGTGAAAAAAGGAGATTGACAGAAGAAACAGTTAACAAGAGAGTGGAAAGTGAGGCATTTTGCCTATCATTCTCTTGTTTTTAAGGAAACATGCTAAGTTAGTGTTATAAACGTTGTGCAAGACAGTCTTATATGTAACTTGTCCATCCTTTCTACTATGGCTATCTGAGGCTGCCTTTTATATACCATATAACTCAACACATCACCTCCTGTGTGAACACTTATTTCTGACCATCCACAATACATCCCCATGTGGCTCTGACCTTACTTAATTCTTTCTATTCAGTCAGACAGATACCTCAAATACTGAGTTTGTAAATCTTATTGCCTTAAATTCACTCCCTAACACTTGCTAGGATTCTTCTTTTACAAACTCCTATCCACTTGATTCAGGGTTTCTTCTACAAAACCTTAGGTAAGCAAGAGACTTAAATGATGTGCAACCTAGAAACAGAAAGTGAGATGCATATCCAGAGTGATTACCTTCTGTTCCTATGAAGGGCTTGGTATTGGAACCCAGCAACGTGTTTGATCTTTCCTCAAACTACAGTCTCTCATTTTAGGCTTTTAGAAATTAAATTTAAAGAAATGCCTGAGGTTATGAAAATGCAGATATTGGGGGTCTTTTGACATATTCTAAACGTGGTGCTTCATGTGAAGGGAGTGTAACACACACTACCCACAGCCTATGAGAGAACGCTAGGTAGATAGTTTTACAATACCATTTAATTTGCATTTTTGAAAAGGAAAAAACTGATACTAAGGGATAGAGTGAGAGAAAAAGATGTACTGTTACATGTTCATATACTAGTCAATCTATAACCTTGTGTTATACTTTCTCAAACTCCCCTGATGCTCTCCAAGCTCACATTCTGCATCTTTTCCCCCTAGAGCGAACTGAAAATACAATTGAAGTGAAATCAAATATTCATCAGCTTAAAAAGATCTCCTCACTTTTCTCCAGGGAAAAGCCCCAGGGAGAAATGCAGCAATATAATACATTTCAGAAACAAGCCAATATGCTGGTATTGACTAGAATATTCATTTGTTGTATGTTATCTTTATCTTTCTAGAATCCTGTTATTTGTAACTTTAGTGTTTCCAGTTTATTTTTTAAAGAGCAAACTGAAATGTTTTGCTACCTCTCACTCGGCCATTTTTCATTATAAATCTTTCAAAATAATTACCTTTACCTTTTGACAAACTGTTGTGATCCTTATTCTTAGGGGGAAAGATAATGATTTCACTATCCAATGTTTGTTCTGTTTTTCTTATCATGATCAATTCATGTTATGGTCTATGATGTTTTATTAAGTGTCTTTCAAAAACATGTCAGAGGGAATTAAGATGAAGTTTCAAACTCACTTTCTATCATGTTTAGACTATTCTCAGAGTCAAAGAAAATAATATTATATTAATCAAGTATACTATTAATAGTATGGCTATCCAGAGCTATTTATTCTGTGGTCTTGACTGAAGGTTAAATCTCAAGTTTTATGAAGTCACAAAATTTCCAGTATTCATGAATATTTTAGAGTAGAAATAGCTTTTAAATATACTTATTAAATATCTGTGTATTCATGTTTAAAGCTAAATTCTAGATTAAACAAATACATCCAAAATATTGAAGGGATGGGCTCAATGCCTTCAACCTGATGATTTCATGTCAATCAAAGCAGAGGTCAACCAAATTACAAAACACACTTTTGCTTCCAGAGAAGCAAAGTAAGATTAATTTGTGTAAATGAACGCACAAAGATAGGCAAATCAGAAGACCTGTGTCAACACTCACGTTAGTCACCTTTAACAGAAAAATCTACTCTTGGTTATCATTTTAAGAATATGAGAAAGTGTACAACATGAGAGGAGATAATTTGAAAGTTTGTTGCCCACTGAATTACAAAATTCAATAATGGATTAGTAAACTTGAAATTTGCATAGATTGCAGCAAAATAAGTTATGATTATTTGGAGCCTCACTGAACTTATAGGCAGTTATCCCAATAACATGACTTTCTCTCAAGTTTGATCTCTTTAATAAACACTTATTTTAGGATAAAGCAATTTTAATAAATATTTGACAGTTTCTTAAATGACATAGATCTTTACCAATTGGATGGGAACAGGTTAAATTACAGATGCAGTCATACCCTTGGTGATGGTTAAGGAAAATTATTAAGTCAAGGGGGAACTCGTGGCAGAAGGTTGGACCCTATACTCTAAAAAGACACAGATAAATATTCAGACAACATAGAAGACAGTGGTTGTTAAATTCATTAATGAGACATTGGTGAATGACCAATCAAATTGAATGGGTTCACGGGCTTAAGTTTTTCAGTCTATAGTCAGTGATAACGTATTTAATTCAGAAATTAATCTACCTATTCCACACCAGCCCCAGTTGATCACCAAAGGCCTAACTCAGATGTAAATATGAGTAGCAATGAGTTTAAAAATCACTAGCTAAAAATGCCAAGTTTTCGTATCATTACAGAAGCCTTTAATTAGGGTATACTTCTTGAGGATTTTTGATAGCTATCACAAACAGTAAAATAAAATCCTGTGAGTAATTTTAGCATTATTAACATTTGGGTAAAAGCAATCTGTGGGAAAAAAACCAAAAACCTTTACCTTCGGACATGAATTCAGTTCAGCACTGTTAACGCAGACAAGACATAAGACACAAAAATATTTATAAAGAAATGTATGAAAAATTAATGACAGTACTTGAAAGGTAATTACTAATAGGATAATCATTTGTTAAAAGTTACCTCTAACTTATAAGCCAGGGCATAGGTGACAAATTTAAACATAGAGATATACTTTCTTTTTTCTTTAGAAGTTTTAACTCACACAATTGCCAATGTTACTTAATGATTTGTTTCTCTTCGCATAGGGCAATATCTAAAGAGATGGTGTGAAGCTATCTATGGTGTGTACAACAATCTTCTCAGCAACAATGTTTCACTGGAGATGCAGTAAAGACGGACTAGGTAAGAACATAACTGAAATCAAAAAGAGGAGGTTTGAGACCTGTTCATGACAGTTTAATACAACTGAGAGAAGTGTTGGAAAACGTAGACAAACTAGGCTGTTTAGTGAAACCAGGAAGCACAGCAGTGGGTTTTGCATTCTGGGTTTCTGCATCAATATGGCAGGCTTTTCTAGTCTTAAGGAACATTTGCAATAATTCAGTAATGGGCTTGTGGGCTAGCATGGTATTTTCTTTTCCTCCTTATATAATCAGTTTTCCTTGTCCTCCATTTCTGTAAGTCCTGAGCTAAAGACACCGATGCTTGCTCTGCTACCTCACGTCAGATTCTGAGACTGACAGGAAGGCATTCGTGATAACACAAAAAAACATCAAATCAAAATTTATTCTTATATTTGTCTAGCAAATATGCTTTATCTAGCTACTGTCATGCAAAACATCCACATTGTGACACAGAAACACTGAGCATTCTTTTCCTTTTCTTATATAGATGGAGAGCTAGCAAACAAGAGTCTTTGCCACACATTACAGCTTAAATTTATGTGAAGAAATGACTGTTTCCTTTATCGCCTCATTTTTTTTAATGAATGGAAGTTGTGTTGTTTTATAGACCATCAACCTGAAATACACTAATATAGTTATAGATCTGTATGTATCTAGGGAAGAACTCTAATCTTACACACACACACATACTTTTATACACAGACGTGAGTATGCAAGCATGTGTAGCAAGGCACTAGTGTGGCTACATTTAAGGAAAAGAGTACAGTTTGGAAACAAGTTACTAAAACTGGAAAATTAAACTGCAATCATTGTGAGGAACCAATAATGGATTGGAAATTACCACCGTAAAATTAAAGAAATCTGAGTACATAATCTGTCCATGAGAGAGGATCTACATAGATATGAATGGAAAGTAGTCTAACTTATTCTTTGTCATTATGGCATGCAAGAAAAAGAAAGAATGCTTGTAAACTCCTCAGAACAGTTGGACAATGTATACAGAATATGGGGTATTATTAGCTTACTACATAGTGAAACAATCCATCATCAATTTAAGAAGGCTTTATTGTGTTTTGTTACATGAGAGTAGAATAGTTTTCTAAATTATTGCTTCCATTAAGTTCTATCAATGAAGCATATATTTCATTTTGTAGACTAGATAATAAGAGAGTTCAGATGCCACAATTTCCATTTACAGGGTCAACTAATATATAAGCGATAAGGTCTTGAGTAGCCAGGAATAACTGGAGGATGCTTTCCCGAAGAGCACGTAGGTTTAAT
This sequence comes from Ondatra zibethicus, assembly GCA_004026605.1. Taxonomy (NCBI): domain Eukaryota; kingdom Metazoa; phylum Chordata; class Mammalia; order Rodentia; family Cricetidae; genus Ondatra; species Ondatra zibethicus. Next base: position 89,206 of record PVIU01000273.1, on the reverse strand, counting down.
CGAGGCACATGCTTCGAGGAAGCAACTGTGAAATGTCCCCAGTCTCTGAAGTAAGTCAGCAAGGTCTCAAAATCTCTAGCTCCTTAAACAGGTTGATTTATTTTTTTTAACCCAGCGTGATTTATGCAGAGAATCTGAAAAATATTCAAGTTCATCAAAATTCTAATTTGCATACATTTAATGGATAATTTGGGAAAGAATTAACCAAATGTATCACAATACAGAGTGAAAGTTGTCTGTAGGTTCTTGAGATTGAAACAGGAAATTGGGAGTTTAAAAGCAGAAGGGGTTGACAGGCTTAAAAGAAAAGAAAACTGAAGAATATACTAGATAGGGAGCAAGAACAGGGGAAGAAGGAGGAAGGAAGAGGAAGGACGGAGGAAAGAGACAGAAAACACGAGTCTTTGGTATACATTTCACCCTAAACTTATGTCAAGAAAGGACTCTATTCCCCGAGTCCCTCTTTTTATTTTTTTAATGAGTGAATGTTGTGTTGTTTTATTGAACATAAATTTGAAATACATTAACACAATTACAGATGCATCTAGGAAACACATCTAATCGAGTGCTAGCTTAACAGTCTGTAAAAAAATAAAAAATAAAGAAGCTAGTGGAGTGGCACACGAGCTTGTGAAAATCAAAAATCATCCTCCCAACTGCTGGCACATAGATAAAGTCTCAAATGAGCATTTATGAATTTTTGTGGAACATCTAACATTTAATGGTAATTCCATGAATGCTTTAATAATTTGACTCTTTTTAAAATCTTTTCAAATAGACTTGGGAATCTCCGACCTTGGAATACAAGAGAAATAGTTTTCACATTAAGGTCTCAAGTGGACAAAGCAGCTAAACTTGGTCTCAGGTCTCACAGAAGCATAACATTACATAAAACATCACTTCCTGTGGCCAAGTTAGAAAGTATAAATTTCTCTTTGCTTTCACATGTCACTCTGGTAGCTCATAGATAAAAGTAAAGTTTAATGTGATGATGGTCTGCCATTATTCCTAAGAAGCAGTTACTAGTTACTCAAGTTGATTGTCTAAATAGATGTTTTCAGTGGACGAAATGGGTTCACCTAGGGAGACAGAGAGTTAATTCAAAACAGAAGATGCAAATGGGAACACATGCTCCTAACCAGTATGTCCTCAGAATGCCACCTTTATTAAACAGAAAATTAAGGAATTAACCAAATTATCTTCCAGGTAGTAACAAATTAGTTTTCTTTCTGATCCATTAAAAATGCAAATAACCTGAAATTTGATTAGTGTGCTATCCCTCACCTGTACTCAATTATTCCATATTGAAAGAGAGAGAGGAAGAGAGAAAGAAAAAAATGAAAAAAGAAGGAAGGAATGAAAGAAAGAAGGAATAATATTGTCCATTATTTTCCTGGTAGCTTCACACAGATAGAGAACTCTAGTTCCCAAGGCATGACCTTAACAGTGCCCCAGAGATACAGTTCCAGCTGCAAGACAGGCTACCTTTGTCAACTAAAGTCAAATACTAGGAAGTAATAACTAACATCTATCTATACTTTGCTGTAAAATAAAAGCTCATGTACACGTGAGCATGCGGCTTGCCATTATCATCCCTATAACCTTATTAGTATAGATTATATATACATTCTATCAGGTGTGCACATGGTTCACTATTAAACTATGTATTTAATACAAGCTATTGAAAACACGGTATAAATATACCATGGAAAGTATGAAATCTCACTTCCTTCTTTACAAAGTACCTCCTGCATGGTGAGACATTTTAATGTGGATATCACATGTGTCATTTAATTCAAGCCAAACAGCATGGCCAAATATTAAATGCATTAAAAAAAAGAATCAAAAGACAGGACAGGAGCAGGTCATATCAGATAGAAAAGTAAAGCAGACTGAAGAGTGTGTATATGTGGTTATGATCTTCATTTGAAATGCAAAAAGGGACACATCTTTAAAATATAACAGAAAATTGGCAACGTCCTTTTCAAGTCCTTCATCTTGACTGAACCAAGAATTTGAAAATCACCCTTCTTTACCACTAGGTGGCTCACTTTCTATACCTTTGCTAGAATGAGGTGACATTGTGGCCCCAGCAAAAGGAAAACATTCCCACTACAGGTTATATACAGAAAGAAAGGGAGGATTAAAACAAACAAACAAATAAAAAGAAGGCGATTCTTTTAGAGAGAAATCTGAAGGCAGAATCTGAGCTGTCACCATGCTTCTCAGCAGTTCTTGATACTGTTGTTCTAGCCTAGGAAATATTAGAAAAGTTGGCTTTAGAGAGGCGACACTTAGAAAGGCAGGTGGAACCCTGTCTAAGAACCATTCCGTGACCCAGTGAGAGCATTTCACATCCTTCCTGAACGTATTCCCAAAGTGTGATAGAGACTCAGGGAGAGAAAAAGAGTCAGTCATGGGCAGAAAATAAAATGATTTAAAATGAAAACAATAGCAATAAGTAATCTTGAGTGCTCGGGCATTAGAGTGCAAAAATGGCAGATGACAGAGCTGAGCAAAAGCCTCTCGAGATGGGGAGGTTAATGTCGTGAGAGAGTTGACTTCCCTGGCTTTGGAGATGGTTTTAGCAATCACTACCCTCCCCAAACTGTGTTTACTAGAGAGAATATAGTAGGCTAATAGCTGGAGATGCTTGTTGCACCAACCGATGTATTTCTATAAACAGTGTGACCATCCGGATCCCAACCCTCTTCACTAGTGAGCCTGTGGAGTATTTCTTTTCTCCCATTTTACAGCTCTCACTCAGCACAGGCCGGAGGGGAGCCTACCATGTGCCATTGCTAGAGCTACAACGTAATCCAAGGCCATTTGGGGAAATCCAGCTTGGGAATATAACCAAGCGACTCCCTTTTCTCAGTATTCAGCACCTGTTTGCATTTTATGAAAGCTGATGGAGATTTCTGTTACCTTTACTTCCCTTCCTTTTGCTTGGTCACCAAAGTTCTTCAAGTCAAAATGCGTATGTATTTTTTTAAAAAAAAAAGTCTTTATGCCACACTCTACCCCTCTGATGGGGAGGAATTGGAACACATGTGATGGAACAGCACTGAACATCAGTACTCACTCACGACTCATCTTAACCTTATAGAATTCATTCTTTTCATTGACTTATTAAAAAATAATAATCACGCATCACCAATTTGCCATATTCCCTATGAAATGGTATCAAGGCTAGTGACTTGAAGCTACCACAGTGAGAGAGGAGTCATCACCTCTGGCTCCAAATAAAATAAAATTGATTCTGTCTCATTACCTCTCAGCAAAGACAACTCTGAATGGCAATCCATAATGTTCAAGCAACTGGCTAACTCTTTAACCTGCCTCACAAATCTACACTAGTGAAGAGTGAGTGACTGAGATCTTGCGAGAAATTCCAGGAGCTTACCATAAGTGAATCTGAGGCAGCTGGCACAATAGGAAAGCCAGAACAACAACAGAATTGAATTACTTCTCACCTCTAGAGCAGGGTGTGTCAAAATCATGTCTTTTAGATTGTTGGGTAGATTGGAAAATTTTGGCAAGAGAAGACAAGTGAGTGTCCTTGGACTCTCTGTAAGATCCCACGTCAAAGCCATTCTGCCCTCTACCCCCTTGTCAGTCCTTTAGTACCAGCTCTATAGCGTAATACCATGGAAAGAGACATATGCACATGTTTATCTCAAGTTTACATAGGAAGCAACGTGTGCTGTGACAGAACGGTAAAGTCGTGTACCATTTCACAAGAGCACAAAATCTCTTGAATTAAATCAGGGTATGAATATCCACCTTAGAAACCACAGATATTATGAAAGGCAAAGGTGGTGCCAAAACACACGTGTTACATTCATGTTACGGATAGAAAGATTACATCATGTTCTGTAGAGGGACTAACAGACTGACAATCCTGGGTTCTTTCTTGACCTCCAAGAAGGCACCTGGCAGGCTTCTCACATACAACCCTTTGACTCCAGAGCCGTGCCTCCAGAGTGATATTAAAGTGGTTTCTTGACTTTCAGAATCAAAAAGAAATCCTGTACCGGTAGCTTACATGAAAAGGCCAGCATCCCCATCAAGACAAGTGCTGGAAAATGATGTGCAATCCTTTTCCCATAAGGGTACCAAACAGAAACTGTTCCAAGTCAAGTACATTGTCAACATGACATTGTAGGTGAGGTCACAGGAACTTTTGTTTCCACATTAAGGGCTTACCACACCTCCATTTAAACCTCTCTTCTCATCTCATTGCTCACTCAGAGAAATCAAGGACTTGACTTGAATACAGGGCTGAGAGCTTGTGACATTTCCTTTATGGTCATTATAAATCATCTGGCTAAGATACAGTGGTCAGTCTCTCACAAAACTTGTCCATGAAAACACAACAATGATGCCTGACAGGTAGGCATGCAAATATTTCTGAAATTTTTCTTTAATGAAAATGACTGGTAATAGAAACTCATATGCTTAAGTTATGTTATGCAAGTGAAGAAACGCTAACTAACATTATCACTAAGTAAAGAGTCTCTGGTTATAAAACCTACTGTTTTGTTTGGAGAAAGAAAAATAAAAGTTCTCTAAATGTCATCCTGATTCTATCTCATTCTGGTGGGGAAAATACATCCTTAGGTTAAATCTTTACCATGTCATGTTATCCCAAATGCCACTGCACTGAGACAAACTGACTCATTACAAATACAAACTTCTGTTTAAAACCCACAACATCCAGACCTATTTAAGAGTTAAAGAAAGAAAGAAAAGAGGAAAAGATATTTGACACTTTGAGAAACACAGCAATTTGCATGACATTAAACAGTGAATCAGCACCTTTCCATCCTGCCTCAATCACCCCACTTTAAACAGGACTTTAAAAGTGAATCCCTAAGTTCCCCCACCCATTGGCTTTTCCTTCAGAACGCTAATGCTGACACATATTTATCCCAGCAGAGGGAAAGAATATGCCAGGCTCTTTAAATTACATGTGCAGAGTGGGGTAACAACTGTCAACCAACTCAAAGGTTAGACTCACACACAGGCTAAATGGAAAGTTGCCTGTGAATCACAAAATGAGGCGCAATCTCACATTTGCTGTCTACTTGCAAAATCAGAGGGAGACCTGAAATTATTGTCTGCACTAAAACTTAATCAGAAAAAAAAAAATCCCTGCTGAACTCTCAAGTACCTCACTGCTCCTTCTCTTCCCGTGGAAAAGACTTTCTCAGTTAAAAATAAATGTTGCAGCAAAGGTTTTCTATACCTAAGGAAGAAGCTGCAAGCACCTACCTGTGAGTAGGTGAGGAGGTTTGCTGGTTAGAAAAGGGAGCAACTAGGAACTGGTTTTACCTGCCACACCAAGCAGACTCCTCAAGCCTTTGGAGCAGGGTACTTTAAAGCCAGAGCAGGGAAACAGCTGGGAAGAAGTGGTGCCTGCAACTGGATGTGACAGCTGCGTTTCAGCGATGCCTCCGAAACGGGTCTCCTCTTCCTTCTCCAGTAAATCAAGCTGCTTCTCTCCGCTCAGGAAGCTGAAGATGCGATTGCTGCCTCACTTGAGGGGAAAGCGCTGGTGTGCGTGTGCATGAGTGCGTGTGTGTGTGTGTGTGTGTGTGTGTGTGTGTGCACTAACTGCCAGTTTCAGGCTGAGCTGATGTGTTCTGCATACTCAAAACCGCTCATGCTGGGTGGCTGCCATTCCACAAAGACCCCCAGCCTTTCGGGGGAGGATTCATCGTCCACTGACCTTGCTGCTGGGGATTCAGGCTGAAGTGAATGGCTCACCCTTCAGTAGATTCAACAATCAATCAAATAAAGGAGATTGGATCAGTCTAAGATAGAGAAAGTACTCACTGTGGTAGCACCAAATTAAAAAAGAAGAAAATCTCTGTTCGACATTTTACACCTGGAATTGATTTTTCCCCCATTTAATTTCCTGCCATGAGCACCGAGTCTAATTGATGAGTGTCTGAATTAAACTTTTTGCAATGTTGGCAGAGGCAGCTCAGAGTCTTATCTAGAAGCCGATTCAAACCATTCATTGCAGAGATCAGCAGATGGGGATTCAGTGGTTACAAGTCAATTATGATGGTTTAACTAACAAACTATTTTCATAAACTAGAGATTCCTTGTCAGAGATATTTGAGTATAGAAACAGAATCTAGATGGTAACCCATCCTTCATTTCATTAAAAAAAAAACTAAATGAAAATTAGAGAAATAACTTTGTTTAACCTCTGTATTAAGAGGAAAAACTGCTAAGGTGTTATTATTTACCATTATTTACTATGTAATTTTTAAGCAAATCACCTCAGTCTAAGGTGCTCCATATGAATATACGAAGTAGAATAGCAGGGATATCCATAGTGAACCAGCTATATAAAGCACAAATAAGAAATACTATGTATCTAGAAAGGGTTAACCACTAAGATACAGATTTACAACAAATGTCCACAAGTAATTCACAATACCCTATTAAATTAGTTTGCTTCCTTGGTGGAGATAAACACTAACCCAAAATAAACTGGGGGAGAAAGGCTTCATTTTAACACACAGGTTTCATTCCTCATCAAGGAAAATCAAAGCAGGAATCTAGAAACAGAAGGATGGGAACCCGCTTTCTAGCTCACTTGTTCCTGACTTGCTCAGTTACATTTTTTATACAGACTAGGGCCATCTGGTCAGGAAGAACACCATCTCGAGTCTGTTGCCCCCCTCCTATTTCAACTAGCAATCATGAAAATGCCTCACAGACGTGCCCGCAGGCTAATCCAAGAGAGTTCTTTAACTGAGGTTGACTCTTCCCAGGTGTTTCAAGGTAACAACTTCAGCTAGCAATGCCAGCTATGAAACACAATAAACCTTTATAGGCTGAGGGGCATTAGAAAGTTTCTCCACTGTTCTCTCACCTTGCTGTGATTTCAGTCCAGTGCTCATCCATAAAAATCCAGATAATCTGACCTAGCAAAAAGGACCCACTTTGCATGTCTTTCCGCTCCAGACAAAAATACAAAGCCAACAAATTCTCTTTCAAATTAATGCTTTCCATTAACAACTATAAGGGCCAGTGCAAAAAAAAAAATAGAAATAGAAATCAACATACTGATAGTGCTAGTCAAGGAATCCCTAGATTCCCGAGATTTCTCTGTAATGACGGCGGTGACAATAGTCACCATGGAAAGTAGACCTTTTGCAACACACATGGGAAACCAGCATTCATCACGGGCTGACTAGGGCACAGGCATATTCCACATGCCGATATTGAAGTCCAGCAACATCAAGTGCCCCTTATTACATGAGTTTTGTGAGTTTAGCTATCACAGAGCAGAGAAAAAAATCAATTGCTAACAATTTCCAAGTGTCTATTTTTGTTAATTTCACGAAATTATTTAGCTTAGCGGCTCTCAAACTGAGGGTTGCAATCCGGGGGGGTGGATCAAGTGACCTTTTCATGTGGGTCTCCTAAGACCATCAGAAAATACATATTATGAGTCACAACAGTTACAAAATTACAGTTATGATGTAGCAATAAAAATAATTATTTTCAGGATCACCTCAACATGGGGAACCGTATTAAAGGGTTGCAGCATCATGAAGGGGGAGAATCATTGGTTAGCTTAAATTAAAAAAAACCACCTATTAACTGGAAATAACTTCAAACACAATTATGTTGAATATTACCAAAACATATGTTATTCACTTACTAGGATTTTTGAGACAGTGTTTCTCTGTATAACAGTCCTGACTGTCCTGGAACTCACTCTGTAGACCAGGCTGGTTTTGAACTCACAGAGATCTGCCTGCCTTTCCCTCGACTGCTGGTATTAAGTGAATGCGACACCATCACCCAAGATTGGAGCATTTTGGGGATAAGAAACATATGCTATGTCTCTACGATTTATTATAGTACATATTTCATAAACATGCAACTATCTCTCCTTAGAAGCACATCTTTAATAAAATATCATTAACTACCTAGTTTTCATTATGCTAAATGCGCAAATAATGTCTCTTTTGTCAGTTTCTTCCATAGTAGGTTATCTAGCCTAGAGACAGGTATTATATTAAATTAATATGCTGCTTCCATGCAGCGCACGAAACCTGTTTGCGCTCTATGTACTGCAACACCATTCGCAAACCGGGCAAGGGGCTGGAGATTGAAACAAAGACTCACAGACAGAAAGACAGTGACACAGGTCATCCTTGAAGCCAGAATGACCCAAGAATGCTTCCTTTATTGTGTTCAGGGGCAGCTTATATAGGGATAGCTAGGCCCCAGTCAAACCCACCAGAAACCACTCTCTGCTATCAGGAACTCCTGAGGGTCTCGTGCTCAGAGCAGCTGTAGGCACTCAGATCAGGGGAAAACAAGTTGTTTACAAGAAATTCGGGATCTGGGGGCTCACTGCTCCCAACACTTCCACAAATATTTACTATCTCTTAAAGGTTTGTGCACGCATGGAGAACTGAAATATAACTGGATACATAAACAGACTGTTATCTACCATCAAAACCAATCAGAAGCAGCTCTATCTTCATCCGCCCTCTCACACGCACGCGGATACACACACTATATCTACATCTATATAGATAGACAGAATAAAACACTAATTCTAGAAGAAGATGGTGTGAATCTGTGTAAGGTGTCAGCTGAGACATAGGAGTTGGAGGGAAAAGATGGAGGTATAGAAATGATATGTGCATATACTGTGCTCATGTATAAAATCTCAAAAGAACATAGACAAGTACTTTTTAAAGGCTTTCAGAAAAACAGAAGTAAAAAGAAACTTCTTCAACTCTATAGAGAGAACCTACACAAAATCTGATGGCATTCTGCTCAAATATGGTAAGCAGCACTATTTACTACTGGATCAGAAACACAGCTATGATGTCAGTTCTCACCACTTTTGTTCAGCGTACCTTCCAGTGCATGCCAGAAAAGCAGGAGAAGAAATAAAGATACTATAGTTTATAGAGAAATGAATGCAACCAAAACTTTTTTAAAGTGCATAATTATCTAGATAACTCATGAGAAATCCACAAAACAAAGTCAATGCCTAGTATGTGAGCTACGCAATATCTCCATATTTATTGCGTATGAATAAAAGTCAGTGTTCCTCTATGCACTAGCAATGAAGGTGGGTGTGGGAACCTAAATTTAAAGCAACTAAAAGCAAAACAATAAGTGTATCATGAAAAAATTCTGCACAAGAGTGGTCACTGGACAAATCGCACCTGTGACGCATGATAAATACGCACTGGAAGACCCAACCAGCGAAGTCACAAATTGTCTCCAAGCTCCTCTATAGGTTTATAGTACTATGCCTATCAAAATTTTGTGAATTTTTTTTCTGAAAATATCTAAGACAATTTGAAAATTTATAGGACATGGCCAAGAAACAGAGTTAGGTCAAGCAATTTTACGAAATACCATCTTGAGAGGAATCAAACTGGTTGATATTAAGGTACCATGTGGCTGCAGCACTAAACACTACGAGAAACAGTGGAGGGACAAACAGATCAACCAATGACAGAGACTGGGGAATTAAGGAGACCCACATAAATATGCCAACGGGCAGCAGTTCTCGGGTCTCAGATCGACACAGAAGGTCATGCAGGACACAGATGGGGAGGTGGGAGAGTGAACAGAAGAACACTTTATGACAGACACACAACGAAAACCCAAATCCTCTATGAGAAAGTACATGGGTTAATAAATAGCCGTGTCTTCATATTGACAGTGAGTAACCACCAGTTACAGAAACAAAAACAAAAACAAAAACCTACCCAATAATCAAACCATCTGTCCAGTCAGAGAGAACAGAGTGTTGCAGTCTTCATTCTTCTGGATTACAGGTGGGTCTTCAGGAAATTGCAGTCACTGACCCCTGTCAATTCAGTTATTTTCTGAGGCTAAATCCTCCTGGTCCCACCCCTGCAATGCTATCTGTACATAGGCGAAGATTTAGCTGCATCTTATGGGAATCTTGAAGAGAGCAGGTTATGAGTGCCTAGAGTAACTAAAGTTCTGATAAGAAGACCCAGACAGGTTTTTTTGTTTTGTTTTTGTTTTCTTAAGATGAGGTTTCTCTGTAGCTTTGGTGCCTGTTCCGGAACTAGCTCTTGTAGATCAGGCTGGCCTCGAACTCAGAGATCCGCCTGCCTCTGCCTCCCGAGTGCTGGGATTAAAGGCGTGTGCCACTACCCGGCAAGAAGACCCAAACAGTTCTAAGGCCAGGCTGGATCTAGGATCTCAGCATAAGGATATCCTAGTTCTGCGAGGCTATAGCCAAACAAACAGCATGTCCGTATGGTCTTAGACTGAGAGGTTCTAGAAGCTGTTGAAGCCACAATTTCAATTTCTGCTCTGAGAGTGAAGCCTGAGGCTCACAAGTCTCCCAACCTGTGGGGAGTACTTGAAGGCTCTATAACTATAGTGGGGTCAGCAGAAAGGAGGGCAAAGAGGCGTCTTTCTACAAATCTAATCTCCTAGTGACTGAAGGAGCTCCACAAGAACCTGGAAGCACTTGCCTTGCATGGAGTTCTTGTTTTTGAAGGTCCAGTACTTTCCTTCATGAAATCCTCTCTATCCAGCCTCAACTCTTTGAAAATCTAAAGTGTTTTTTAAAATCCAAAGACTACAACTTGATCTCCTATAAAGCAAATATAAGTTAAACATTTGTCCTCTAGGTTTGGCTGGCTCCACTCCATGGGTGCTGCTGTTCTCAGTGGTCATTCCTGGTACTGGCATTTCAAAAATGCTGGGATCTCTTGCTGGAACTGGGCTTCACTTTCACCGATAGTCTCTCCTAGTCTCTCTTCAGGGACTCCAGGCCTACCACACAGTGACAAGCCCCAATTACTTTCGGTGACCCCTTCATACCTTCAAAGCCAGTATCACTTGAGAGACTCTTACACATGACCAATTTCAGCATGAGGTACAACCTTGGCTACTTCTGGAACACAAACTCTGTGTGTTGAACCTGAGGAAAACTTCCCAGAAGACTTCACCTCAGTGACGCTGGTCTCTGCTTAACCACAACTGATCCTTAAGCCCCAGGTGCCCAGAATCTATTGTCCTATCAAAGTAGAGGTTTTACTTTAGTAGTTCTGGTCTCTTGTTAATTACAGCTGATTATTCACCTCCAACTGGCCAGACACCACTGAGTCTCCACACAAAAGCCCTGATTAAAAAAAAAAAACAACCAAAAACAAAAACAAAACAACCACCACCACCACAACAATAAAAAATATTGCTTCCCTCTGCAAGTCTGCAAGCCAGGCTTCAATCGTCGGCATTGCTTTCTCGACATTTTTATCTTCTAAGCTCCCAAAGACCAGCTGGCCAAGCTGTGAACCCTTAATTGTCCTTTGAGCCCAAAGATTCAAAGTCCTCCCACAATCCTCACAGAAACACATGCTCAGGTCGGTCACAGCAATACCCTTCAATCCTTGTAGCAAAATATGTCCTCCTTAGGGTTACTAATGTTGTGATAAAACACCCTGACCAAAACAACTTGGGAAAGAAAACGCTTATCATTGAAGGAAATCAGAACAGGAACCTAAGAAGGGGAAACCTAGAGGCAGGGGCTGATATGGGTGCTATTTACCAGCCTCCTCAGTTTGTTCTCTTATGAAACTGAGGAACTCCATCCAGGGGCAGCCCTGCACACAATGGACTGGTCCCTCCCCCATCAATCATAAATTAAGAATATGACTACAGCTTTGTCCACATCCCTTCTGGAGACATTTCTCCATTGAGGTTCACTCCTCTTCAGTGACTCTAGCTTGTGTTGACATAAAAGTAGACCCCACAGTCCCGTAATTCGAAACAGGTTTATCATCAAAATCCCTTCCTCCTGTCTTCCTCCTCTTTCTTCTTTATCTAAGCCCCTCTTCCTGTTTCTCCTCTCCAAGCATGTTCTCGCATGCAGCCTGGTGGGGCATCAATATGCGATCAACCTGCCCTGGTTGGCCTGGTGCTGAGACTATAGATGTGACCCACAACATCTGTCCTGTTTATTACGTTTTTTGAATGAGGTTGGGCCAGTTTCTGGGTTTTCTGTTTTATTCTTTTAGTTAGTCTACTCAAGTATATCCTCCTTTCATTTCACTGGCACTGAAATGAGCCTTACCATCTTGGAACATAATCATCCCTTGGGGCTCTTTCTTCTTAACATTTTAATAACAACTCCATATGTTTATTTTATATGATATTTATGATTATTAGAACAAAAAACTTGTAGATATTTTTGGTTAAATCACATTCAACTTATAAATAAATGCAAGAATAGCTACAATTAAAATATGAGATCATTTTTAATTTAGAAGATGGAATTTATTTCTATTTCTTCAAGCTACTTTTGTGACTTTCAGGAGTGCCTGATATTCTTTATTTAAGGCATTTCTTACTAACTTTATTTTCTAAAATGCTATTACTTTTATTATTTAATCAATTTTATTACCTAACTGATATTCATTCCTGCACAGGAAGAGTTTGGTTTCAGATGATAATATTGTACCCTGTAACCTTAGTAAACTCTTATTTTTAATACAGCTTTATTATTTATTCTCAATGGCTTTTCATATATACTATCTTGTCATCAGTAAATTGAGTTTGTTTCTAATTTAAAACTGTCACTGCTGCTCTTGTACAGCTTATAGTGGATCATTTTCTAATATGGCATTAGAATATGTCAGATAATATTTTGTTTAAGATGGGATATTGAAAAGTATCATTGCTCTCTCTCTCTCTGTGTGTGTGTGTGTGTGTGTGTGTGAGTGTGTCACTGTCAAGACTAGATAGCAGTGCAATGCTTGTATATTGTATATTCTGGAAGAATTTAAAGGTTTAGAATGATTTACTTTTATGTGGACGGGCAAAACATCAGGTATGTGTATTTCAAATTTACATTAGGAAATTTTGAATATTTTAAAACATAATTAAATAAGTCTTAAGCAATGTGTAAAACCACACCCAAATTTAGATCTAAACCTGAGGATTGAAATCCCGTTACCATGAGCTGAAAGCTGAATATTGTTCATTTGAAAGTCCTCACTAATCATCCTATCAATTTGGTGGAATTTCAATACTAATCACTAACAAGATTTTAATAGGAACTGGCAATCTAAAGCCAATGTTTAGGAAAAATGAATGAATTGGGATGTAGGACCCCTGTAACGCAAATGCTGCCTTGGAGGTGTGTGGCTTAGAGGAGACACCAGTCCTGTTTAATCCTCCTCTCCCCTCAGCACAGCAGCTGCCAGGAGGCCCAGGGAAGATGGCAAAGCTGGCAGGAACACGGACGGACACACTTCTGCCTCCTTCTGTGTAACCAACACAGGACACAACCCAAAAAACCTGGGAACTCATCAGAGATAGAAATGTATTTTATTCAGGAGGAAATATGTGTATTCCCACTTCAAAGTCAGGAGAGCAGAGACTCAGGAAATAAGGTAATAGCTAAATTCTTTCATGAAAAAGTAAGATGTTAAAATTTGAAACAAGATTTTTTTTTACTAGTAAGAATGCTTACAGATAAAAAAATGGTTAGCATTTTTGTCTTTCTCACTATAGTTTTCAAATTTCCCTACTTTAAAAACAAACATTTTTACTTATATTCTATCATATTATACAAAAATAAAGAAAAGTGTAAATTATGGTTTTATTATTTGAATACTAATACTCTGTCTTCTCTATTTTCCATCAGCTCACATGAAGACATTGTTATTTCTATTCCCGGGCTACTTTCCCCATCCTTTGTTCTAGTGCTGTCTGATAAAATGATTACTAATTCCTCCACATATCTAACTGAAGTCAATCATGGTATTCTGTGACATTTCTTAGTGGACTTTTATCCCAATACAAAAGGGAATTTTATTTTTCACTTAAGAAGGGCAAAATGTTTTAGGGAAAATAATTTTAGGAAGAACATCTTTCCTATATGAACCAGGTAAGAGGGAGATGAATTTGCTAGAATAGGAGACATGCCACTTAAATATTTTATGCACAATGCTAAAAATAAGTTTTAATTTTTATTCTTTCAAAAAAGGTTTATTAAGTGTCAACCATATGCCAGGCATTTTGCAAGTCACTACATGGGAAAGGGAAATAAGAAATAAAGCCAGAAGAAAAATGCTTTATATCATTAAAGGTTATGGAAACATCGACACATGACAATGTAAGAAATATTGACCAAAAAATAGGATATCTTCTCTATATGAAAAAAAAAAAACCTTTGCCCTCCTGTCCTGCTATCCTGTGATAAAACTTTATTGTATCTCAACTCAAGAATGGCGCTAATCAGTTAGATATGAGGAGGAATCAGCATTCATATATTTAGATCAGATGTTAGGAGCAGTCGTCTCCAGAGAACATGGTACGAGCTGTACCAACCAAAGGAAGGTAGGTGGGAGAATCTATGCAGGAAAAAATTCCAAGAAATAACTACAGGCACACTCCAAACTGTAGGCATGAAAGAATTGTGTTGAGGAAAATAGAGTAAGCCTCAAGATCAAATCAAGTGATTTAACTTCAGGGTAAGAGTTAAGTTACTACATGAAGTAGCAAGCAATCAATAAAATTTAAAAATAGTGATGTAGTCAATTTTCTATTTTTAACATGTTCATTGCTCAGTAGAGATTAATTTTTATAATGAGAAAGAAAGCAAAGACAGCAAGATAGAATAACAAAGCCATTGTCCATGTTTGAAAGTACACAGAAACCCAAAACTCTACACTCACATCCATGTATACACACACAAACACTCACACTCGTACACACCACACACACCATCTAGCTACCCTGTTTATGTCAATCTAGCTGAGCTTTTCAAATGTGAACTTCTAGTTTTTTCTTTTTGTCCATGTTGAAAATATCTTGTGGTTTCTTTGTCATTTAGTCTGTTCAGTGATCTGTCCTCAGATCAGTTTGCCAACATCAGTTGCCTTTCTGGAGTTCCCCACCTGCTCAATGTCCCCATCCCCCTCAGTACCATTACTCCTCTATGAGCTGGGTTAATATGGTACCTTGTTTGAAAGCCAACATACTGAGAATGGTTTCATTATTTGTCCTCAGTTCTTAGCACCTGATCTCATTTATGCGCATTTAGTCCATACCATGCTGTCCTATAAGCATAGAATTATAATTTTTGAAATTTGGAGTTACTTTTTAACAGATTGTCAATGCTTCTTTTAAAGCATTCACTTTTATTTAGTGTGTGTGTGTGTGTGTGTGTGTGTGTGTGTTCATCTGTATTTATGCCATGTGTTTGCCAGTACCCTCTGAAGCCACAAGAGGGTGTCAGACGTCCTTGAGCTTGCAGTACAGGCAGGTGTGAGTGGCCCCACTGGTACTGGGAACTGAACTTGGTGCATCTTCAAAAGCCACAGTTCCTCTGCTGAACTACCCTTGCAGTCCCAAAGCTTGTCAAATCTTGCAAATGAAGTGTCTATGGTTTTATTTTTATTTTATTTTACAGTGTATTAACTTAGAGAAGATTTAGAAAGATTTAGAAAGTATTGAACACATTGCCATCCGTCTTCCTGTCTGTGAAAATGAAGGTTGTTTGCATTTGTGTAGGTTAAATTTCACTGGATTTCTTTCATTAGAGTTTTGAAATTCTTTGGCTTTTGTTAAGTATACTATTTTATTCTTCTGTGCTCCTGTCTGTACTTTGGTAAACTTGGTATACTTGTACTGCTGTCATTATTTTGATAGTATTTGGCTTTTAACTATTTTTCGTTTCTTTGTTACTTTCTTTTTCTTGTTAGCATTAGGGATGTATCAAGAGCTCATGCAGGAGAGGCAGTACTCAATCACTAAGCTGAAATCTGGGCACTTTGCTTTGCTACTTTTCCTGAAAGATCCCCCCCCAATGCCCACACACTTCTTTTTTCTTTATCTTTAGCTCCATAGTGGTGTCAGTCCACAGACAGAATGCTAGCTTACTGAGTGGAGGATACATGCACTCACTTTGTGGGTAGAGAGGGGATTTTTTTTCATATCCTGATTGTGGTTTTCCCTCCCTCTACTATGCCTAATCCCTTCTGTCCTTCTCTACCATATGAATCCACCCCACTTCTGTCTCTCACTAGAAAACAAAGAGACTTCTAAGGGATAATGATAAAATATAAAATAATAAGGTAAAGCAAAAGGAGGAGGAGGAGGAAGAGGAGGAGGAGGAGAAGGAAAAAATCCCAAGAAAAAGCACAACAAATAGGCATAAAGCAAAGACCCAGTCATTTGCACACTCAGGAATCCTATAGAAACATAAAACTGGAAGCCTTAAATCTACATAGAGGGCTATTAAGTGGTGGGGGAGAGAGAAAAAATTTAAAAAATAAACAAAAAATATAAAATTACAAAATTAGAGAAAAAGAAAAATTGCTGATAGAACATTATGAGAAAAGGAACTTCCAAAGATGCTGTTGAATTCATTTTCAGTTGGCGACCTACTGCAAAGCACGCAGCCTACCTTAAAGTAGTTTGTTCTTTCAGTGAGACTCCTTTGGAGAAATCTAAATTTTCATTTGTGTTTATCGATTGGAGATTGTTTCTGAGTTACAGATGGGGGTTTATGCCCCCTTCTCTCTTTATTCTTAGGTCCTATCTGGTGAGTCCTGTTCAGGCCTTGTGTACATTGCCTTATACTCTGTGACTTCATACGAGCAGCTGTCAGGTTGTACTTAGAAGACCTTTTTCCCCTTGGTGTTCTCCATCTCCTCTGGCACTTACATCCTATCCATTTCCTCTTCTGTGGGTTCCCTGAGCCCCGAGGGTAGGGGTTTGGGGAAGACATCCAATAGGATTGGGTGTTACAATGTCTCTTACTCTCTGCACATTTTACAACTGTGCATATCTGTATTAGTCCCCACCTACTACAGGGGGAGGCTTCTCGGATAATGGTTGAGCAAGGCACAAATCTATGAGTATAGCAGAATGTCATTATGAATCATTTTGTTGATATGTTCCTTTAGTAGATGAGTAGTATTTGGTTTCTGTAGCGCACAACGCCTGTTTGTGCTCTATGCACTACCATACAGTTCGCAAGCTTCGGGCAAGGGACTGGAGATTGAAATACACAAAGACACACAGACAGAGAGACAGAGACACAGACCTCTAATCACTGGTAAGAAGCCCTTTTCATTCAATAGCACCAAGGAGGCTTATATACCCAACAGTCAGTTGGGCCAACAGGTGAAAACTGTATCCTCTCATCCTCAAGGCAACACGTGCTCGTGAAGCAGAGCTGGTAAACAATTTTGACACAGCTTTCAGTAACTCAAATCAGAAAGTAAAGATCTCTACCAGGGAAGAGCAGCTGGAGGCCAGGACTCCAAATGATCCCAACAGGTTTTATCTTAGGTCTCTGGTGATCTAGTCTCAGGTTCTTGGCCACCCAAGCAGCAGTGGTCATGGGTTGCATCTCATGGAGTGAGCTTTAAGTCAAGTTAGATATTGGTTGCCTACTTGCAAAAACTTTGTGCCAATCCTATATTATATCTTTACCTATTGCTGTTACCACTTTCAATTTCATATCTAAATTTTTTAGTGTGTTATTGTCTTCTAAAAACATGTATCTTTGTGAGGTTTAGGGTATCTGGATTCACTAACTGCCCTTCTCTCCAACTTCAGGATAGGTACTATGCAAACCATGACAAGAGACTTGGAAGGCATGAAAATAAGAAGCTCGTTTTCAGTGTCGGACACCTGTGTGGCTTTCCATCCACGTAAGAGCCCTCTTTGCTCTGTGTCCTTGCCTTACTCTTCATCTCAGTTCAGAGATCGTGAAATTGATGGCACCTGCTCCTCGTATTCACTTTTCCACACAGCTATTCTCCATCTTTAGTGTAGCAACTCCATTTCTGTGTGGTTTTATTACTGAATTTAGAGCTGCATTTAATGGCTGATTTTCCTAATGTGTTATGAGTATTAAGACACTGAGACCAAGATGACTGGTGCTGGAGCACACCTTTAATCCCAACATTCAGGGAAGCCGAGGCAGGTGGATCTTTGTGATTTCAAGGCCAGCCTGGTCTACAGAACGAGTTCCAGGACAGTCAGGGTGGCCCAAGCAAAGGCTGCCCCAAAAATGAAAGAAAGAACGAAAGAAAGAAAGAAAGAAAGAAAGAGGAAAAGAAAAGAAACTGAGACCAACGTCTTGATAGTTTGTGAATATCTTGTCTTAATGGAACCAGGCATGTTCATATTTGCTGCCCAGTAATGACTCAGTAAAATATGTGAATATAAAAAATGAGTTTGTTTATAATACCTCATTTTACCAGAATCCAAAAGTATTATTTAATATATTAATTATTTGCCATCTGCCATACCTACTTAAGTTGGAAAACATTATTGAATATAAATGTCCTTAGATTTTGAGATTTGGGGATCAAACATTCTCTTATCTTAGTGATAAATTGCTGGTAATATTTTCCACTTCAAGAAACATTGAGATATTTGCTTGACTGAAGAAAGAGAATTTTGGTGTAGCAAACAGAAACTGGTGGATGGCATGGAATTGTGGGAACAAGCATTGAACCAAGAGCTATCTGTAAGGCTCCTGAAATCTGCTGGAATTTCTGGTGTTTAGAGGTTGAAATGCAGTGAGAGTAATATCATACTCTCCAATGATAGCCAAGGTTCTTTTAATGAAAAGTGGAGAAGAGAAGGGAAGTGCTCAAGGGAAAATTTGGATGGAAGAAAAGGAGAAATGTTATAAATATTTTATAATCTCAATATTTAAAAAATTAATTGAGAGAAATGGATGGACATTTGCTTTAACAATGAAGTCACCAAAAGTCAGTCAAAGAGAAAACCCTGTTTTCACTGTTTGAAGTCCCACAAGATGGCCAAGCTACACAACTGTAACATATCTGCAGAGTGCCTAGGCCAGTCCCATGCACGCTGTCCATTCAGTCTCGACAAGCCCAGGTTAGCTGATTGTGTAAGACTTCCTGTGGTGTCCTTGACTCCTCTGGTTCTGACACCCCTTTCTACTCCTCCTCGTCAGGATTCCTGAATTCCTCCTAACATTTTGCTGTAGGTCTCTGCATTTGTCTCCATCAGTTGCTGGATGGCACCCTTTGATGACAATTGGGATGGATGACCAGCAGTTCAGGCTACTTACCTGCTATTGCTAGGAGTCTAAGCAGGGTTTCTCCCTGTAGATTCCTGGGAGATTGTACTGTGTCAGGCTCCCACCCTAACCCCAAATGCCCCCCTTACCTTCTGCCTCCTCTGCCCCCCCAATCTGATAGCTAAATTTCCCATCCCCAACCACCCTCGATTCACTCATAAAATCTCTTCTATTTCCCCTTCACAAGGATATCTGGGTGTCCCTTCATGAACCCTTTTTGTTACATAGTCTCTCTGGCTCTGTGGATTGTAACATAGTTATCCCTTATTTTGTAGCTAATCTCCACTTATGAGTGAGTACATACCATGTTCCTTTTTGGTAGGTCTGGATTACCTCACTCAGAATGATTTTTTCTAGTTCCATTCATTTGTTTTCGAGTTTTCTGCTGTCTTTGGTTTTAGCAGCTAAGTATTACTCTGTTGTATAAATGTACCACATTTTCTTTATCCAGTTTTCAGTTGTGGGACATCTGTGTTGTTTTCTGGTTCTGGTTATTGCAAATAATGCTGCTATTAATATAGTTAAGCAATGTTCTTGTAGGATTGTTGAGTATCCTTTGGGCATACAACCAAGAGTGGTATAGTGGGATCCTTTTCTGCATGAGCTGTCACTCGTGTTTCTGATCTTAGCCATTCTGACAGGTATAACATGGAGTCTCAGGGTCATTTTGATTTGCATTTCCCTGATGGCTAAGGATGCACCTCCTTAAGTGTTTCTTGTACATTCGAAATTCTTCTGTTAGGAATTCTCTGTTTAGATATGCACCCGATTTTTAATTGGATTATTTGATGTCTAGCTCCTTGAGTTCAGCTCTCTGTCAGATGTGGGTAGAGTGAAGATCATTTCCCATTCTGTGAGCTGCCATTTTGTCCTATTAATGGTTACTTTGCCTTTCAAAAACATTTCAGTTTCATGAGATCCCATTTGTTAACTGTCAATCTTAGTACCTGTGCTATTGGTGTTCTGTTCAGGAAGTTGTCTCCTGTGACAACGAGTTTGAGATTATTTTCCAATTTCTCTTTTATCAGGTTTAGTGTTTCAGGATTTATGTTGATGTCTTGAGTTTTGTGCAGGATGAATGATATGGATAGATTTGCATTATTCTTCACATTGGCATCTTGTTAGAACAGCACCATTTGCTGAAGATGTTTCTTGTTCACCTTACCCATCCTTAAGACAGGGAAAGTGCTTAGTATTACTGCAACTTAATATACCACGTTTTTATACTCACAGGAGACCTGCACTTTCCTGGATTTAGATGCAAGAGGACGGGGTTGGAGAGTAGTGTGAGCAGGGGTGGGAGTGAGGAAGTGAGGGGAATGTGGGGGAGAAACTAGGAGGAGAGGATGTGGGAGACCCTGTGGCCAAGATGTAAAAGAAATAGATGGATTAAAAAGAAAGAAAGAAAGAAAAAACAAGGTAAATTGTGCAACTGTCATAGTCCAGAGCAACATAGGTATCATTATCATCATCTAAATGGATGCTCGACAAGAAAACATCATTATGTTAAAAAAAATGACACTCTGGAATTAAGTATGGACTCCTGTTAACGACAGTAAATAAAGATTGGTTCAGAACTGGTGAAGTTCAATGTGGCAAAGCATGTATGCAAGTGATAGTGACAGCCTGGATGGATGCCACAATTCATTATAAATTTGAAACTTTAACATTTGAAAATCCATTTAAAAACAAGACAGAATGGAGGAACCTGCCTGCAATCCCATCAGCTCAGAGAGCTGAGGCAGGAGACTGAAGATTCACTGGAGTCGGTGGATTTGAGATCAGCCCGAGTAGCAGAACAAGACTCCCACTTTAATGTGTCTTAAGACTATTTGTCCAGCCCCCTTCTCTCTCCCTCTCAGAAATTTAGATGATAAAATACAGCCTAACCAAGTGTCTGGATAATGGTTCACGCCTGAAACTCATTTCTTTTGCGTCTGTCTTCGTGCCTTAACGTTTCCAGCACTGCTGCTGTGCTGTTGACGGGATTTCAGTTTCTGGTTCTATGCTCAGTCTCTCCCTATGAGGCAAAGAGCTTGCTTTGTTGCTGTTTCCCATACTAGGAATGGATCTAACGCCTAATGCATGCTTGCTGGGCACCATGCCACTGAGTTGTACCCGAAGCCCACAAGAGCTCTTGTTCTGGAGTCTGGAGGTGTCACCCCCCTGCAGGAATGTAGCCCTTCAATCCAGAAATCCATGTGTTTCTTGTCTGCGTGATTTTGGATCTGGTGTTCAGTTTACTTTCTTCTGGCAACAGTCACATTCTGGTCCTAACATCTTTCTGAACTTGGTCTCTGTGGTGATGCTACCAATCACTTCTCAGCCATCTTCTGCTGGACACCCTTGCCAATTAAGATCCCACACCTGACTGTGACATTACATTGCCTGGAAACAGTGCCATTCATTTACACTAAGTTACAACTTTACATTTTTATTAAAATGAATGCAATTTTTAATTTTATTAAAAAATAAAAAAATATTAAAATGAATGAAAGAAAAAACGAAGAAAAAGAAAGAAAATGAAAATATTTTTAGTCTGTAAAGTATAACTAAATCTTATAACACCATAACACCAAATCTTTGAAAGAACACATCCTAGCATCCTTAAGTGTCTTAGACCTAAGGAAATAAAAGCGACTATGCTCTTAAGAGAAGTTCAGGGCTTCCACACCAGAGAAATCAAAGCTACGATGACATTTCATGAAATTTTAAGGCAGCCTGATGTAAGAAAAACCCTTTGTAGTAATAGCTTTTGTGACTGACTGAAAGCAAAATGATATGCCTTTCTGATGAAAAACACCACCATCAACAACATTCATATTCTTATCATGTAAAATATCATGCATGCATGCAATCTCTCCAACACAGGCTGTATCCTAAAGAAAAAGAGTCAACTTTAAAGAAAAAAACAAACAGCAACAAAAAGAACCATAAAACAGATTATATATTATACATCTACTAATATACAATATATGTTAGACAAATATTTTAGGATGTGAAAGTTTTCCAAGTAAATGATAATATGGATAAGCTGCATAAAATGAAGAACATTAAAGCTTACGTGCATAAGCTATTTCACAATAAATAGCTTAAAACTTGTTATACCTCATTGGAAAAAATCCAAGATCATTTATGAAATTTATTATCCACTATGAGAAAATTTCCAAATGAAACACAGGGTGAAACAGGAATAAATAAGAGCAAGACACACAAACATGTATAAAAAAATACTCAACAGTTCAAAAATATATTTGATACCCAGAAAAAAATGAAAACTCAAAATTGTTTTTCTGTTTCTTTCTTTGTTTATATATTTATGTTTAAATGCGTCTGGAGGCCTGTGTGTAAACATGTGTGCCCAGGCATGTGGTGTCCAAAAGTTGATGTCAGGTGTACAGTTCCTTAATGCTTCTCCACCTCATTGTTTGAGACAGTCTTTCATGGGATCTGGAGCTTTGGCTTCCCTAGACCATTAGATCAGTGAACCCCAGCGATCTTCTAGTCATTGCCTCCCCACAGTTGGGATCAGAGTTGTGTGCCACCGAGCCAGGCATTAGTACGCAGGTCCTAAAGTTCAAACTCGGTTCCTTGGCAAGCAGATTCCCAACAGACACCATCTCCCCTACCACAATAGATGCTTTTTAAACCCACACATGGTTGAATTTTCTTAAACTGAGCAAAAGCACAAACTACCTGAAACAAGACATTTAGAAACCAATAAAGGACTTAAAAAGACAAACAAATCACACCTAAGTACAACATAGCAAAATAACTGCTGGGGAAAGAGAGAAAGATCCTTGCAGGACTCCAAGAACAGAGTTTCCTAGTGGGAATGGAGAGCTGAGAGTAGTCTGGAGATGGTAGAATTGTGCATTTGAAATGGCGAGGAAGGGTGAAATCCTTAGCAACCTCAAAGCTGTATGAAGACATCACGTTTAAGAATAAATTGGATAGGGTATTATCAAATTAGAATAAGAAAAGTAGTTACTGCACCATTAATTACACTACAAGGTATACAACATTAAGCAGTAACTGTGAAATTTAAAAGAAAGAAACCCTTTCTTTTAAGTCATAGGGCATAACTGCAAAACATTGAATTTTGTGAGAATATGTACCAATAGACAGTGACACCAAGGCGTAAGCACCGGAACGAGTGCTTGTCTTTAAGGAGTTATGTCCCGTTTGCTGAACTAGGAGAGTGGTGCAGTTCACATTTCAGGATAAACTGTAGCAATTCCCACAGCATAGTGAACTCACTAATAGAATGTTAGAATACATGATGACACTTTTAAGACCCTATACTTTTTAAAGTTGATTAAACATATAAATTTAAGACTAGGAAGCAATGAACGAAGGGGGAAAAGTAGATAATACCAAAATCATGTTACATAATTACAAAAATAGTTGTAAGATAAACCAGTATCAGTAGCATTATCCAGCCTGTGTGTGATCACTATTAAAATAAAATAGCATGCATATGTGTGAACATAAATTCCAGTCACACCTGATTATTGATTGCTATGAAATATATAGGAAAAATTCATAAAAATAGGTGTGGCATAAATATTAAGAAGAAAACTATATAATTTCAGGCAATGTATGTTATAAGGGAAATTTATTTAGTATTGCTGGATATAAGATATTTTATATTAGTAATTTATTGAAACTTAAAACATAATAATAAATTGGTATATATCCAATAAAATAGATTCTTACATCAAGCAACATCAGTATCTACTGATTTAAAATGGTAGAAAACAAATCAACAATAATACATGTAGATTTGTAAAGATTACACTTTATTTAGTTTGATTATGTGTGTGTTTGTGTGTGTGCGTGTGAGTCATGCCCATATACACACAGTTATGTCAGGGCACACTGACTGTGCACCATACACAGTCATCTGAGGACACACATAGGAATTTCAGAAGAAATGTATTAAGAGTCAGTGCTCTCCTTCCAACCTATGTAACCCTGGAATGTAACTCGGGTTCAGATTCGTTTGTATGTTTCTCCACTCAGCCTTCTCATCAGCCTTAGTGATAATTTCTTCTTTTACCTTTCTCCCTCAGATTTAATGGTCAGAAGAGTTCAAAGATGCCCAAATATATGCCATTGCTGTTGCTATTTGCCCTTAGTTGTCTCCCAGAACTTGAAGGTAAGACTCTGTGGTTGAAGATATCACATACATCTGACACAGCTTGAAGGAATCGAACTGGACCTGACTTTGGTACCTAATTCCTGAAGATTTTCTCTCATGTCTGAATATGCAAAGGCAAACTTCCAAGGAAGAAACACTCAACAGTCCTCCAGAGCTTTATGTCTATACACCATAACAAGAAGCAGCATGAAAAGATAGTCTCAAGGGTTCAATAGTGGCCACTTCTGTCTAGGCAATAACTAATAGCTAATTGTACTTAAGGCCCATTTAATTGGAGGCAATTGATGCCTGGCACTGTAAATCTAGCAAACTACCTTTGAGCTACAGGCAACTGATGGATACTGAGAGAGAGTTTGCCACCCTTCCCCAGGGATGAGTCCCCTGGATAATTATGTAATCCTGAATGGCTAGTCCTAAACACGTATACATAAGAGGAACAGTAATAATTAAAAAACAAAGACGTCATGAATTTGAGGAGGGTTCAGCAAGAGCTGAAGGGTGAGGGGGAAAATGATGTAAACACAATGCTCATGTGTGAATTTCTCAAAAAAATCTTTTATTAGAAGAAAACAACAAACCCAATCAGACAACTTAAACAAGTTTCAGTGACGCAACGCTAACAAAGTATGGTACAGAGAGATTATGCACTATTAGATATGAGCAAATATAAACCACTGGCTTATTAAACAAATGGAAATCACAAACAAAATATCAAATGAAACAAGACAGACACAAATATATCTATGTTAATTAGTTAATAAATAATAATTGTCAAAGAAATCAGATGGTGGTTTATTCTGGAAAGGTGGGAAAGCATATGGGCTGAGACATGATCAAATGCTGTATATAACAAGGCAGGTAAAAAACTGGAGATATGCATAGATTTTTGTGTCATTTACTCTAGATGTATATAGTGTACCAGTTGCATATTTTGTACATCCATATAGAGATGCAAAACTAAAGAAACTTGAAATTTGCAGTGGATATAAAAATCCACAAAAATTCATTTTATGTTTATAGTTGACAGACCTTTCCTTCTAGAGTATCATTGCCTTTTTCCAGTCTTCAGTCCTTTCCTCCACACTCTGAGACCTCTGAATCACTTTCCACACACTTCTTTCCTTTCATAATTGAAAATAATTTAATCATTGAAAGCTCCCAAAGAAAAGGGTGGCTATTGGAATTACCATGAATATAATTTATAGCTCATAATAGCTTCTGTTTTAACAGCTATTAACAGTTTTTCCTAAAGACACTGCACACACAGCCTTTCTCCTGGAAATATTTAATGGCAGCAATCATATGAAAATAATAACCTTGTTTCAAAAAAGGACAGAAAGTAGGAATCTTTTGTCATTATTATGTCATTTGGATTTGGAAAATCCAAACGAAGAAAAAGCTGGAACATATTTGACACTCTTTCAGTTGTCATTCATTGGTTGGAAAATATAGCAGTTTTATGCTGTTAATCTTTTAACACACACACACTCAGAGAGAAAAATTGTTTTTGAAAAATGTTGCAATTAATAATACTGTATCAATAGAAAAAAATAAAGCCAAGTAGAATAAATCTCAACATGTGCTAACTTTAATGAACAACATAATTTCAGTACTGACATTCAAGCTTGAGACAAGTTTTCTCATAGCCAACACAAAATAGTACATAATTCAGGGGGTAAACATTCCATTAGTCAAAGAAATAACATGTTTTACATGGCTGAATTCTAATAGATTTCTTATGTGTGACTTTATAGAGAATCTCACTGCTGTAATGTCTGCAATAACATGGTTAGTGTTACTAAAATAGCACCTTTATGTTTCTGGTTCAGATAGTGACTTTCAATAAAAACCAAGGACTTAACTTTAAAATGGAGCTTGGTGAAGGGAAGCTGTTATAGCTAACCTTAAAATCATGATAGCTGAAAGTGAAATTCCTGGAGAAGTAACTAGACACATTTTTCCTTAACTATTTCTGTTTAATTGGCATCTCCAACAGTATAAACACTGTGAAGCTCATTGAGCAGTTTTTCATTCAGCCTAAGTCATTGAACAAGAAGACAGATGTAATAGAAGTAAGTATGGCCTAGAGTGAGCTGGAACTTGGAATAGATCAGATACTGATTACATCAAGAAATAAATAAATCTCCAATTTGGAAATGATTCTATGATGGATCTGCTTGTTGCCACAGAATTGGGACCTCAGTTAGAATCCCCAGGACATATATAAACTCCAGGTTCAGTAGTGCTTGCCTGTAACTAAACATAAGCTGCCATAGATAAGCGAATTCCCAGAGGTTGCTGGTAAGCCCACTTTGCCAATCTCTGAGCTCTGGGTTTACTGTGAGACTCTGTCTCAAAAATCTAAATTGAGGATAACTACCAAGGATCTTGGCCTTTTTAATCACACACATGGGTGAAGTGTCCCACTCACACAAATCTAAAACCCCCACAAGAGAAATATAAGTCTGCTGATGTAAGGCCAGAAACCCAGGACTGCGGTGCACAATGCCTGTCTGCGCTCTATGTGCTACCATACAGTACGTGAGCTTCGGGCAAGGGGCTGGACATTGAAACACACAAAGACAGACAGACAGAGACACGGACCTCTAGTCACTGGTAAGAAGCCCTCTATTCAATAGCACCATGGAGGCTTATATACCCAACAGTCAGGTGGGCCAACAGGTGAAAACCTTATCCTCTGATCCTTAAGGCAACACGTGCTTGTGAAGCAGAGCTGGTAAACAATTATGACACAGCTTTCAGTAACTCAAATCAGAAGGAAAGTAAAGATCTCTAGCAGGGAAGAGCAGCTGGAGGCCAGGACTCCAAATGATCCCAACACAGGACTGTTCATCAATGAGCAAAGCAGACAAATATGTATGCCGTGTTGACAAAATGCTTGGAAAATAAAATAGTTGCAAGAACAGATGTTTCATTAAAAATTATATAGAAGAAGTAACTTTATCACAGAGATAAAGTGCTAGAGAGGGCAGATATTCATTCACAAAAAAGTGGAATAAATGTATCTCACAAGGTTTTTAGTGATACAACTCAAGAACTCTTAAATTTATGATTGACTTACAGTTGCTAGGAACTTTTTGACAATCACCTCTTGTTTATACAGACATCAGGTTGTCAAGGAGATGAGGTAGTGTGCTCCACCTGGTCTTTAAAGTAAACTCAAATATCCCAGTCAGGTATTAAAGCTTTATGTGTTATTCCAGGACACTACTTTATTTGAAGTTTTTGTGCTTCAACAGTCTAGTGCAGAAAATAATAGGTTTTGTTACAATTTCACAAATGTCTATTCCATATTGTGATCATATTTATCTATGATTAAGTTGTCTACTACCAAATTTTTCTGGTTCCCATCATTTTCTTTTCTATTATCACATCTTAACTATTTTAAAATTTATATTAATTATGACCAAAAATGATACTTGCCTTTATGTGATGGACATTATCATTTAACTAGATTTGAAGTTATATTTCCTATAAATGGCATCATTTATGTTTGTGTGTGTGAGTGTGTATGTCTGTGTGTGTATGTGTGTGTGTGTGTGTGTGTGTGTGAGAGAGAGAGAGAGAGAGAGAGAGAGAGAGAGGGGGTTTCTTTTTCTACTGTTAATGAACATGTACTCTGGTTTTACAACTTGGATATTATAAAGAGTTTTCAACAACTATTTTTTAAGTATTTAGTCCCCTGGCACGCTGACTTATACCCCTTCAGGTGTATGCCCAAATTTAAAGAGGTAGAGTATACCAAAGTTCTGTTTTTAGTGTGTGTAACTTACATAAATATTTCCGTAGTTCTCCCCCATTTCACTTTATTTATTGAAAATAAAGATCCATTTGTCTCCCCTTTTCCCTTTACCTCTGTATGTATTGTCTCTGGTTCTATGAATTGTAGTTTGAGTATCATTTAGTTAATAGTTAATATCCACATAGAAGGGGTTAAATATCCTATTTGAACAGTCTGAGTTTGTGTAACTTCTGTTACAAGGATTCTTTTTCTAGTTCCATCCATTTGCCTCTATATTATATTGCTGCAGAATATACGACCACACTATGAACCCTGAAATTGTGCTATTTACTGGTTATGGTATGGCTCGGACTAGCACACACCTTAATCCAAGAGTTTTCTGCTTGAACATTGTAAACATGATTAAATAAAGTCAACCATAGGTCAAGAGGCAGAGCAAGCAACCAATTGACAGGAAGTGAACATAGGATTTAAAAAAAAAAGCATAGAGAGTAAGAGGGACTCAGGAGGATGGATAAAGAGACACACAGAACCTGAAAGGGATGATCATTTAGCTTAAGTTTCTTGTTGGAGGTAGTGCAGGAGAGTTTAAACTGGTGAGTCAGCTGGGTGCTCTCTCTGCCTCTCTGAGCTTTCACTCCTGCCAATCTGGCTCCCAAGTCTTTTTTTTTTTTGTTACAGTTTTTAATTGAAGATGTACTCCTAAAATCATATAGGAATAGTGTCACAATTAGAAAAGCCACAGAAACCCATGACAAGATGAATGTTTAACATAATTTCTAAATTATTTAGAAAAAATTGTTTATCATGTAAAATTAGCTTAGTGCTATAATGTTGAATATTTTCTTTTTTATTTTTTTCCATTCAAAAAATTTACATTTCCTCCCCTTCTCCCAGTCCCCTCCCGCTCCCCTCCACACCTCCTTCCTCCCCCTGCTTCCTTAAAAGAGGGCATGGTACCCTGCCCTGTGAGAAGTCCAAGGCCCTCCCCCCTCCATCCCGGCCTAGGAAGGTGTGCATCCAAATAGACTAGGTTCCCAAAAAGATAATACATGCAGAAGAGATAGGTCCTAGTGTCATTGTTGATGGCTTCTCCATCTGCCCCCATTGGCAGCCACATTCAGAGAGTCCGGTTTGATCATATGCTCGTTCAGTCCCAGTCCAGCTGGATTTGGTGAGCTCCCATTAGTTCAGGCACACTGTCTCAGTGGTTGGACCAGCCCCTCATGGTCCTAACTACAATTGAATAATTGTGATTTTGTTAAAAACAGTATCTCATGATATTGCCTGAAAATACTCCATTTTACAAATGTACACATTTTCTTTATCCATTCTTTGGTTGTAGGATATGGACATTTATGTCATTTCTAGTTTCTGGCTTTTACGAATAGAACAGCAATGGACACATTTGAGTAGGTGTCCCTGAAGGAGATTGAAGCACTCTTTGGAAGTATGTTCAAAAGTGATATACCTGGATATTGAAGTAGATCAGTTGTCATCTTTCTGAGAAACTGCCATATTGATTTCCAACATGGCTGTATTAGTTTTGACTTCCACCAACAATGGAGGAGTGTCTCCCCTTGCTCTTCACCTTTGCCAAAGTGAGCTTTCACTTGTGTTATTGAGCTGAGACATTCTGATAGATATAAGATGGAATCTCAAAGTAGTTTTGATTTGTATTTCCCTGGTGGCTAAGAATGTTGAATATCTCTTTGTTTCTCAGTAATTTCAGTTTCCACTACTGAAGAATCTCTGTTTCAATTTTAACCATATATTTTATTAATTAAAATTACTTTCACTTATTTTACATCCTTACTGCATTTCCCCTCCCTTCTCTCTTTCCATTCCCTCTCCTCCTCTGACCCCCAACCACTCTGCTGTTTCTGTTTAGAAAGGGGCTGACCTCCCATGGGTGTCAACAAAGGATGGCACTTCAAGTTGAGGTAGAACTAAGCTCTTCCCTTTGTATTTAGACTGGGAAAGGCAACCCAGTATAGGGAATAGGCTTCCAAAGCTAGTTCAAGTGTTAGGAACAGGCTATGACCCCAATGCTAGGAGACTCAAAAATAGACCAAGCTATGCAGCTGTCACATGTATGTAGAGGGCCTAGGTAGGTCGAGCGTAGGCTCCTGAGCTGTCGATTCAGAGTCTGTGAGCTTCTATGAGTTCAGTTTAGTTTGAAGTGAGTTATTTGCTTCTTTGAAATATTTAGTTTCTAGAGTTCTTTACATATTTTGGATATTAATCTCCTACGGGATGTATAGATGGTAAAAATATTTTCTCAACCTGTAGGTTGCTGGTTTTTATGAATGATGGTATCTTTTGTCTTACAAAAGCTTTCCAGTTTCCCGAGGTCCCATTTATTAATTGCTGATCTTAGAGCCTTCTCAAACATTGTTCTCTTTAGAAAGTCTCCTCCCTGGAATAGAAGGATCAGGTGGGGAGGGTGAGAGCAGAGGGATTTGAGGGAAGAACTGAAGGGAGAAACAGCCAGAGCTGAGGAACCTTAGAAGGATTGTTGGAAACCGAGCACAGGGAAATTTCTTAAAATATGTGATGGCGATCCTAAAGAAGTGTCCAGATAATGGGGAAGACAGAGTCCTCACTGGCCATCCCTTGTCAGAACAAGCAAAGCGTGCACACATATGGGCACACAATGAAACCACAGAATCAGAAACCTCTTGAGGATATCTCTTCTTCAGTAAGCAATGTGGGCTATGTGATACTGAAACACAAATGGATTGATAACTTGAATTCTTTGCCTAATAATACATGGCCAATCCAATTTTATCTTTAGTTGTGTCTACTACGAAAGATAACATTATCTACTATAAACTTATGTTATCTCACTGGAGCTTCTGAATCTACGTGAGTATGAAAATAATAAATGTGTACAGTGTAGACTATCAAATATTGGTATTTCTGCAACTAATGAAGTGTATGAACCCAGGAAAATTATATGACATTATAAGAAGAAGACTAAATTTCATTTTTGAATTTTGTGGAAAGTTTTCCAGGTCTATTCAGCTTGATTCATTCACCCAATCATGTTAGGAAAAGCATCACTTTCAAAATGTAGGTTGATTAACCTTTGAATTTAAGTAATGACTACATGTATGTTACATGATGAGTATGAAAAATAATTGATCATATTAAAAGAAACAGAAAGATAGTAATTCATTTTCCCACATTTATGTTTGCATTTAGTTTATTGAATTTCACTGAAGGCTCTTCCTGTTCACTGCAGTACCCACAAAAGTGTAATACACAAAGCAAATAATAAGACTATTAGCTCACCAAGAAAAGCATGGCTTATTCCATGATAAATACCATAATCTGTGGAATGGAATTAGTTACTGTGAGTATATGTGTGTCATACTGATAATGCTCAAATATACTGAAGTCTCCCGACTTTGATTATTAGAGATGAGTATCAGAGTTCAGCACAGAACTGCACAAATAACAATCTTTCTGATCTATCATACCAACAAAATTATGGTTTAGAAAGTTCAATACTGCTATTCTGTCACTAAAGTCTTCTTATTTTTCTCATTTTGATGTACTAATTTTATTACCTTTTAGAAGCCTCTGGGTCATTTTTCACTCCTACATTATTCCTTGAATTAGTTTTTTTCTCACCTCTGTGAAATAATCTTATTGTCATTGATGAAATTTTGATTCTTTATTACCCATATTATTTCTTTCTTTATAGCTTTACTCCTTCTAAATTATTTTGGCTTAGCCTAAACCCTTTGAATCATACTTGTTTTTCTTTATCCCCCAAATTAGTATAGTTATTCCTATTCTACTCCATAGACATACTGGTACTTACTGTGTACCAGGAAAAATATTTATTCATGTGATTTTATGTAATCCCTAGGTATAATTATTTTCACCACTATACAGTGATAAAGCTAAATTTAAAAAAGGATGACTCCAGTTTGGAGCAGAATTTCATTTCTCACTATCACACACACACACACACACACACACACACACACACACACACACACACATGCTAGGCATTGCAATCTTTCTCCTTCCCCAGTTTTTAGGATGTCTGTGGGGAAATGCTCACTAGAAGACCTTACTAAGCATCTATCTACCTACATATCTTGAATTTTCTCAACACTGTTTTCAGTAATCAATGAGGAAAGACAAAGGATGTGAAAGAAGAGTGGTAACACATGAGAGTAGACTTTTCTGCTAAGTGTGTGAAGTTTAAAAAGCTTTGATAGTTAATGTGGAAACAACAAGAATAGTCAATGAGGATGTGCAGAGTGGCACATGACCGTTTTCCAGCTCCTGTGTTTCTGAATCAAGAGAATCGCCATAAATACAAGCCTGGCCTGCAGAGTGAGGTCTAGGCCTGTCTAGCTGACGAGTGAGACCTGCCCCAAAACAAACTGACCAACAAGGGAGGAAGCTGAAAGTTGATAAACAAGTGACAGAAAACTGAAAGCATGCTCACCATGATTTGTTTTTAATGATATGAAATTAAAATGCACTACCACCGCCCAGCTAATTAGTTATGACCCCATGTTGGCTTTCCTTTCTATTGGTGTCAGGAATCATGAACCTTTAGCACTCTGTCTGAGATTTTACTCAAAATCTAGTCTAGCCATTTGTTCTTCCTGCAGTAGAGTATTCCCTACCTCTAAAATTTCATTCATTTTTACATACATCATCATATCATGCATTGAGAAATAGCTTAGTGTTATTAAGTTTTTGTTCAATTCAGTTTTGTTAGAGCCAAACAAAAGTGAAACTAGAATTGTGTGTGTGAGTGTGTGTGTGTGTGTGTGTGTGTGTGCACATGTGTGTACGCACGCTCACGTATATGGAAGCCAGAGATCAACCTAGATGTCATTTCTCAGGAAATAATTCACTTCATGTTTTTGAGTCAGGATCTCGGATTCATCTATTTCTCACTGATTTGGCTAGGCTGGCTGGCTAGCATGCCCCATGTACCTGCCTGCCACTTTCTTCCAAATACTGAGATTACAAACACATGGCTCCACAGTAGACTTCTTGTTTTGTTTTTTTTCAATATTGATTCAAAGCATAGAACTCAAAATCCTTACACTTGTTTAGCAAGGACTTTACTGACAGACATCGACCCAGCCTCTGTAAGAATGTCTTCAAGAAAAATTCATAATGGCTTTCGGGGCAGTGGTGATACACACCTTTAATCCCAAAGCTAGGGAGGCAGAGGCAGTTGGATCTGAGTTTAAGGCCCGCCTAATATACAAGAGCAAGTCCCAGGCGTTGGGGATACACACACAGCTCCTATCTTGAAAATGAAAGAAAGAAAGGAAGGGAGGGAGGGAGGGAGGGAGGGAGGAAGGAAGGAAGGAAATCATGTTTGTTATACCCAAGTGTCACCCCCATGGGAGAGAAGTTGCCTCCCCTTTCCTAAGAGCTACCAATGGCAGAGTTTCTTAGTTAAGCTTTGGACATTGTGTCCACTTCCCATTCTCACTGTTATGCTTTTGTCTATTTTAATGTTTGCAGGTCTTCTGCATGATGTGACAGTCTCTGTGAGTTCATATCTGTATTCCTATTTTTGTCCACCTCGATTTATCTAGAAGATGTTATTTCTTTTGAGTCATCTATCATATCTTGCCTTCCTGATTTTTCTATCTCTTCTGTGTAGATCCCTAAGACATGATTGGAGGATTTTTGAATAGCTGACTAACCAAAATATGTTTATTTTACTGTAGTTAGGTAGATATTTGTCTTTTTTTCTGTTTGTTTGTTTTGGGAGCATGAGATATTGGGTGCACATGGAAATGAGCAGTACTTGAGAAGAGTCAGGGATAAAGAAAGAATATGACCAAAATATATTGCATAAAATAATTAAACAAGAATCCATTTTACAATAAAGTACACCATGTTTATTTATAACCTAGGGAATGTGCCTCTATTATGTAATGATCCTATAATTTTGAATATTCATCCTTATATGTATCCACATATTTAACTGTGTTTAGGGATAATGTAAATAGTTCTAATTTAATAATATGCTTTTATGCAGAAAGTGTTTGTTAATAACAGTAACCTGTTTTGTAATACTGAATCAACTTCAGCTTCTTTTCTAAACCTTACTAATTTTGCCTATGTCATTTTTTATTATTATTTTTTCTTAGTTCATTATCATCTTTTATATATATATACACATATATGCATATATATGCTGCATGAGCTATGATGGGACTGCGTCTCAATCTACAATTATAACTTGAAAATATCCTGAGTTTAAAAACCACTCAGCACACCTAAACTATGGAACAGCGCTATAGCTGAGGCTCTGCTGCCTTAAATGTTTTCAAACTACTTCCATCAGCTTACAAGTGACCAAAATTATCAAACACAAGCCTGTCCTATAGGATAGGACTGAATATCTGTTACCTATAGCAGTGAAAATACAGTCATTCCATGGCCACACTAGACACAGATAAAGACTTTTTTTATAGACACCACAGGACAGGAAAACACAAAGTAAAATATCCAGAAGCACAGACAGAACAGTACTTGTGTAATATCAGTGGACTGTCCCAGTGATTTTACAGCAAGCCCAAAGTTGAGTCAAGGTGTACTCCACCACCTTGCAATATGTTCTCAGTAGTACATATTAACATTCATTTTATACTAAATATGCTTGGCTTATGTACCACTGTGAATGGAAATCCTAGGCTAAGCCAATGCAAGCTGGAAACACTCTTTAATTCAATGATTTTTAAAAAATATATGGAACAACTCTCAAAACAATTTTTGTTACTGTTAGATTTTTTCGAACCATTATTAATATTATATTTACACAATAAAATATTGTTATTCTTTTTACTAAGCTCTGCAGCACACAAACCATAGCCTATAGCCTTATTGATTGCTGTCTCTAAACATGAACTCTGTTTTTGTTATGGAAGAAAAATATATATTGAAGCTTCTGTAATTAATTAGCCAATGCCATCTTCCTAAATATCTTGACATTTATACATATCATCTTTTCTCCAAAATTTTCCCAAACTGTTCAATATTGAAAAGGTCAGCAGTCAATAAAAGGCAGCAGTTTTCAGTTGTAACATATTTATTTTGCTACACTAATTTTAAACAAAAACTTATATTTATTTATTGTTTCTCTGGGTGATTTTTGTGTGACTGTACCTAGTATGGAGCTAGAACCAAAGACAGGGGAGTCAGTCCTATTCTTCCACCATGCAGGCTCTGGACATCAAACTCATATTTTCAGATTTGGCTGTATGTTGCTTTAACCACGGAGCAATCTCACTGATGCCTCACTAGGGACAGAATCCAACAGAGCCAGTTTTTCTCTTCTGATTTTCAATAGTATATCTCTTCTATCATTTTTGTCTAGTCATTTCAGAATGGGAGGTTGGGAGGACAAAAAGAGAGACAAGCAGCACATAAGCCAAGAGTCAATATTTCATTACCAAATGGGCATGAGCCCTCTGAGAAGAGAGAGGTCATAAAAGGTAACATTTTCTTTTTGAAAAATTTTAAACATTTTTTTATTGATTCTTTAGAAATTTCTCATCATGTACTGTTGAAGGAGGCCCCTTATTTGTCCCTGGCTGTTCAGCCCTGAAATAATCACACAGAAACTATATTATTTAAATCATTGCTTAGCCCATTAGCTCTAACTTCTTATCGGCTAGCTCTTACATATTAATTTAACCCATTTCTATTAATCTGGGTATCGCCACAAAGCTGTGGCTTACTAGATAAAGTTCAGGCATCTGTCTATGGCAAGGCTACATGGCTTCTCCATGACTCTGTGCCCTTTCTCCCAGCATTCAGTTTAGTTTTCCCTGCCTATCTAAGTTCTGCCCTATCAACAGGCCAAGGCTATTCACAGCGTACAGAGGGCAATCCCACATCATTGTATCCCATTTCTGCTCACCTCTCAGTTCCTACATATCTGCCCTCATCCCTGCAGTATACCCCCTGTATTAATTAAAAAAAAATAAAGAAAAAACGCACCTCACTGCCTCTTTCTTCCAAGCCAGCTTTATTCATCCTGGTGACATCTGGAGCTATGGGGTGTCATTAAATATACCCTTTATGTCCAATCAGCCCCATCTGCAAATATTCATTATAATAAGTCATTGATTTGGTTCAAGGGCTCTGGTTGCTGGAACACCATCATCACTGGGTTGGGACCTCATGGAAATGCCTCTCAGACTTTCTGTTGCTGCCCCAAGTCATGAGATTCTGTGGTTCTCCTTCTGTAGGACCAGTTCTTTCATGTACTCCAGTAGGACAAAGATGGGGCAACCCAGTGCCCAGGATGTGGGTCTGGGTGGTAATTAACTTATTTGGTTAAGCCCTTAGGGACTTAAGACCTTAGGTGAGGGACCAAGACATCCTTCTTAGGCCCAGCTCTTCCATGCCTAAGGTGAGGGGTGGGGCCATCTCTCCTGAGTGTGGGGTTCTGCTCTCCCAGAGGTATAGGGCAATACTAGCTTTTCTGATGTAGTGCCCAGCAAGGGTCAGACCAGTTATCCCCAGGGCAATCAGGGACTGGAATGGCTTGGCATGGCCCTTGGATTTCAACAAACATAATTCCTATGACTCCTTGTGACAAGCCAAACCATGGACACCAGCCCAGATCCTGGTTTCTGTCAGATCACGGACCCAGACATGACCCAAAACAGCAGCCTGGGCCCAAACCCATGTAACTGCACAGGTCACTTGGATCGGCCTGATCCATGTGTTAGTGAGGCCCTTGGATATCCACATGGCCACAGGTGGCTGTCAAGACCCCTGGAATCAGCATGGCCTCCAATGACATCAGGAACCATGGATATCAACACAGATCTTGAATGCTATAGGGCCTCTGACACAGACATGGCCCTTGGCAGCAGCCCTAGCCCAGATGCCACCATGGTCCCAGTAGCAATATGACCCTCAGACAGCAACGTGGCCACAGGATGCAGCCTAGACCCCATTCATCTGTGTGGCCTTTGCTGGCACCACAGGTCATAGCCATCACAGGCCCCAACTCTGGTAGTTCTATGGAACCAGACATGGTCCTAGGCAGCAGCCTAGGCTTGGACATCACCATGTTTCCAGGTGGCAGTGCTGACCACTCAGATTGGCACGGCCTCTGCAGCAGTGTGGCCCTCAGACCCCAACATGGCTCCAGATGGAAGCCCAGGTCCCTGGCATCAGCAAGGCCTTCTTTGATAGCAGGAGGCCCAGCCATCAACATGACCTTCACTGTATGAAGTAGAGTCATGTACCCACACATGGTCCCTCACCGCAGCCCGGGGTTGGATGTCACCATGACCCCGGGTGGCAGAACAAAAGATATTATTTTCTATAGGAAGGCATTTTGAGGAGTTGGGTAGACATGCCAAGCTGCAGTTTTCCTGATTTATGTCAAGGATCTGACTGGTCACTGAAAGTTTTCTTCAGCTTCTTTCTTACCATTTAGTATTAACTATTCTTGACACCCAGAAACATAACAAATGTAGCACAAGGGATTTCTTTTATACAAAGCATATACAAAGAAAGTTTTTCATTTTGACTGGTCAAACTTGAGTCTCTCGTACTGACACATAAAGTGTTTCCAAGAAACACATTTGATATCCCTGCACTGGACTGTTGAGACATTGGTCTAGACTTGATAAAACTAAGGTTCATCTGTGAATCCACTTACATAGGGAGAGAATTTCACCCTGAGTTGAATGCAATCATCTCATTTTCACATAGAAAACAATGTATTTTTAAGTGAAGGAATTCAACAGAAAATCAACAATGAATAGGAATGGGCTCAGTGCCTTCAATATCAGTAAAATTCTTCATAGTCACTTACAATATAAAATATAAACCAAACTAGCATGCTCTTTTCTATATTTTACACAATGTGTTAAATTGCCATAACCTGCAATGCTGAAGTGAAAATTAAGGCAGCTTCTTTGGGAATGTAGCTTATATATTAGAATACAAATCCAGAAATTCCACATTTATAAGAAAAACAAATAAACATAAGTATAAATTTTCATTTCTACATTGTTTGTAATATTAAATAATAGTCATGATATCTGTATAAATCATTTCTTAGTAAAATTGTGCTAAATTTACACATTGTAATTTGTAATTGAAATTGTAATTGTCAATATAATGACTACCAATTTTTCTTTTTTATAAATGTTTCCCCACTGCCTCCCCTTCCTTTTATGTTCATGGATCTCTTGATTTGCTTTAGTTGATGACTTATTAGGAGAATAGAACTCTAAATACATCTGCATAGTTGTGTAAATTATTTTATGTTCCTAAAGTCCATAGTGAACATACACATCATGGAAAATACTTTGTCACTTCAGATATCAGAATAGAAACTCTAAATCTTTTTTAACTCAACTACTAAGTGATGCACAGAAAGAGAAATTCTGAATTTTTTTACTTATATGTGAAATTGAACACACTTGGGCTCATAAAAGTAAAATATAAAATGACTTTTATTAGATGCTGGGACTAACCAATAGATATAAAGGTATAGTCAGCCACGAGGACTAGGTACTGGTAAGTTATTATATAGCACATTGAAGATATTAATAATAATAATGAAATGCACATTCCATAACAGTTGGAGTAATTGAATAATAGAGTCAGTGCATTTGATATTCGAGGTAGGCAAATTATCTTAGTTGATAATTCCATAATGAATTCAATACACTCAACTCTATAAATACAATTACCATTTGTCAACTAAAATTAAAGGAAATTGTCAGAATACTGGACCTGCAAACTCTGTTATGGAAACCAAATGAGGGAAATTATAAACTATTGAAAGTTTCTTATATATTTTGTAGTATTAAATCAAAGTACCCTTTATCTCAGGGGTCAGGCTGATATTCTGATTGAATAATGACTGTACTTTTAATAAAAAACATATTACTATGAATGTAAACTACAATTAAATATAAAAAGAAGGTAATTCATATGTATTGAGTGAAAAATTATAATTTATTTTGAGATGGCAAAATATGATAGGATAGTAGGTTTTTATTTTTGAATGTTCACTTCTATATGAAGAAAAATTCTGTTAAGATAGCATGATTTTTGGAATAAATTATTTCGAAATATTTTATTTTAATAGCAATGTTGGTTACTGCTACACTAGATTTACACTAACAGCAAAATGGTCTCAGTAGGTTGTACTTATACTGGTGTGTGTGTACGTACCTATTTTTATATACACATATTAATGATGTAACAATAGTAATCAAAGTAAAAACGTCCACCTTCTAGAAAGTTGGGAGAAAATGAAAGCATTGGAGAATGACTGTATGGGAGAAATGTGATAGGCAAAGTGATGCAATTCTATTTGTTAATAAAGATGTATTAAATTTTTTTCACACATCCATGACCTTTTCATTCAATAAAATGCATAACATTTCAAAATTAATTTGAAAAATCGAAAGTAACAAGTTATTCATCTTGACCAAGAATACTGTGAAATATTTGAAGAATGTTAATTTTATTGGGATAATTAAAGTAACCCATGACTGCCTTAGCTTTCAATTTATAAAGTGGCTTGTCACAAAGCAACTCAGCGGAGACGGTTTCCTGATTCCTCTTCATTATTAAGTAATAGTACTTGACATTTATTGAGAAATTAATATGAGACAGGAAATTTTCAGAGTGCTTAACATGCATTATCTTGTTCAATACAATGCCTATTGAAGTGGTTGTATGAATAGCTACCTCCAGAGAGTCTTCTCCGTACTAACGTTATTCAGACAAACGCTCATCAAATGACAAAGCAACCATTGTGCTTCTGAATCAGTGCCTCTACATCTTCTCTTCTGACTGAGCTAACATTATGGTTAATTGTTTTATTTTTATTTTACAATACTTTCCAATATGCATAAATGTGAAAAAAATATCACCAAGGCTTGTGTTTTTCCAAGCAAGCAAATTGTTTGGTCCTTTGTCTGGAACAAGTTCTTTAGAGCAGAAAGAGCCAACCCAGGGTTGCACATTCCAGGCACTGTTATACCTTATTTTCTTTTGACTGCGCACAGATCATTCAGGTTGGATGGTCATGCCACAGAAATGGAACTACCTCCTTCGATGCAGTCCACTGAATCTCAACTGTCCTGTAAATGGTGCATCTATCAGGCTGATGAGTTCAGTCATGATGACTCAATGCAAATTTTCTCAGGCAAAGTTAGATTATTTACTTTCTTTGTAGTTAATAGGCATTTTGTGGAGATATTGCTTTGAAACTGTGTAAAATGTACCAAATCACATCCTATGCTAGTTTTTGCATCATTTGTCAAAATACTGCTGATATGATTATTGTTGAATGAGGATTCTGTTTTCTCTGGTGCAGATATTCAAACTCAGAGCTTCCTGCTTCTTAATGAAGCACTCTGTACTACTCAACTGTATCCCTGCCCTTGGCAATGATGTCAGTTATGTGTCAGAGTTCTAGTCAATCTGGCCTATAACTCCCTTCATACTTGATGCTGGCCAACTAACTGGGGTCCTCATGACTCTGGCTCTGCCTTATGAGTGGCGAGATCACAGAATTGCTCTGTCAAATTCAATAAAGCACTTATTTTTCAATATAATGAAATTCATAAATTTTAAGATTTGTTGCATTAAAGAGAACAATTTACATAGCAAGAGTTTGATACACATACCATGCTGAAAACAAACTATCCAATTCCAAATCATATTCTCTATTTCAGCCATGAAATCCACATTCATTAGCCAGTGGCTGCCCCTCTTCTCCATTCTCAATCTGTTGGCAATTACTGTTTTTTATTCTACCTTACTGGATTAACTTATTCTCCATGTATTATGCATGCTGACTTACATAATATGTAGTATGTTGTGTGATGGATTTATCTAGTTAAAACATTTTTGAGGAATAAGCACAGTAAAGTAATAAACACTTAACTTTTTTCTTCTGATGAAATGTATCATACTGAATCTTCATTGTATAATTTTTATCTTTTCATCCATCTAAAGACCCACATTTTTCTCTTCTTCTGACAATATCAGTATCATTTTTATAAACATTACCCATAAGATAACCTTTTCAGTTTTTGTGTCCAGATGCTTTATGTAAACCTAGGACTAGAATGTCTGTGTCTGAAGAGTTCTATGAGGGTTTTTTTGTGTGTGTGTGGGGGGGGGGTGGTGAAGTCATTTTGTTTTGTTTCTAAGGAATTATTAACCTGACACAAAGTATGAAATTTCCATCTTCTGACTTTCTTTGGACACATTTAAATTACTTGCTTTTGGTCAATTGTGCCATGCTAGTAAGTATGCATTAGTATCTTCCCATGATTTTCTTTATTTGTTCATGAACAGGTATCTGTTCTTATAGTTTGTCGGGGGTTGTGCTGTATGGGATGAATGTACCTGTTGTGGGTGTGTAGGCCAGAAGAGGATGCCAGCTGTCCTCCTGTATCACCCTCCTTACTTACTTGGTCTAGGCTCTCCATTGATCCTCAACCTAGGGTGGCCTGATCAAGCCTCAGGCATCCCCAGTCTCTGCTCCTCATGGTGCTGGGATTATAGGCACACAAACCTGTGCCTGCATTTTTATTCAGATCCTATGTTTGCACAGCTAGTGCTTGAGTCTCTTTACTGGCCTCTTGTCAAGGATTGAATTTGCATTTCTCAAATAAAAGATGTTGAACAAATCTAACCATGCTAACCATTTATTTTGTTGTTTGGCCTTTCATTGTTGAAATAATAATAATAATTTATATATACTAATACTAAGGTTTTAGATGACAAATTTTCCCAAGTACTTTATTTTATCCCACTTACATTTTATCTCTAATAATGATTAGTTTTGACTCATCAGTGTTTTATTATCTGTTGTTTAAGCATGCCCTACCACTTTGAAGGAAGTATTGCCAAATTTAATATCATGGAGATTTAGATTTGATTTCTTTTTATTGGCTTGAGCACTTAGATCTAGAAAATCCATTAATTTTGAGTCAATCTGAGAATGGACTATCACGTAGGGGTCTATTTTTTGTTAATTTGTGCGCATTGTATCATTTCACTAGTTTGTTAATATTAGTCCAACACCATTTAGCTTAGTGCTCTCTACCCATTGAGCATTTAGTACTTTTATCTGAAATCAATTTGCAATCAATATCTGAGGTTGCTTTTTGACGCACCGTATTATTGTTTTATGTGCTTGTCCTCAAGAGAGCATTATGCTGTATGTCAGTCTCCATAGTAAGCTTTAAATGATTGACGTGTTCATTAAATCTTTGAGTAGTCAATGTTTTTCCCATGATGACGATATATATCTTCTTTTATTAAAGAATAATTTTAAAACAAATAAACAAATAGAACAAGAGTTGGTAGCTGAATAGATGGCTTAGCCATTAAGAGTACATATTGTTCTTGCTGAGGATGTGTATGAAGTATGAAGTCCCAGTATGAAAACTGAGTTGCTTTAATTTCCTCTAACTGTAGCTGGAGGTGATAGAGCATACTTTCCTATCTTTTGTGAAAAACTGAACTATTGAGTACCCCTTTTGATACACATAAGTAATGATGATTAATTATTTTGAAATGAGGCCCAATTATTACTGCCCTCATTGTTATGGGTTTCTTATTGGTTGAGGACTTTCCTGTTTCTTTCTGTTTAGTGATTGTGGTTGGGTCTGGCTTCCCATTCTATTTTGTACTTCTGTAGTGTACAGCTAAGTCCAATGACCCTTAGTATTTGTTTTTATTTAAAATCATATGTATATTCAGTTTATTGGCTTTTACTAACTCCTTGACTGGATGCCCTGCTATTTCAGGCCTTGATCCCCAAAGGACTTCATCCCAGCTTAAATAAACATCCTAATTTAAAGGACAGTTTTAATAAAATAGTGAAAAATGAGTGCTTAATCCCTGGAAATCTGTTATTTCACAGTTATGGAAGTTAAAATCTATGGCCAAGGTGCTGGCCAGTTTGTCTTTCAAGGTCTCGCTCCTTTGTGATAGATGAATTTGTTTTTCCAAATGTACATCACTGGTGTCCCTTCACCCTCTAAAAATCACAGTTAGATTTAATTAATTCATGCATCAAGGTCTTTCATTCCAATCTAATCATCTTTATAAATGTTTCATCTCCAAATGTTTATGTTCTAAGTTACCATGGATAAAAACTAAACATGAATTTGAGGAACATTATTCAACCTACTCTGCCCTCTATGACTGCCTTATCCTACTTGTCATTCAGCCAGAACTAAAGCATCTATGTGTCAAAGCCATTACTGGGTTCCAGGAGGTAAACAGCTCTTTAGAATTTTATTATAGTCTATCTAAGGATGTTCATTGAGATGATAGGAATATATTTCAACCTCATAGAAGGCAGGAAAAATAACAAGGTATTACAGGGGGAAGAAAGTTATGAATGATCTTAAGTGGTGGGAAAGAACTGGCAAAATTTACAAAGGGGATCATTTGTGTAACCTTGCATTGCAAATTTTTCCTCTATGCATTCCATAACTATTTTACTCTACAGCTTAGCTAAGGTTACTATGGTACCCACAAAGTTAATACTTAGTAGTCATGACAATGAAATAAGCAGAACAATGCAATGCTAGGTAGGTCTATGGTAATAATAGAAACATTCACAGTCCCAAGTGAAA
Organism: Ondatra zibethicus; assembly: GCA_004026605.1. Lineage (NCBI taxonomy): Eukaryota > Metazoa > Chordata > Mammalia > Rodentia > Cricetidae > Ondatra > Ondatra zibethicus. The sequence continues at coordinate 45,500 of PVIU01000273.1, read as the reverse complement.
TAGACAAGGCAGGGTCACAGTTATCTGGGATTCCAGTCATTGGTCCCTCTTTAGTTAAGCCGCACATGCTCCTATACTAGAGTACATAGGAGATGGTAGGAAAATTGAAGGCTGAAATCCTTAGTTCACCTTCCTGACATTTTCATCCAAGGTAATGTAGCATTTTTGGTGATGCAACTGCTATGAGTTACCCATACTAAATAAATGAACCAAATAAATATACGAATTTGGTCAAGTTGACTTGGATGAATCGTTTCTCCGAACCATCCTCGCTGCCTTATCTGAGATGAAGTTTATGTTATCAAATTGATGGGATTTAGAATCACCTTGAAAACAAGTCCGTGATAATTAGATAAATCTAAGGTCCCTGACCTTAGATTCTAAATTATATAAAATTGAAACTGAGCAAGAATATCCATTATCTTTTTTCTTACCAAAGACATTGTATGACTTGCTGCTTCAGGAATGCATGCCACCTTGGTTTCTACATTAAAATAGACCACATTCTGGAACTTTGAGCCAAAATAAGGTCTTTACCCCTAAAATCACTTAGGTTGGTAATTTTGTTGTGGAGCCAGAAAATAACTAATACAGATGGTCCGTGAGAAATGTGGGTGTATCTGCACGGCAGTGGACAAACAGAAAATAGCATGAAGGTAAAGAGTGAGGCTATCCACTTTATGTTTTAGAATTCTGAGCACCAAGTATGAAGGATGAGTTAGATATTACTATCTGGGATGAGCTTAAAGGCTTCAAGTCAGTCAGTTCTACAGATAAACTAATGTCTATCACATTTACAGCAAAGCAACAGTTAGCTGTACCATACTTTACATTGAGTCATGGCATGAGAAGAAGTGTGATATGGAAAATAGGGTCACTTACTGAACAAATGAGGAGCTGTATATCTAAATAAATGCTTCTGAGTGGTTGCCTGTAGAAGTAGTTGTATATTTTACCATTGATCTCACCAGTCAGTGCATGTGTTTGCCTCTTGGGTTACCTACAGGAGTCATTTATAAGCCATCCTGAAACATTTTTTATAATTATTAAGTTATTGGTAACAGATATTTAACCCTTCTAAATCTGACATATTGTTTCAAAATTCTGTTGCCAAACATGAATTGACCTGAAGGTGAATTTAGAAAAGAGAGCCTTGACTAAAAATGCTTCAAGTGCTTGTAAAGGCAGCTTTATAAATGACCTGCATCTTTTCTCTGTTTTAGCACATTTTTACCACCTCCTACCACATTTATTCATATGATTCACTTTGAAACCTTCTATGCAGTTGTTTTTCTTAGTTACACGTATTTTCTTAAGCCCAGTCACTCTTCTGACAAAAGAGTAATAAAATCAAACTTTAGGATTTGCTGTCAGAATTCATAAATTAAAGATTGTGTAGTTTACTTTAGGTTGGTGGAATTAAAAATATATTTTAAGGAAGCTCAGGAGATCCTTCTGTCAGTAAAATGCTTTAAGACCTGAGTTCAACCTGAGCACCTACATTAAAAAAAAAAAAGAATGTCACAGCATATCCTTGCTATTCTAGTGCTAAGGAGGTCAGGCTCCCCAGAGATCACTGCACAGACAGCCTGCACCTAACCTGCGATACCCAGCATCCAGTGAGAGTCCTTTAATCTTAAAATAATATAGAGGGACATTTTCTAAAGAACAACACTCAAGGTAACCTCTGACATTCCAGCACACACACACACACACACACACACACACACACACACACACACACACGAGTTAATGCCATTATTACCTGTGAGAGAAAGAAACAGTCAGATTGAATTATCCCATTTCCTCCATGGCAAAGATTGGCAATTTATAAAGAAAACAGGATAGGAAATATATGATGTAACATTAATACCATGTAAAACACGTTTTATGTGTATATGGGTGGTTCATTTAGAGTATGCTAACTCTGCAGGACCCCCTTGTTTATGATGGCCGTCATCCGTATTTCATTAGACTTCACTCTGATGGAAATTGGAAATACAAGAACGCAAAATTTAATGTATGTTTAACTACAATTAATATATTTATATTATAGAAGAGATTTTCCCCCAGAAAAATCACAATGAACTACATACTGAAGTAGTTTTTATTCTGCCAGCTTACTGAGGGCAAAAATTTTGGCTCTAACTTCTACATTAGCAAAGTGACTTTGCTTTTATAGCATGTGTTAAAAATATCTAGTAGCTTCTGTAGAGCTGCTATATAGCCTCAACCTTTCCCATGATCCCTTGCTTTTCCTTTACCAGTTCTATCCACTGTTTCTTTAACAGTGGGAACTGCTGAGAATTTTCATGTTACACTGACATTTACAAGTGGGACTCTTAAAATGGCTGTAACCTAGATATAAACTTTGTTTTAATTAGAGATTGTACTTCTATTTTTGTCAATAAATCTATGTTACTAGTTGGTGGATGGTTTTCTGTACAAATATAAGCACCTGAGTTCAAATTTCCAAAACTCATATGAAATCTGATGTGGTGGCACTTTTCTATAATCCCAGAATTTATTACTAACTGAGAGATAGAGAGTAACGTACCCTGGAATCTCGCAGACCTACTACCTACATACCCAGAGGTGAGCAACAATAGGCATTGTCTCAAACAAGAAAGAAGGGAGGATTATCCTCTGAACATGCCCTGTGCATGTATGTGCCTGTGCTCTCACACGCAAACATCTTGCACACATTCACATCCTAACAAACAATAAATAAACAAATATAAAAATAAATTTATATGATGCTTCAATCAATATGTTCTATTCATGGGACAAGGACAACTTTACATTAAATTTTCCAACAAACAGATGCATGCAGACTTATTTTTCTTGGTGCTAGGGATCAAGCATTGAGCTCTGCAGATGCTAATCTAATATTCTATGACTGACCCACATTTCAACTCATTCTCAAACATGTCTTAGAATGATAAAGACATAGTTGCTTTAACATTTGACAAGAATGTCTTTATGCTTGAAACAACCCTAACTTGAAATGTTGTTTATATTTAATATAAAAATTCCTTCCCTGGTTTTTAAATATTAAAAATTTCCATCAGTATTTCATGGTTTATATTACATTGTAATAACCTCTAAAGATACAGAAACAAACAAGATGTATCTCCATAATAATATAAGCTAGAGCACAGGATCTCAACCTATGGGTCATGATCCCTTTGGGGGTCACATACAAGATATCCTGCATACCACATGTTTATTATATGATTTTTAGCAGTAACAATGATACAGGTATGAAGTAGCAATGAAATAATTTTATGGGTGAGGGTCACCAAAACATGAGGAATTGTATTAAAGTTTCAAAGCATTAGGAAACATGAAAACCACCAAGCTAGAGTGAAGGATGGAAACTAAATTTCATAATTGTAGCCATTGTCATGAAAGGAAAGTGCTAGGATAGAATTGTAAAATTTAACTAACAAATTAATTCATCTAAGTAGTTGTATTAGTCAGGGTTCTCCAGGGAAAGAGAACTTATGGAATGTATATATAAAGAGGGTGTATTGGAGGGGCTTAGAAGACATGGACTAGGTTGTTCAACAATGGCTGTCTATCAAAGGAATGTCCAAGTGTCCATTAGTTGTTCAGTCCATGAGGCTAGAATGTCTTAGTTGTTCTTCAGTACACACGGGAATCCTGATGAAACGGGCTCTAATTCCATTGAAGGAATGAACTGGCCAGTCAGAGGTAGGACAAGCAGGCAGAGCAAGGACATCCTTCTTCCATGTGCTGTGTAAAAGTGGCTTCCAGAAGGTATGACCCAGACTTAGGTCGGTCTTCCCACCTCAAGAGATCTAGATTTAGGGTGGGTCTTCCCACTTCACATCCCTCACAGATGTATGCAGTCTCTTGGGTCTTAGTTCCAGCTGTATTCAAGTTGACAATTAAGAACAGCCATCACAGTAGTCATAAATTATATACTAAATACCTTGCCTCCTTAACAAGTCTAAAGGGAAGGAGGTTGTCTATAAAGACTGCATCATCCATTTCCACATTACTAACATCTGTGAAACATCTGACTTCAGAGCACTATCTTTATTTTGATTGGTGTTTTGTTGGAGGATGGGCCGCTTGCTGGTTCCCTGACACCTGGCTAGCTTAGACCTGAAATAATCACACAGAAACTGTATTAATTAAATCACTGCTTGAGCCATTAGCTCTAGCTTCTTATTGGCTATTATATTAATTTAACCCATTTCTATTAATCTGCATATCGCCACGTGGCTGTGGCTTACCAGGTAAAGTTCCAGCATCTGTCTCCAGTGGGAATACATGGCATCTCTCTGACTCCACCCTTCTTTCTCCCAGCATACAGCCTATCTTTCCCCCGCCTAGTTCTGTTCTTCCCTGCCATAGGCTCAAAGCAGTTCTTTATTCATTAACCAATAAAAGCAACACACAGACAGAAGAACCTCCCATGCCAGTATTTCTATGTTCTAGACTGAGAACTTCTGTGGTCATACTGAAGAGTTCCATGATAGCCTGGAATGGAGTATAACAAAGGTTTGTTTATTTGGGGGTAAACTCACAGTAAGGGTAGTGATCTGCAGTCCTCTGCATGTGCTGGGAACTGGAACCAAATCCAGCAGCAAAGAGGGCTACACAGACATTTCATCTGCCCTTCTAGTCCATGAAACCACACCCAAAGTAAGTTGGTGTTTTAAGGGCTATTGGTTGAAGGAGTTCCCACAACAAACTTCTGACATCTGCTATGAGTCAACAAATCATTCAACTTTAATCCATTCAAAATCTGACTGAATTTTTAAGTCTTTGTGAATAATATTTCTACCACAGTTTCAGGTTTTCTGTAAAAACTGAGCAGGTGTGTGTGTGTGTGTGTGTGTGTGTGTGTGTGTGTGTGCATGCATGTTTCTTAGGTGTACATAAGGAAGGAAGAAAAAGTAGTGTTCTTCTATGCAAAATGATAGCAATACAGCAGTGTTCCTTTTTCCTCATCACCAGCATCTTATTATTAATAACGTAATAAAGTGATTCATTTGTTGTGTCTTGTGGCATAAGCAGTAGAATAATAAATTTGTGGTCATACAAGTATTTATACTGTTTTCAAGATGAACCTAGCATATATATTGAAGACTTAATATGAAAATAACAAACAAAGAATAATTTGCTATTATTTTTTAAATCAACAGCTGTACATCATCGTTATTTAAAGTTCATTTTAACCATAATTCTTGAATTTCTGTCTGTTGTCTTTATATTTTCTAAGATATATGTTAAAATGCCAACTTTAATAATGTCTCATTACAGCTCTCTCTCTCTCTCTCTCTCTCTCTCTCTCTCTCTCTCTCTTTTGGTTTTTCGAGACAGGGTTTCTCCGTGTAGCTTTTAGAGCCTGTCCTGGCACTAGCTCTTGTAGACAAGGCTGGCCTCAAACTCAAGGAGATCCGCCTGCCTCTGCCTCCCGAGTGCTGGGATTAAAGGAGTGTGCCACCACCACCTGGCTCATTACAGCTCTCTTAAGTGTAATACTTTTCAGGCTTCCTGACAGTTATGTTCTCCATTAATGTCTTACATTGTGATCGCTCATCAAATTATATAATTGAAGGAACATCTTTTATTAACATGATTTTCTTTAACAGTTTGTTATATTTGATTCAATTTTAATTTTTTATTATTTTTTCTCCTCACTAACTTTGGAGCCAATACATTTTTGTTTCTCTGGGTAAATCTTACATGAATTAGAAAATTTATTCTAACTATTTCTGGTTTTGCTAATATATACATTTAAGGTAGACTTCTTTATTAAGTGATTTAGCATTACTTTGGAAATACATCTGTGGGATTTCTATGCAGGTCTTTGCAGAGGGCTTAACTGAAGGAGAAATATCCCCTTACATGTGAGCAATAGCATCAACAAGACAATGCATGCACTAAATAAGAAGAAAGTGGTTTGATCATCAACATGCATTGTTCTCTGCTCCAAGAATGCAACTGAATTGGCACCATAGCTCCTACCACACGTCTTCCTTGTCAGGATGAACCACACAATCCAATTGTGAGCCAAAGCCCAAACAAAAGCTTCATGATGTAGTCACTTCAGTCAGGTGCTTTGCTCCAGTGATGAGAGACTGAACTAATCCATGATTCTTCTGAGAGGGAGTACTTTTATGTTATCTAACACTTTTGACGCCATTGTATCATTTGTGAAGTGATGAAAAATGTATTATAAAATATAGAATATTTAACTATATGGACACCACACTAGGTTGATATTACATACTGCTATATTTGACAATATACTGGTGCAAATATATATATAGCAAAGGAGACTACAAATGTCCTATCAGTATTTCAAATTTATCAATCTATTTATAGTAAAGAATGTGTCAAGGAAAGATACTTCAAAAAATAATGGGGGGGGGAGACTTTGAGGGAAAGCACAGAATGTTTTACATGGTGGGAAACTTGTTTGATCCATTAATTGGCATGAGATTAGATATCTGGGAACAAAAGGGTTTATTTTCTTCCTCTTTCAATATCTTTTCTGCTTTCTTTTTTCTGTCCCATTTTCTTTTTGAGACATTGTCCTCCATAGGGACACAGCTGTCCTGGAGCTAGAGGACCATCTGGCCTCATCTTATCAAGGCCTGAGATGATTTGGAGAATGTGGTTTCATTTCTTTATTCTTCTCTTTCATCATTTAACCTTCAACGGAAGTGCCTTATCTCTTCTTTCCATTATTTCACTCATTTATATTTATTTTTTTCTCTTTAATTTTCTCTACTGTTCTTATAATAGTCATTAATCTCAAGTGATGTTATTTCCATTCCAATTTTAGGGTCTAGTATCTCAGTACATGCCCTTTGACCCAAGTTCATTTCATTTCTTCCTCCACAGTTAGTGCAATTGAACAAGAGATTATTTGTTAAAGAGCTGGCTATTTTTGTATTTTCCTAGTGGACTTGTCAATTACTTTTGAGCACTTCTATAGTTAATATTTGTCTCTTGTAGTAGAGTAGGGGATCCTGTCTGGTGCCCTAATCATATGGGTTGAGGGTTTACCTACTGACTTATACTGCCAATTCAGTTAGGGTGGGGTGATATTACCACTTAGTCTTACATAAGCCAGGCAAGTGTTTTAACTGAAAGAATTAAGTGATTATAAAATCAATAAACAAACTTGATGGGGAACTTCCTTTAGCCAATGGCCTTTGATAGGCTGGACCAGGTTGGGCATGGCCTTAGGTATCAAAAAGCACTCATATAAGTCTGCTCTCTTTCTTTCCCACTTGCCACACCTAGAGGCTAGATTACATTTCTGTTCCCCATTGTGATCTGTGAGTTCCCTTTATCTTGTGCCACATATAATAAGGCAGGCTTCTCGCTGCTGCCTCACCAGTGGGCACCCAGATGGCACCCAGTAGGAAATAGGGCCAACCTACCTGCAGCAAGCTGCTGCAACCTCTCTCATTAATGACTGCTCTTAATTTTTAAGCAAACCCAAATTCACATATCCCACCATAAGAAACATGGAAAAACAAGACAATATAACTTCTCCACAATTACATATTTCTCACTGATGGATTTTTATAAGACTGAGGAAAATGAAATTCCTGACAAATATTTAATGAAATGACTCTAATAATATCCACTAAAATCAAATAATACATGAAGGCTATCTTGAATAAATACCAAGAGAATTCAAGTAAACAAATGAGCAAAGGAAGGAAGTCAATAAATAAAAAATCAATTAATAAAGAATTAGAAATTGAAAAATACCAAGTAAAAGTTTTGGAAATACAAATTATAGGAGAGTTGGGCTCACTTGACTAAATGGAGAAAAAAAAATAAAAGGAGAAAATTCAAAGTTGTGTGGGTAGGGACAGGAGGGTGGTAAAGAAGGATATAAGCACTGAAAGATGGGGTGAATGTGATGAAAGCACAATGTATGAAGTTCTCAAGGGATTAATAAAATATTTTTAAATGTGCATTGGGAGGACTTAAAAATTATGCACTGGAAGACAGAATATCAAGGTTGGAAGACAACTCAGATAGACTAGAACATTAGGACATAAGGAAGAATTAAAAATCAAGGATATATGAAAAGAACATCTGAGAACTGTGAGCCACCATTTAGAGATCAAATTCATGAGTCATGAGCATAGATGAAAACAGAAAATAAAGCTAATGTCTGAGAAAATACTTTCAATAGAGTTATAATAGGCAATATATTATATCTGAGAGAAGACATGAACACCTAAACACTAGAAATAATGAAATAGACAAATTAAGGAGCCAGCTTCTCGACTCCACATTTCATTAACTTCTCATATCAAAGACTACATATAAAAATGAAAGAAATAGCACAAAAGCTAGAGCAAAACTATGAGGATAATGGCAGATTTCTTAGCAGAAACTCTAGAATCAAGGAGGTCTGAAACCGATACAGCTCAAGCTCTGACAGACAATAATTGCTAACCCAGGGTACTATTCCCATCCTGTGAAATCATGCTTCATAATTAAAGCAAAATACAAAAAAATGAGACGTACAAATTAAAGGAATTCATAAGTACTGATTGAGCAATACAGAAGACAGTTGATTAAATTGAACACCCTGAAAAGAATGATATATACATCTGTATGAGTATAAGATACCATAAAGAATAGTAGACATGAATAAGGAAATGATGGCCATGAGACTGCAAAACCCTATAAAAGCAAAAATGCATGAATTAATATATGCCTTTTAATAATAACCAAAGTTAATTGTCTCAATTCTCCAAATCAAACACACAGGCTAGCAGATTGAGCAAAATGACAGAACCCATCTCTTTGATACCTGAAAATAATTAATCTCTCTGGTAATGATGAAGAAACTTAATTTTGCACTCTACAGTCATAGGAAAACAAGCAAAAGACAAAAACATGTCAGAAGGTTGAAAGAAACAACAAAAATTTGAAAAGAAACAAATGAAATGGAAACAAAAATAAAAAATTTAAAGAATCAAGGGTTTTACACTTAAAGAATCAAGGATTTTATACTTGGCCATAGACAAAAGACTAAGAAATGAGAGACAGCTAAAATTAAGTGGCACTTAAGGCATAGTATGCACACTAAAAAAGTAGAAAACCTCCTAAATATATACACATATTAAGGTGACCTAAGTGAAATCACTAAATAATGGGCGAGACAGAGCCCCAACTGGCCTGTCTCTCTTGTCACTACAGGAAGAGTCCAGCACCATGTTTGAGTTACATATAATTGAACTGTGAGCCAAGAGACCCTACACGAATCCCCAAACAACCTAGGCTGTTGTCAACAATATAGGTTGCAACCACAAACTGACAGCAATACTCAATTACTAAAGACAACACCTGTACAACTCATCAAATGTGGAGATGTAGAGCAGGTACTTACATCTAGCCTTTACCCCTGTTCCAGTGTCTTTATTACAGAAAGGCATTCTGTGTGCCATAAAAGAGAAACGTAAAAAACAAGCAAGCCACAAACACATAGTCTACAATGGTGTACTACCTGCAAGACACGCGAGGGCAATGGTGGCACAAAATTCATGGTCGTAACCAACCAATAACTGATCTGACTTAAGACCCACTCCATATAAGAGAAAAAATACTTGATACTACTTGGGTGACCAAGAATCTGATATTACATACAAAGGACCTAGGGCAAACCAAATGATACTTGCCTAAAGGTAAAGAAAAAAATATAGTGATAAAATGACCCCTATTGTTATTCTGTAATACTCATTTATCAGTGCTTTTTTCCACCATCATCAGAGAAGCTTCCTCATCCAGCAGATGAGAACAAATACAGAGACCCACAGCCATATATTCTTCAGACAGGGATATTGAAATACTTAACATTGAAATCCTAATGGGATGTCTCCAAATCCCTCCTCCTAGAGCTCATGAAACCCTGTGAAAAAAAAAAAGGAAACAGAAAGAGAGTGTAAGAGCCAGAGGTGATGTAGGCTACTAGTCAAACAAGAATCAACTGAACAAAGAGCATATGAATTTGCAGAAACTGAAGGAGAAAGCATAGGACCTGAATAAGTCAGCACCAGGTCCTCTGCATATATACATTATATATATATATATGTATATATATATATATATTTCTAATGCACACACACATATATATATACATATATAAATGGCTTTCAGCTAAGTGTTTTTATGAGATTGCTGAGAGAGTAAACAATTGGGTCTCTGATTCTTGTAGCTTTTCTTGGTAGTCTTGGGCTCTTTTCCTTCTCTTTGCCTTATCCAATTTTGATGAGGTAGTTTTTGTTTTCCTCTTTTATGCTTTTTGTTATATTTTAAAAATTTAATGAATGAATGAAATATTTTTAGCCACTAGGGTAAAGGTTAGCACTGAACTGTCATTTATCCCTGCTGGGAGAAGGAAAGTCAGTTTTCTCTAATGGAATGACACTGGGTACATCAACCTCTCCGTGGCAGGCCTCATGTTCAGAATCTGTTAGCCGACAAGAAATAATGACTCCACAATTGCAAGGGCTTTTGTGGGGCGGGGGGGGGGGAGTTGTCAGAACACAGTCTGTGGATGTATCTGTGTCATGAGAGTTCTGAAAGCTTGTGAGAAAACTCCAAGTAACCTCTTTGCCTCCAGAACATACATTTGTTCTGCAAATGTGCTTTCATGCCCCTTCCAGGTGTAGTAAACAGAAAATTTTCACTTCAGAAAATCCATTTTATTGCCCATGATTATTCAAAGGATGTTTCCAACAAGAGTTGCCCTCATGACTCTGTACAGCTTCAATTCATGTCCTTGGGACTGTACTCAACTTGCACTAAGGTAAATATCACTCATGTGATCTTGCTTAACCATCTAAATAAATTTTCTCATGCCTGGAATAAAGCTGGCTATTTAATACAGTACATGATACTTTAGCCCACCTCATTTTTAGCCTCACCCTCCCAGGTTCAGGCCTCCAATTACAGCAGTAACAACTGTTGTGTTTTGTTTTCTAGGTAGGGGGGATTTTGTTGCTGTATTGGTTTTGCTTTGTTTTGCTGTTTGAGAAGGACCTTAAATTTGGCTGGGTAGAGAGGAGGAAATGATCTGAATAGAAGAAAGAAGAATGTAATCAAAATATATTTAAATTTAAAAATGATTTTAAATAACAAAGACTCAAGGAGAGAAAGACTCAGTTCTTGTAAAAAATAAGCAAGAGTGTCATATTCTTAATACAAATAAAGGAAGTGTAGATCTTTATTAAAACTAGATATGAGGTGGACATTACAACAGATCGAGTAAGGAACTTGAGAAGTACATTAAGGCATACTTTGAAAAACTATAAATAAATTGGAAAATCTTTAATAAATGAATATATTTTTAGACCTTTCATAAATCGTCTTTTGCACTTGTTCCTTGGTATAAATAATTACTTATTCAGTTTGAAATCCCTGTGCATCTTTAGATAATTGCAAAGTTCAGCAAGTGTGTACACAAATTTCTTTCATTTTTTTGTTTTCATCTTATTAAAATCTTGTTCCATTTTCAAGTTAGAAGTTCACCTGTCATAAAAATACATTTTTCTCATGAATGACTTTTATATATATGTATGTATGTATGTATGTATATATATATGTCTTATACTTTGGCATATGTATATGTATGCCTGTCTTTTGTTTGGAGTGTTTTAAAGGTCTAAGAAGGCCAAGTAAACACAGCTTACATACTTGGACATCCACTCGTGGAGATGGTATATAGTTTTTAGAAAGTTTTATTTTATTTGCAATCACATATTTATGTGTAGGTATGTGCATATGAATATAGGTGACAAGAGATGCCACATGAATGCACTGGATCTCCTGGTGCTGGAATTATGGGTGATTGTTAGTGACCAGATGTGAATTACAGAACCTGACTTGGATCATATGCAAGGAAAGTGTTCTTAACCCATAAGCCAGCTTTCCATTCTTGGATATACAGTTTTTTTCACTTTATGTAATTTATTTTTTTACTTTTATTGATTCTTTGTGTATTTAAAATCATGTATTCCCATCTCACTTATCTCCCTGTTTCCTTAAATCCATCCTCTGCCCTTGCAACCTCCCCGATCAAAACAAAACCAAATTAGCAAGAAAAACCAAATGAAACAAAGAGACAAGATAAAACCAAACCAAAACAGAAACAAACAAGCAAACAAAAGAAGAAAAGGAAGACAGAAAAGAAGAGAATGGAGACGAAGAAGAAAAAGAAGAGAGAGAGAGAGAGAAAGAAAAAAGAAAGAAGGAGAAAATGGAGAAGAAGAAGGAGAAGCAGCAGCTTGTAGATGTAGTGTGGCCCAACAAAACCCACAGTTCATCCTTTAGTCCATGAGCATTCATTGCCAGGTGTCAATGGTCCGAATAGAGGCCCCTGGTTTCTGCCACACCACCAATGATGGGCTCTCACTGGGCTCCTCTTGGATATCCTGTTGTTGTCCTATGTCATGGAGAGCCTGTTGTTTTGAATCTGTAGGTTTGTTCCCTTCACAAGCTCCAACAGTACATAGAATTAGTGGTTGTTGGTGTTGACCAACTCCTAGCCTTGGTTATGGGTCTGGGTGGTGGCTGAGTTTTGGTTTGTTTTGAAGAGTAATATCTTTGAAATAAACATTTGACTGAAAAATTTCATATAAAATACCTATGTCACAATTATAACAGCAAACTATTTTTTAAGTTCTATGTTTCAATGCTTCTGTGGTCAAATTGTCACATATTGTTTGTTCATCAATTCTGCTCTATATTTAGTCTACTATAGCATATACAATTAAAAAAATCTCATATAAATAAATGATAAAGGGTCTGAAGTAATATATCTGTCAAGAAAATGTTTGCTGTAGGAGCATGACAACCTGAGTTCAATCCCCAGAATTCATATACAAAGCAAGATATGTTGGTAGATGCTTCTACTCCCAAGACCGGGGAAGCAAACCGCAGAGCCTCCCTGGGGATTGCTAGTTAACCACGCTCACACACTTTGTAGGTCTGAGGCCAATGAAATAGTATGTTTTTAAAAAACAAGGTGGAAAGCCCCAAAGTAAAAAAAAGAACCAAGTTTTTCCTCTCACTTCTACATGCACAAACACGTACACGTTCATGTATAAGAACACATCAGTGCACATATACAATAAAATATAACAATATTTAAAGTTTCTTTTCTTTTCCAAATCAAAATAAAACTGTGTATGAATGGGTGGCAGTATATTGCACCTTAAAATAACTTCCCATATTAAAGTGTTTTAGAAGATTGTGTTTTAGGAGGTGAAGAACTGTTTTCTCGTGTCTTGATTTCCAGAGATGTCTTTGCTGAAATGGAAAAAAAGTATTTCATTTTTTTAAAATTTCATTTTGTAGAAAACAAAAATGGCTCAAGTAGAGGTCATCTTCTGACTTCTGTGTTGATGGATATTTTTCTGGTATTTCAATGTTTTCCCAATTTCTACACTGGGAGGAAAGTGGTTTTATATTGATTGCTTTCGGTTGATGATCTTTCTGCTACCACTAAGAGGTTTTGCAGAAGTTATAACAAGTAGGGATGTGTGTTGACTCCGTGGCACTGTCAGTCCCACTGGAACACTGCCTTTTGAGAAAAGATTATCTTTTTTTTCTGGAATTAACTTAACAAACAGGTATTTCATCAACAATTTGTATATAGTAATATGTTTCAAAGAGTTTTCTTATATCTTAGCTAACGAAAGCCTTGGAGCATTTTCTTGACATAGGCTTCCTTGTTATTGAATCTCTCATAGAGGTGGGGAAAATTCAGTGAAGGTAATCATCCAGATGGTAAAAGAACTTGGAACTGGACTGGGTCCATTGAAACACACTTGGCATCTACCAACATAGCATAAAGGAATGGGATCCCCTTTCCCATCTCATTTGCAGATTGCCTCATGGATTTCAAAGACCATCGAGAATCCACCACTTGAGTTGGTGCTTTATGGTGCTTCAGAGCATTTGATTTTCAAGTTTCACATCTTTGACCCTTAAAACCAATCTCCTTGTGGCAAAGATAAAGACACTTTGAATGAAGCAGAGACAAAAGCTTTCAGTTCTTAAGGACCTGATGCACTTAAAAAAAAGTGAAGGTCCCCAGTGGTATCCTTAAATATAACTGCATTATAATTGCTTTCTGCAGAATTTTTGCTGTAAACATATATTCTCAATTCTGAAATGCCTGTCTTTGTAATCTTTAATGTAACATGCTGACCAAGAAGTTTGACCATCAGAATGTGGTTTGCTAACTGTGTTTTCCAAGTGATGAATTTTATATATGAGAAATAACACATTGTCATGAACAAGAAAATATATAAAGCCCAGTTCTAATATAAATATACACTATATATACACTATATACTATAAATGTACAAAACATAGGGAGAAGTTATATCCTCTCAGATATCAAAGAGACATTAGAAAATGTGGAATGCTATATCCTTATATTGGTTTGTTTTCTGTTGCTGTGATCGAACGCCATGATCAAAACCAACCTAAGTGTTTATTTCAGTTTACCACCAGATGGATGAGAGTCTATCATGACAAGAAAGCATGGCAGAAAGTGGCAGGTATCATGGCAAGAGTAGAGAGCTGAAATGTCACATGAAGCAGAGAGGGTCCTGGAAGTGGAGTGAGGTTTTTTGCCGCTCAAAGCCCATCCCCACTGAAATACTTCCTCCAGCGAGACTGCCCCACCTGTAATCTCTCCAAACAGCACTGTCAAATAGGAACAATTCTGAGCATATAGGAGACATTTTTTATTCAAACAACAGCAATCCCTAAAACCTTAAAACTTTCACAAGCAGCTTCTGTTGCCACTGTGTCTGGCTCATTTTTCCTTTTTTTCTCTATCTCATTTGGTATTGTAGTAGAAAATAAATCTGATATCACCACACATTCAACAATTAGGGTTAGAGGTTCAATGCCTAGAGACGAGTAGGGTTTAGCATCAACATAAAAACTGAGTGGCATAATGTCTTGAGTTTTGGGCTCTAATTAAAAACAATTATCTGGGAAACATGTGCAAAGCATTTTTGCTGTTGATTGTTTTCTTTCATATGTCAACTGGATAATTTTTTGAAGTCCTATCACCCATATATATATGGGTCAAGTAGAGTTTTTGATGCATTCAAGGTACATATTTAACTGACAAATTAATGCATAATACATTCAATATTTATTTTTAAAAACATTTTATTAAGCACTTTTCCTCCAATATTCTTTAGAATCTTGGTGGTAACAAAAATATGTAACAACTTAGTTAAAAATGTTTGATTTTGTTTATTTTCTTGATTCAGCTTACAAGTAAGTAACGGTTCGTGCATTTCAAACTAATAAATGCAAACAGTAAAGGTTGATTTGTCCAAGTGGTTACCATCCCTAATTGATGGCTCAAACTTGATCATCTGTTACACTTTCCTGTCCTCATTTTGAAACAATCAGCCTATTTTACATTGATAGGAAAATGATCCTCATCCTTTTCCCAGGTAATGATTGAAAATCTTATGTCTCCTAATTCAGAATTCCTGTTCTATTGAGCTATTGTACAAGCCAATGTGAGCTTTGTTTTCCGATCATGATTGCACACCACCCTTTTCACTACCTTATAAAAAGTCCTTATCTCTCCATTGCATTAAGACCACACTTCTCTCTCTGCCTTATTTGCCAGCTAATTTCCAAGGCTTCCTCTTTGGGGATAATTACCTTGAAACAAAACTGCCAAAGGAAATGAAACCCAATACTACATTCAATGAGGTTTACTATGGCATCTTAAGTTCAATTATTTAAGTAGTTGCTATTCTCAATCCAGTCTCTTATTTCCTTATAGATTTCAGAGTTCTAATTTTATATTGAGTGACAGGTAATATCAATGCAATTGTCTGAAAGAGATTAGAAATAAAGCCCAGAAGAAGCAGGGGGCGGTAATCAGAAAAACATTCATTACTGATTAAGAGTACCTTCAAAACTGTCTTTGCATTGGTGTCAGCATATGCTGCACGGGAACCATTTATGTAAATTGACATTAATTCTTTATGCTTGTTTACAATAAGTTATGTCACTGTTCATTATAATAAAATAGAAAGTTTATGAAAGACCAGCGCAAATGTCTGTGCATCTAAAATACCACTTTACACTTCATCTCGGAACATCAAATGAGTTAAAAGCCTTGGATAAGAACAATGTATGGAGAGGCAACCATATAAATCACTGTTCCATCTCCATACAATGAAAGCTCTCTATAACCAAGGCTGTTTGGACATTCAGCTCTTGATTTGATTTATTCACTGTGCTAAGGAGTTAAGATCTGATGGGAATGAAAACATCAGGTACTCAGCTGACCCAGTTTCTGAAAGCATGGACATAGAAAGTGCTTGAGAAATGGCTTAAAAACAGAATTCTTCTGATGGTGGAGTCTGATTGTATTAAGGTTGTGTTTAACAGGGGAGTGGTTTTTAAAGGGCGATACTGGGGCTGGGAGATGGCTTAGCAGTTAGAGAGAACTCACCGCTCTTACAGAAGTCTATATCTCCAGATTCAGACAATCCAAACTCTCTTCTGTCATCTATGGACACTCCAGACACTTGGTGCACCTACAGATACCCAGTATACACTCACACATACATACATACAGACTAAATACATTTTTAAACATAACCTTTTGCATTTTTTCCAGCTAAATGTCTGAGTTTCCTGAAATAGTCTTTGCAACTAATAAGAACTAGTATACACTTCAGTTCAGAAAAAATTATAAGTAATATTTGCTCATTTTAATTTCACATAAGGATGAAATGAAATGTTTATTGGAAAATCACCTCATACAACCTAACTAAGAAGTAATATAAATTAATATACTATGCTTTTTAAAGCACAACCATCAATGAACACAAGAAAGTCTATAAGGGACTAAGGAATTGACTTACTCAGTGGTTTAAGGGCTTGCCACACAAGCATGAGGACCAGGGATCATATCCTCAAAATAAACATCAAAGTTAGGGAAACACCACCAGAATCTTAACTATTTTTTATAGACAGGCATCCCTGCAGTAAGTTAGCTTGATAGACACACTGAATCTGTGAGCTCTGGATTCAACCAAGACTCCCTGCTTCCATGAATAAAATGGAGAGCGATTGAGAAAGACAGCCAACACCATTTTGACCTCCACATATACACAAACATGCATACCCTCCCATCTTAAAACACACTGACATTAATAACAAAAAGGAACCTCTGTCAAGAATATTAAAGAAATAGGAGTGAACATTTTGAAGACAGCATAATATTCCTAGTTTACATGCATACAATGAACCATCAATTATAGGAATATTTCTGAATGCCCTATTGCTTCTCTTAAAAGAAAAACAACTATTTTTCTTTTATATGCCAATGCTCTACTACTGACATTTTGTTTTGAGCATAATGGTAAATAGAATAAAAGTGAATGTGGGAGGTAGCGGGGAAGACATACAGACAGCATTTTGTCCATTTTGTAATCACACAGTGACTTCAGTAGCTTTCTGTTACTAGTCTTTTAATGTCATGCTCTGTAATATAGTTAACAGCTTTCTCTTTTTGAGATTAAACAGCTATGTGTTTGTATGTCTGTGTACCATATGTGTACCTGGCTCCTACAGAGGTCAGAAGAGGATGTCAGATGCCCTGAAATCAGAGTGTAAAACAGTTCTACCATGTGGGTGCCAGGAACTGAATCCAGATCCTATGAAAGAACTTGAAAATGTATTTGAAGAGAAACAAAGGTTCTTGCACAGCCCATATGATTTCCTTTACTTGAAGGTACAACTTCTTTCAACATGTTAACATTTTCATTACTGATTCACTTTAGGCAAATAGTATAACTTGTTTAGCTCCAAGGATTGAGAAATAAAGAGGTGGTTATGTAGAAATATAGAGCATAGGGAGGATGCTTGACATAATATAAATTTTACAATTTATTTTTGCAACAGTGGCAGGTGTAACACACATATACAATGAACGTTGAACTCTAGACTAGGTAAACATGCATGTGTGGTTCTGATGCATATTTGACAGTGATAATTGCAGACAAAACACTATTAAGCACATCTTACAAGGTTAACAACTGCTCATACTCACAGGGTCTTCCTTTAGCAGCTGACTAAGTTTGAGTTCAAGTGACTCTAGCTGAACCCAGCTATTGTACTTTTGAATGTATGAGGCACGATACTTAAAAAAGTTTATATCCTTTAAAATAATGTTTACAAATTAACTAAAAACGTGTTAAAACGTGTCATCTCACTCCTGTTGAAGGTGAAAAAGAAGATTTGGGGCATTTTAGCTTATACTTCAGAGTAATTGACTGTAGATGACGGTTTTGTAAGGGAATTTTAGTCAGTGCTGACTCATGGGTTCTTGTGCTCAACGTTTAACTATAGTTTAAATTGCTGAGCACAGAGGCAGCTAGTGAGCCAGAAGGCAACTTTTCTGTGAGGCTCATTAAGATCTGAAACTCAGGTCAAGACTATGATGGAACAGAATTTGTCATAAGTGATTGTGTACTCTAACATGTTCCAGGAAACAGCTTAGCAGAAATAATCATAAAATACCACTCTAACCATGCTCAGCTAATGCCATGTAAGATATAGGTTGTGCAAGGGGAAAGATGATAAGAAGACATTTACTCATAAGCAATAACAGAAGAGAATATACTAAAACATCTCACACCTAGTTGAGGAACCTTTGGCAGTGGTTGACTACAGGGTGAGGGGAATTGGTTTCTTCAGAAATACAGCCCATGAGGTACTTCCTGTACTCCAGGACATGGCCCTTGTCCTGGAGAGTTTATGTCCACTTGCCACAAGCTAGAGTTATCTAAAAGGAGGGAACATGAATTAGGAAAATGTGTCTATAAGATCCAGGGGTAGGGACATTTTCTTAATTAGTGATTGATGCTGTAGGGCCCAGCTCACTGTGGGTGGTGCCATTCCTGGGCTGGTTGACTGAGCAAGTCAAGATAAGCAAGCCAGGCAACAGCATCTTTCCATGGACTCTGCCTCAGATCCCGCCTCCAGATCTCTAGCCTGTTGGAGTTCCTGCCTTGACTTCTTACGATGATGAACAGTGATATGAAAGTATAAGCCAAATAAACCTTTTCACCCCCTACTGGATTTTGGTAATGGAGTTTCATCATAGCAATAGAAATCCTAGCTAAGACAGACTTACTCCCGTGCATATATAAACATAACTGGACACAGTGGCCTTCAAACAAACAAACAAACAAAAAAAAGAGCAAGTGAAGTCGGAAAGGAAAAATAGTAGTACAATAGGGGAGAAATTAAAGGGGAGGAAATGGGGTAGACTTCACCAATACATGTTATATACATGTTTAAAATTCTCAACGATTTAAAAGTGCTAAAAGTGTTAAAAAGATTCCAATGATGGTGCCATGACTAAAAGCCACATTCTATGTGTTCAACATATTTTTTGAGCAAACATTCATGACCACCGATCAAATATAATCAAATATACCCACAGGAAACGGGTAATTTTATTTACCCAGTGCCCAATAAACCTGGTTTTCTTTTCTTTTGTTTTGTTTTTACATCTTTCGTTCTTATGCCACAGCCTCAGTTTAATTCCAGCGGAATTTTCATTCATGTAACGTTTCTGTGCATATATCACAACGATTTACAATTTTTCTCCTGCATTGTCTCTACCAACAAGCTGTTGGCCTTTTAGGAACTTGAACTTCTTTCCGTTCTTCTTCTGGTACCCTTAAAAGCCAACAATATTTTCTTGACAAAGTAGTTAAGAAGAGAAAACTGAAGGGTATGTCTTCTAATAACTCTATGTGCAAAATATTTAATATTTGGCCAATTGATGACGTAGCTGATATTTTTAAAAATAAACTCTTTATTTCACATAATTTTAAATTTTCAAATATTTACCACTTAGGAGCATCAGTATCCATGCTCCTATTCCCTCTGTCTTTAGTATCTTACTATAACTTACTTAGTGTTGCTACAAAAAGTGATATGTCATCATTGAGGGATGTTCTCACTCCTTTCAGTTTTTCCTTTAATGTCTTTTATTTCTGTAAGAGTATACCTCGCCATGTTTTATCTTATGTCTGAGTTGGAGCCTTACATTGTGATACTTCCTCAGGTCCACCTTGATTTTTATGAAGTTGGCAAATCTAAAGACTCCATGAATGCATAGTGATGTCTCTAACTCTTACTCAACACTATGTTGTTAATTTTCTTCCCCTATTGCTCACCTGTAACTTTTTACAACTTTAAAAGGCCTAACTCTCACCATTCTCTTCCACATCCTCATGTGTACATGGTATTCCCAATGCGAATCATATCTCTGCCAGAAAGAACTTAAACAAAATATAGCAATTGTGTAAAATTCATTTTGTCTTTGGATTTATGGTCTGCATTCCTCCCACATTTACTAGTTCAGCCCTCCCACTTTGCTTTTTAATCTTCAGTGAGGTACTTTTGAACTTTTCTGACATTCAAGCAAATTTGTTTCTTCAATTTTATCATACACCCAACAATTTATTTTGAAAAACTACATAAGAGCTATAACTTCAGTCATGATAGTCTATGTGTTTGGACAGATACACTGTCATGTACATACAAACTTATTATTCTATGCAATTGTTTTACTATACAATCTATGTTACTCATCTTAATTACCCACAATTAAAACTTTTCGTAAACATTAGTTTTTACTCAATAGTTTTACTCTATCTCGACAATCCTGTCAGTAAAATCCTATGACTCACTTTTTAGGCTGATCACCTGTGTTCATTACATGCTTTAATAGTAGGTCATATGTTTTCCTGGCCTTGTAGTTTCATCTATATAATACTGAACAGTACTTTTTTTGTATGATGTTACACAGCAGACCTACTCAGCTATCACGGTTACTTCCAACTGGCAGTAACAAAGTCCATATATTCACATGCACGGTTCTGTGTCAACATTTTATAATCAATGATTCTTGTAATACAAAGTGGAATGTGCTGGTTTATGTAAGATACTGACCACTGTTTTACAAATTAGATGTGCCATTTTAACTCCCATCAGTAATGAAGAAGAGTATTTTTCATTTCAAATACTTTCTAGCAATTAATGTTGGCAATGTTTTTAAGTCATAATTATTCTAACAGATGCAAGGTGGTATGTCTATCTTATATTGAAGTTTACTAATTACTAGTTCTGTAAATAATGTTTGGATATCTTCATCTGGCATCTGTGTATTCTCTTTGTTCTAGTGTCTAATGTGTTTTTTTAACAATACTCTTTTTATTGCTGACTTTTAGGAGTTCTGTATATATTTGTGTACAAATCCTTAAACAGATATTTTTCATTAATATTTGCTCCAAGTTTCTGGTCTTGTCCTCATTTCTTTCTAGTTTATTCCACAGACCTAATGTAGTTAATGTATTTATTTAAATAAATCCAGATTTATTTTCTTTCTTGAATTGTACTTCATCCAATTTTCCATAGACACCTCAGGAAACCCAACTACTTTCCATTAGTAAGTTTTTCTAGAACTTCTACTATTTTGTGTTTTGCATTCAGCTCTAAGATCTACTATGATATAGATATATGGTGTATATTTTTAATCTTATGTTCTATGTTAAATGAATGTTAATATGACTGCTGTGTGTTATTGTAACCTTTTTATCATAATGTCTGTCTTCTCTCCACCGAGGTTACGGTGCCATTTTAGTAAGATCCATTAACTGTAATATAGCTACAAGTCTAAATCTATTCTATTATTTCATGAGAAATATGATGTTTCTAATACCCAATTTTACAGTAAGTATTTAAATTTGGCAGCATTAAAATCCCAACTTTGTAAATTCTGATTTGCTTCTTGTTTATTTTTCTATTTATTTTTATATGTTAGAATTATATATATATGTATAATATATAATTTGCAGATTTGTTCATTGAGTTGTGTTAAATCTATAGATCAAGTTGATTTTCAAAAGCCATATTTTGAGGTTCACTTCTATTATGGTCCAGCCACAAAGTGTTTGTATGTTCCAGGGTAGGGGCACGTGGATTAGAGATGTTAGGTCATAGAAACAGAGATATGAAAGAAATACAGAGACACAGTTTAGTACCAGGAGGGCAACTCAGTGAATACTGAACACTAAATTCACCTGCATTTAATTTTCATATGATTTTATACCTTAAGACAAAGTGGGGGAGAAGGCAAAAGACTGCTTTAGTATGGCACAAAAGACAACTAAAACAGTTACTTGCTTCAATAGAGATATCAAGCCAGTATTTCCTGGGAAAAGCATTTGATGTTTTGGGCAGGATATGCAGCGAATACACCCTAGACCAAGTATCCTGTAGGCAGCCACTCCCAATATCAAACTTCCTATGTTATTCCTATGTTAAAATGAAGAAGCAAGAATAGGCTTGAATTTTCTGACCTTTGGTCAGGGTGGAGCAGATCCGGCAGTATGGGCCATCTTTTTTTTTTTTTAAATAGGGTTTCTCTGTAGCCTTGGGGCCTGTTCTGAAACTAACTTTTGTAGCCCAGGCTGGCCTCGAACTCACAGACATCCACCTGCCTCTGCCTCCTGAGTGCTGGGATTAAAGACGTGCACCACCACCACCTGGCTTTTATGGGCCATCTTAATGTCCAAAACACCGAGTAACTACACCACAGGTCAAGATTTTCAGTCACACCGTTTGTCAACAGCATTGAAAGAGCAGAAATAAGCTCAAACTCTTTGACCTCTCAATCAGGTGGAAAAGGCTCACAGCTGTGGGTCCCCACAGTTACTAGGGATTGAAATTTTTGCAATATCAAAATTTCTAGTCTGACCATACAGAACATATTTTTAGATTTATTTTTTAAATGGTTGTTTCTCATTTTTCATATCCATCACAGTTCCTACTTCCTCCCCTCCTTCTGCTCCCCCACCTTTACCCCAATTCCATCCCCATCCACTTCTCAGAGAGGGTAAAGTTTCCCACTGGGGAGTCAACAAAGTCTGGAACATCACTTTGAGGCAGGATCAAGGCCCTCCCCCCTATATTTAGGCTGAGTAAAGCATCCCTCCAAAAAGAATGAGCTCCAAGAAAGCAGTCAAACAAAAGGAATAACTCCTGGTCCTATTGTCAGTGGCCCCACAGGCTGTCCAAGTCAGACTACTGTCATTCATACTCAGAGGATCTAGTTTATACAAAATATATTTTTTATATCATTTCATGATTTCCCCAGAAATTGTTTCCATAGATTGTGAATGTGAGCTATTAAGTTTATAGCTAATATTGCTTTTGGAGGAGCTACTTTAAATGATTTGGGATTTTATATTTCAACTTTTAATAGTTAACTACTTGTGTACTGGAGATTGATTGCCATTCATGCATGAACTCTGTGTCCTTTGAGAATATTACTAGTAGGATATTCCTCTCTGAATCCTTGGAAGTCTCTCTATTATATAATCATGTTATCTGTAAAAATGGAATTTTTATTTTTTCCTTCCCTTGTTTGCTACTATTTTATGTTCTTTTTAGATTGATGGTGATTAAGTATGAGAAAGGTAACTACTACCTACTAATGGTTTTCAGAATTTAATATTCAACTTCTTAATGTTTTATGACAATACTGGATATTTTGGGACAAGAAATTTTCATGTAACGAAGTTTGTATATTGTATTGCTGAGAATTTTTTTAGAAACATAAATAGATGCTATAGTTTGTCAAATGCCTTTTTCTGCCTCAGCTCATATTATCACATCATTTTTCTTCTTCAGCCTATTGATGTGGTAGCTAAGATTGATTGAAACTGAAATGTTGAACCAACCTTGTATACCTGAAATAAATCACTCCTCGCCGTGATATATAGAACTATTTATAAGCTGTTTGACACACCTTGCATTCATAACTTGATTTGTGCACATTTTTGTATAGGAGTTCCACATCTCTGACCATGAGAAATAGAGGTTTCAGATTTCACTTTTCCAGTACACTTATCTGTATTTGTTTGTGGGGTTTCCTTTAGAACTTTCAATCTTATAGGCTTTGTATAATATTCTCTGATCAAAGTCTCTCTCTGTGCTGCTTCTAATCAATTTTGACCTTACCCCAGCCTTACAGAATTAAGGAAAATGTTTCTGTTTCAAATTCTTTGCTATAGAAAAAGTCCCAAACTTTTATTTTGTAAAAAAAAAAAAAAGTTTCAATTTTTGAGAATATTCTTGGTTTTTGTTTTTTGGTTTTTCAAGACAGGGTTTCTCTGTGGCTTTGGAGCCTGTCCCACTGAGTTCCTTCCCTGCTCCTACCGTAACTCTATCTTCCAACTTAATGTGGTTTCTTTAAACTTACTGAGTCCATTTAGTGCTCACTGTATATGCATGACTGTAGGACCATCTATTGGAATGTGTGTAACGTCTCCAAGAAAACATCCCTGAAGAAGACAGTCACTCACACCACCAGTAGCCTGCAACTGCCAATATCTACTCAGCTAGGAATTGGACATTTAGGAGTCCTGCCTCTTTCCAGGTTGGGATTTTGATTAACTTAATCTCATACAATTCTTGTATGAGATTACATACATGGGAAAGCTAACTCTTGTGTGTGCAACATTCTTTTCATCCTCTGCAAATATTGTTTCATGGAAAACATCTACTGTCTTGCCCTCCACCTTATTTTTGAGAAATGTGGAGATTTGACCTTTTTTATTAACATATTTCACAGACTATTCCATTAAAGCCAATCACTTTTGAGGTTTTCTCTTGTTTTGAATGGTTATTTATAAGAAATTTCCCTTTTATTGACACAAATATATCTATGTATCTATATCATCTTTATTTTTTGTCTTTTTCTATCTGAATCCTTGGCAAATCTATTTGCTATTATTTTAATATTATACATTAATGTGCTGCACACAAGCAGATAGTTAGCCTCCTCTATTTCTTATATTGCTGTTTTGTTATTGTCTCCACATTCCTGTTGCAACTCTCTATCATTCTGTGTAGAAGTCTACTTGATTTTATCCTATTTTATGATTCCCTTAAACAGAAAACTAATTGTTTCATTTATTATTTCTATCATTTTTATTATTATATTTTCTATTCCACTGTTTGACTGCTTAAATTATGTCTCATCTTGTATTTGCCATCAGCTCTTCTCTGGCATGCCTTGTGAGTATCTTGGTAACTCAAGTTACTTTTCTATATGCAGTGGTGAAAAATGCATTTCCACTCTTCATGCTCCAATCATTTATTTTCTAAGTCTGTTAATAGTAAGTCAGAACATTTTTCTTCGTTTTCTATTTCTAGGTCTCTTCTTGTTTATTCAGATCCAAGTTAATGACATTTGCTATTATCCTGCTCTCTAAATAGCTTAACTTAAATATTTCTTATAGGCATTTATGATGGTAACTTGTTTTCCAAATACATTTTTTCACATTTGAACTATAATTTTTCTGGATGATGATTATAAAGTTATTTTCTTCTTTCTTTTAAAGTATTTCATTCTTTATTCTCTTTTAAAATTTTTGTTAGTTCTTGGAGAAAATTTTAAAAATGTGGTTTTTTTCTAATTATTTCTTTTAGTTTTTGTGATTTTAATAACATCATTTCACCTTTCTCTTTCCTCCCTCCAAATTCACCCACATATGCTTCCTTGTTTTGTTACAAAGTAATGATAGTTGCTTTTAGTAATTGCAGTTTTACACACACACACACACACACACACACACACACACACACACACACCTAGGGTTTGATTATATTCTTTCAACCCCCAACTTGTCTCAGATCTACCCCCTTCACTACACAACATATTTTGTATCTTTCTTTTCTTTTTTTCAATCCTTCAAGATGTATTTATGCTGCCCAAATAATCTTGGATGTGTGATCTTCAACTAAATAGTAGTTGACTTATCGAGGGCTTTCTTGGTAAAGTCTCTTTCCCTTTCCTAGCGGCTTCATTGTCCATAGGGACAGAATTTAGTCTCCAATTCCTGTCACCATACTTGGATTTGTTATGGCTTGGGCTTGTGAAATTTCCTTGCATGCTGCCGTAGCAACTGTTCACAGGGGAAACTGCACTGTTCCCGTGTAGTCATCCACCACCTTTGTCTCTTACACTCTTTCTGACCCCTCTTCCACCACAGACCCTGAGCGTTGGGAATGGAAGGTGCAGTATATATTCTACTTATGACTGAGTAGTCTGCATTCTCTTACCCTTTCACTTTGGACAGTTGTGTACCTCTGTGTTAATCATCTACTAACCATCAATTATAAGTTGAAAATTTAAGGGTGAATATTGAGAGATGTCTATTGGTATAAGTTGTTAGAAATCTGTTTAATACTATGTGCATAGATCAATAAAGTAATAGAAATATGTTCTCCCTGGGGTCTTTGGTCCTAAAATGTTATCACAAAATGGCCTTTGCCTTGTGAAGCAGGGTTGAAACACAATCAGATAATGGTTTATTACTCCCATGAGATTTGTGCCTTCATTACGCTAGTATGCATTTTGTGCCAGGCCAGTTATTTTTCTGGCTTTTGATGTTCATAGCTGGGCATAACTGATGCTTATTTTAATGCTTGTGTGGAGTGTATGGCACCATTCAGATCTATGAAAGCTCGTCCATGAGGATAAATTTTCCATTGCAGAACCAGCTTCATTTCCCTATGTTGTAAGACTCAAACTCTGACTGATAGAAAACATAATATCACCAGTGGTCTTAAGATATGAAGTCTATGTGTGACTGGATTTACAACTACCTGAGTTTCTTGAAAGTGGAAACTGGAGTTCTAAGGATTCATGTCGTACGTAATCATATAATTACAGAATAAATTCTATAATCTAAGTTATTGTATTTTCATTTAATGCCCTTGTATCAATGCTTCCCTAAATATTAATGTATTGTATTCATATGCTTGTGTTCGTGTTTAGATGTGCTTGAACACATGAGTTAAGATGCCCAGGGTGGCAGGCAGCTGGCCAACAAAGGATGTTGTATTCCCTAGGGCCAGAATTACAGAGAGTTATGATCTCATTGACCTGACTGACGGAAACTGAATTCTCTTCCTCCCTAAGACATATGATTTATCTCCCCAGTCCTAGAACCATCTCTGGAGCACTTAGAAATCCAACAGGAATTTCTGAAGCTCCATCCTAGACTGGCCCCACTTTGTGAAGGACAATTCATACTAAAACTGGAATAGCTTTATTGACTTATTTGCTGATCATGGTGATCTGGGGACTGTGCATCTCTCTTTAAGCAGTCTCACTCATTATGGCTTTTAGTCCAAGCTGGCAGTGTCCACACAAATTGAAGACCCTCTTTCCATTAATAATTAGGTGCTTCTATATATCTTTCCTTCTTGTGTTTAATCCTGTTCCGAAAGGTGCTGAAATGTCTGCAGGTATCCATGTGAATTGCTTTTCTCCTGAGGAAGTAACAAGTAGATATACACGTGACAAAAAATAAATCCTACATCTTCAATGGTAAATTCTTTATTGTAACATTTTCCACAGTCTCAATAAGCTAATATTTTCCAAAAATCTTCAATTTTCATTCCTTTTTCTTCAACATTATTTATTTCAATCTGTATCTTTTCTTTTGTGTATTGCTGTAAACAGCAATAACAATCCAGGCCAATTTTTAAAGTATTTTTCATAGGGATTCCTTTTCATAAAAATCAAAGCTTATTAATGATATTTTCTGTTTTTCATATAGCACAGTTTTGTTAAATTCTCCACAACTATACGATAAGAATCACTGATTCCTGTACTTCTTAATAATATATTCATTTTTCTTTGAATGATTCTATTTCTATCAGTGATTCCTATTTGTGATAATTTAGTGTTACCTTACTCTATATAACAAGAATCACAGAGCATAGTGGTCAAAATATAGACCTCTGACTTGAAACTCAGCTCAAGAACAGAAACCTAGTTAGCAGCATGTCAACCATTGTCAAAACTCCACAACAGAATAATAACTATGAAATTTAAATATTCCTCCTCCAATTGCCAAAGGGAACTGCGGTTGTTTATTGAGGCAACTGAATTAAGAAGGTAGGACCTAGACCGCTGTGAAAATGACTAATTTTTTAAAACCCCAGATGTCACCACAGTGACTTAATCAAAGTGACTCCTCCAGTGAGCAGCAGGCAAGGAGTTGTAGGTGGAGTCAGTCTCAGTGGGTCTTATAAATCCACAACTCAGAACCCTTCCTTATTTCCCCAGTTGCTGAATAAGTAATTCACTTGTCATACACCACAGCACTTTCTCCCACTACAAGATGAAAAATCTAATAACAAGCCCTACTTCTTGTTGATAGAATGAAGTCATAAAAATCAGAGAGGTATCCAATTTCAAGAAAAATGATAGAGAAGAATTGATTTTATTTTCAATACCATCAGTAAATTAATTTATATATGAGATTAGAGGGCTCTTTGAAAAAAAAAATCACAATGAAAGCTATAAAAGCTGCCTGAGAGAAACACAGCTTCTCTACAAGGATCCTTGTTATGGAACTTTAGTGAAACCAAAAACATCACCACAAACTGTAGAAAATAATCTGGAAAAGCCTTTATTAGAAGCAAATTGAAGGGTAGAAATTACTTGACATAGATTATATCCCAAATTGGAATTTAAAATTATTACATTTTTATCTACTAGTCTAGACTTATTTTTCATAATTATATCTTAAATTAGCTTTTTAAACAAATTATAAAGTGTGCTGAAATAAAATATCACTATATTTTCTTCACCTTATCCAATTGTCTTTCATCTTTAAGTGGTCATTCTTGTCCATCCTACTTAATCTTTAAATATTTCATCACTAAATTTAATAAAGTATTGATTGAGATTTTTGTCCTGCCTGGTTCCCATAGTCATTAAGTCCGAAAGAAATCACACAGAGGTCTACATTAGTTATAAATTAATTGGCCTAATAGCTCAGACTTATTAACTCTTATAACTTATATTAGCCCATTATCCTTGTCTATGTTAGCCACATGGCTCCGTACCGTATTGGGCGAGGCAGTGACATCTTGCTTCTTCTGTGGCTGGGTCATGACTACATGACAGAAGGAATTTTCCTCTTCCGAGAATTCTCGTTGCCCTGCCTCTACTTCTTGCCTGTTCACCCTGCCTATACTTTCTGCCTGGCTACTGGCCAATCAGCATTTATTTAAAATATAAGTGACAGGGTACAGACTATTGTCCCACAGCAATAAAAAGACCAAGAACAGTAGATACTCACCATGCTTGTTTGTAAATAAAGAGCCTAAGTTATACAGAGCTGTACTAGAGGACAAGTGAGTGAGAAGGGCATCCACAGCTGGAGGTGGCAGAATGGTCAAAGGACTGATACAATGGAAGGTGAGCGATGGAATGCAACGCTTTAGTGCAGAGATTATAAATGTGATATTGAGGTTCTTAGCTTCCCACAAGCTAACTGTGTAGAAATATGAAAGGAATACAGAAAGAAAAGAGATGGTTTTGGAAATTGTTCATGAATGTATATGGTGCATGTAAAGGAATATTTTCATGTGTACAAGTATGTATATGTATGCAATAATGATTATATGCTCACATGTTTGTACATGTGTATATTGATGTGTGCTCAAGTGTGGTCACATTCTGGGGTCCAAAATTCATGTCACCATGTTTCCTCAGACATCTCCCCAGTCTTGTAAATAGATGACCTCCAAGTCCAGAAGCCTAGAAGTCATCTTTATTAAATGGTCAACATGAATATCATCAGTAATGAAAAAAAACTGTAATCTGCACTTAGAATACCATGTTGGATATCTTCTTGCAAAGTATGCATAAAGTAATCTTCATAAGAAAACATAAAACCAGACTTTGAGACTTATTCAACAAAATAAGTGGTCAATAATCACTTAACCATAAAATAAGTAATGAAAAAATTTTCTATTTCATAATAAAAAGGAGAAGCGAGCAAGGCAAGTGACTGTGATGTATGATTTGGAACTGAACTCTGTCCTAGAACAAATGTGATCTGGACCCCTGGTAAAGTTTGAGGGCAGAGATGGTATATGATATGTTGCATAACGGGGTAAACGTTGAATAAGAAATTAGCATTTAGAACAAGGCTAACGATAATTTGAATGTCAAATAAAATCACCTATGTTTATTTGTATATATGCTTGTATGTTTTTAAAACACAGTCAATATTCATTTATTTTTCAATGAGTAACAAATAAAAGGAAGGACTGAGGAGACACCAATTGCACCAGTTCTTTCCCACGGCTCTGTATCATTTTAAAACCAACTAGCCACCTGAAAATAGGATTTCTTTATCTGGCTGTCAGTGGAAGGCACAGTTTGGAATTTCTCTCTTTTAAGACCAGGAAATCATGATGTCAGTCACAAGATAGTGGATTGTAAGCCAGATGTTTCTCTTTTGGGTATTTTATGGTAAGGATACAAGAAAAAAAAATGATGTGGTGTTTGGATATATGGCTCAGTAATTAGGATGATGCGGTGTTTGTATAAATGGTTCAGTGGTTAAAATCACTTGATTTTCTTCCAGAAGACCAGAGTTTAATTCCCAACATCCACGTCTTGCAACTCACAACTTTTCATAACCCCAGCACTAGGAGATCCGTTGCTTTTTTCTGGTTTTCATGGCTATGCAAACACATAACATATATTCATGCCACATGCATGTGCATGCTCCCCCATCTTTAAAAGCAAATCAAGATGACATCTTCATCATATGTCAAATAATGATTTATCCATTGTCTAATTATGAAAGCTTAGATAGAAAATAAAGCAGAGAAATGTGAATTCTCTTTCCTTGAGATGGGAACTGCTCATTCTCCTAGCCCCGGGAAACCCAGTACTTAGCATTCCTCATTCTCATGCATTTAGAATTATTCTGAATTTGATATTTCAAATCTCTAGTTATAATGATCGTCAAATGAGACTTTTCAGCCTTTATTATCATGTAAAGCATTTCAAAATCAAATTTCCTCATATTTCTTTAAATATCCCATTGGACCTATTTATCTGGAAAAAAAAACATTTATTAATACTTTAAGCAAGTCCTGGCTATGATTACAATGTATATTATGGGCTCATCTCAGAGTGCTAGTAGATTTTATGAGTAAAATATTATCTTATTAGATGAGAAAATAATCTTTATGGGTGTCGTTTTGTAAAGTTATGGTATCACTTCAAAGGAAAAAAATAGAAATTTGTACAAAGGTGGCGTGAAAACAACTTTTGCCTGAAACATGATTTCTGGTAACTGGGTCTGTGACAGAGTCATCTGAAAGAGCAATTTGCTTTCGTAAAACACCTTGACAAGCCTTTAAAAATGTCACATGGTAATGAAGTAGGAAGGGAATGGGGAAATTGAAGCAGAGGTGGAGTCAGAAGGAGTTAAGTGTTCCCACTGCTACTTTCAAACTAACATTAAATTTGGTATCTCACACCAATGTGCATGTCTCATTTTACAGGTCTGCCTATCAGAAGCCACCACAGCTTGCTAGCCTTGCACCAAGGCGTCAAACTGTGATATTTACTACTAAAGATCATGGGACATCTATTTTCTTGCTCTTTCTGGGGTCTTGAGAACACAAGGCATTCCTGGCTTCAGGGTCTTTCTTTTCATCTCAAAGAAGCATCATTGCACCTCTCTGGGCAAATTTCCATCATCTCTCTGTCTGGCTGCTATTCTGCCTCCTTTTCCCCTTTTCAGGCTACCCATGTGCATAATCCAGGACCATTTCCTTATCAAAAATCAGCAGATTGGCAGCCTTAATTACGTCTGTAAACCTAATTCTACTTCATGTAGCCTAAAATAATCTCATTTCTTGGTTATTTGAGATTCACCTTCTCGGAGGGAGTATTATAATTCTGTCCACCACATGTTTTCCTTGGAGAAACAGTCTAAATCTGCATGGACAGAGGAATAAAACATCCCTGTGTATAAAAGGTTTTAATGATGGGACCGAAGAAAACAGATGCAACAATTGTCCTGGAGTTATGTAAAATTTGGAGAGATTAGAGATGAGAAGAGAATGATGAAGCAGGCTCTTCTTGAATGACTCTCTCAAGTACTCTCTTTTCAAAACCCTCTTAAAATACTGGAAAGTTGTTTCTCCAAGTCTGCATAAAAATTATGGTAATGTTTTACATGTTTTAATATCTGAACATCACAAATACAAAGGAAAGATATTCAATAGGTGGTGGGCAAATTTCAGAGAAAGAATTTCATGGATTGGAAACTGTCTTTTGGAGAAGACAATTCCTCAAAATTTTTTCTAGAACAGCCTTTGACTTTGGCCCCCATTAAAAGCTGAACTGATGTAAGGATACTTCCGACTCAAGTAGCATTATAATTTTAATCTTATTACCTGTTAACAAGGTAGAATCCTGTGGCTTTTATATGTATTCGCAGCAGATAGGAGGAGACAAAGCTGGAGTTAATTCCCTGCCAGGAGATACAAAATACAACGATCTTTATAGCCATTAAAAAAATTCAGAAATAAACCCTCACATTTCCAGTTTCAGCACCTTTGTTATAAATGCGAATGGCATCAATGCTTGTTATATATAACAAGAAAGACGAATTGGAATTATATTGTTTTTCTTAGTCCAATCAAAAAAATTGGGAACTCATGCAAAGTTCCACTGAAATCTTTAAGAGGTAAACTCATCCAGGAGGTCAGTGAAATCCACTTATTTGGGGTAGAAACCCTTAGCCATAAAAGGGCCGGGACATTTATACATGAATTTTAACACATTAGGTTAGGAGAATGTAAGGCTAGCGCATGAGAAATTCTTTGGGGATAAAATTTCCTGAAAAACACCAAAACTTCAGTGAATTTATCTCTGCCCATCAGGTCTGTAGTGAATACATAAGGTACGTGTAGAAGGTAGGATAAAAGAAGGATTAAGGGAACAATCCAGAACTTTCTTCATTCCAAAAACTTCCCCTGGGACACATGAACAGAGACTTGTCGCTGGTGATGGGAAACTTGTTTCTCTCACTCCTTTATGTTTCCAGTGTTCATTAAACATAACTCCTTTCTAAAATGTTGAAATTATACCACAAATTGTCACAACAGTCACATGAAGACAGAAAAATAAAGACAATAGAGATATGTGAAATTACTGTGATCTAAGAGAGCATCAAATATTAACAACAAAAGAGAAAATGCTTGAAATCAGAAGAATTTTATGTCATTATTGGGATTTTAGAATGACGTAAACCCTGTATATATCCTAATAATATGATATATATACACATATATATGACTCAAAATCAAA
Organism: Ondatra zibethicus; assembly: GCA_004026605.1. NCBI lineage: Eukaryota > Metazoa > Chordata > Mammalia > Rodentia > Cricetidae > Ondatra > Ondatra zibethicus. Next base: position 12,193 of record PVIU01000273.1, on the reverse strand, counting down.
TACAGCAATGAAATGCGTTAGAATTCCAGAGAAGGTAAAACAGCTATAATTACTATGTCAAGAGCTCTAAAAAGTTAAAGATGTTAGTAATCATCCAATCTAACCTATCAATCTCAGAAATTTTAAATAGGAAGGAAAAGAATGTAGGATAGATGAAAATTCACTCAAAAATGTTAGACATTAAAAATAATATGATAGAAATGCTTTCTGTGATGGGTTCATCAGTGGTTGTGAAAAGAGAAGCACAAGTAATATAAATAGAAAGTTCCCAACTGCAAACAGTAGTGAAGCCAGCTAGATGCCTCTGGTGATCCATACCTTCTTGGTAGCACAATAAGGAAAGAAACTCACTCATTTAAATGGTGAGTTTTTAAGTGGGCAAATGTGGGGTCTCTCTGTCATGTGCTTATCTGTTAGTACATCCCAGCGCAGTTGTTATATGTACTGCGCCTTAATTCCTTTGTGTTTATTTTGTCTGTTGTACTCAGTGTCTTTTGCAGCAATAACTTAAAAGCAGTGATGTTTCATGGGCAGTGCAGACTTGCTCTGGTGCCAATGCTTTATCAGCGATGACCTTGACAACCTACTCAGCACGTGGCTTCACTGCTTCAAGATCAGCAGGTGCTTTATCACCACCAATCTGTAGAACCTGGATGCCATGTCCTTCCTCAAACTTCTGCAGCAGGCCTTTTGCAGAATTACTCACAATTATTTTGAGGCTAAATTCCTACTGATAGATCTTTGATTGTTTCATGATCAGCAAACTATCAAATGTGATCACTGTGATGCCGAGTGATCAAATCTTTCAAAGTCGGATCAGTTTCTTCAGTTTTAGAAGCATGTATTTGTTTCACTAGTTTTCATTAGTTTCTATTTCTCACTTTCAGAATATAAATTATGTGTTTAATTTTTTTGTTTCTTTTTTAAAACCAACGTTTGCTTCTTTTGTTTTATGCAAGGTGCTAAGTCTTCCACCATACTTGAATAGAAGGCATTTCACTCCCACACTTTCCCCAATTTTCCCAACAACTTTCATTTCTGTCATTGCAGTGTTGAGAAAAACATAAACATTTCCTGATTTTGTAATTAGCACTTTTTAATCGTACTGTTTTGACATTTGTAATAATATTATACACTATAAAGCAGAGAATAAGAATGCCTGTGTGTGTGTGTGTGCATGCACACACACCACAACCGCTACCACCCCAAAACAAACAAACGAAATCTGCAGTGAGCAATGGATATTTGTCATAGCCTCACATGTAATTTCATGAGGAGTAAACATGGAGCACATGTCATCTTGACAGTCATTTTGAATATTCTTGCAAAGAGAGATCTTCAGAATGACACAATGAGCTGAGGGGATGGGTCTTCTTCCCTTCAAGGACAGTGGTCAAACTGTTCATGGTAGGCGTTCATTTACACTGAAGCATGAGGCTACACATAGACCTGTCCACAGGGCATAAGACATCAGCACTCAAAAGGCTTGGGTTTGGTAGTATTCCAGTTTACAGGTTTGTGGATTAAGGATGCTCAGCACATAGTGATCAAGACAAAGAACAAACAGCACATACAGACTTCTTTTGTTCAAAGTTATAGACCCTATACACATCTCCAAAAGTCCACTTGTTTTTTTCCTAAATGTATAATTTTTCATGGGTCCATATTGACTATCCTGTTTAACATGTGTTTATGTTAAAATTTATAACAGTAACAAAATTAGTTATGGAGCAGAAATAAAAATAATTTTGTGGTGGGGGGTCACCATAACATGCAGAACTATATTAAGGGTCATATCCTTAGAAACGTTGAGAACCACTGCCTTAGAGTATTTCAAATTTTCATCTTCAGTCTTACAACATTGTTACATGCACTTACTTTTCATTGTGCTAAAAGGCTGTACTACATTTGTAATTACTTTAACACTGATCAGTCATGAATTAAATCAATTAAGACCATGAAAACAAAAGCAAAATATTTAAATCTTTTACCATCATCCTTAATTGTTTTTTCTTAAGTACTTTTTTTACAATTTTAGTATTTTTCTTCCATGTGAAGGACAAATTTAAGACAGCATTTATTGCAGACAAATTTGCTATTTTCTTTTGTGTGGCGGGGGAGTGGGTGGCTGTATGCATGCATGTTTATTGAATACATGTTTCTATCTGTGTAATACATGTCTATAAATATACATATGGTGATTGATGTTGAGACTCTTTCTTAATCCCTCTTCCTCCTTCTTCACTGAGGCATGTTATTTCAATCCAATTCATGGTTCATCTTTAAGACTATTCTTGTTAGCTGGTTTGCTGTTTCTGCCTTCTGTTCCCTGAATTCTGTCTTTCAAGCATGGATTTATAGATGTCTTGCTACATCCACCTGGTAATTATGAGGCCTTAACACTAAAGCTCCAGAACAAGTGATTGGCCCATGAGTGCTACCCCTTTCTGATGGCAATTTCACAGATTTTTATTTAGTTACAAAATATTTTTTTAGCTGTTATTGACTTTGGGTGGACAATTCAGTAATGTATAGAATCCTGCACAGTTCTTTTTAAAGGTTTTCATTATGTTATCTTTTATTTTTGTGTTTGTATGTGTATGAGTGCTCATGTGTGTGAATGCCCACAGAAGCCAGAAAAGGGTCTCAGATCCCCACATAGTTCCATGACATGGAATTACTGACAGGTTGTGGGAGTCTAACTTCTGTCATTCCCAGAGCAGTGAGAGCTCTTAACTACTGAGCCACCTCTGGAGGTCCCAGATTTTCTCTTTTTAAAATCCTTTCCATCACCATATAAAATAGCTCATCAGGCCTACCTAATGCTGCAAAGATTCCTGGGAGTCTCGGCATTTTCCTCCATGGAAAACATTGTTCTTTCTTTATTTCATAATTTGATCTACTAAAAAACATTTTACTTTTATTTTACTCTCTCAACTTTGATAATATTCCTTAGTGAAAGATGTTTTAGAGTTGATTCTGCTTAGAGTTTTCTGGGCTTCTGTCATTTGGTATCTGTCATTAATTTTAGACGATTCTAGGTCAACTTACTTAAAAATAAGCTACTCCTTATTTTCCCCTTCTATTTATATCTATATATGTTGTAGACATATTGCAGTGTGGGAGGTTCCTTGTACGTTTCAACAAACCTCTTCCCCTTCCTCATATTTGCTCTACATTTTAAATTGGGATGTACCTCTGACTTATTTTCTAACTCACTACTTTCTCTGTTGTGTCCTGAAAGAAGACAAACCCATGAATGAATCCTGCATCCTGAATTGTGTCGCAATATTTATGGTCACTATTTTTCCTTTGCATTCTAGGTTTATATATGCCTTGTATTTCCTACCTGCTATTGCATATCTACTTTTTGCAATAGATCTTTCAGAATAGTTATTCATTTATAATTTTGTGTTAATTCACACACCTCTGTCATGTAAAAGATTGGTACTAAAGTTTCTTCTGTCTCCTTAGACTACATTTTCTTTTTCCATTCTAAACTCCATGTATTTTTGTTTAAAACTGGAAGCTACATAAGAATCACTAGGAGCCAAGTGTGTTAACAGTTACAACAAGGACTTATGCCTCTCTGGCAGGGTCCCTAAGACCCCAACTTTTAAGAATATCCTCTCAGGGTTCAATTAAAGACACCACAATAAGAAGAAGGGGGCAGGAAATCTGACGGTTAAGAAATCTACTCACAACACAATCTGCCTATCCATGCTTCTTTCCTCTTCTTCTTTCTCTTAAAAACTTTTCCAGTAATATGTACCCTTAAAACAAGCAATTCCCCAGTTTTACATGTCCCAGGGCTGGAATTCTTTTTCCCCATGAATAATCAGATAAGGGTTTTCCACACACAGAGAGATCCATGACTGTCAGCTCAAAAGTGAGAGTGACTCCTGACATCCGGTGAACTTCTTAATGGAGAAAGTTAGTTAAGAAAGGAATTAAATAATTAGGGAATTATAGAGGGGAAATTTAGTACGCTATACTACATTTTAGGTGGTAGATTAAAAAGCTGAAAGGTTTATTTTCAGTAAAATTATGAATAGTGCATGGATTGTGTTTTAAATCAGAGTGCTGCTTCTTTTCCTCCAACATGTGTAGAAGATGCTGTGTAACTAGGTAACCTACATAAACAGTCAAGGGGAAGGTAATGGCTCCTTATCTGATTAGTACATTCATCAGATGCTGCAATTTCTATGGGCTTAGGTCTGGAGTTTACACGTATTGCTCTAAGTGGTAGAAACAAAGAGAAAACCCAGTCCTCTAAGTTATCTGTTCCAGAGTGTGCTATTATCAGTCATTCTGACCGTGGTCATTTGTGAGTCTGTGCCTCCAGCAGGAAGTGAGTTTTTCTCTGGAATGTAGTTAATTATCTCTTCTGTTGTCCTTGAGAGTAAAATAATAAATTTCCTGAACTAAAATTACCAGTAAACTGAGGTGAAAGTGAGCTTAATGAGCTAGAAATCTGTTAATGAAGGTTAGTTTTGGGTCATTGTACTCCTTGTCTATAAGTGAGAAAAACCAGAGCAGCAGCTTGGTTGAGTGGTATTTCTATGTCTTTGGATATCTGTGAATATCTTAAATGGGATGCTCTTTCCTAGACCCTAAATACTGACCAAATGTCTGCTGATAAAGATAATTGCAGGAAGGCAGATCTCTGCATTTACTTGGGAGTGAAGAACAAAGGCCTGGTAGAAGGAAACTGTTTTCACACATAGCTAGTGGAATGTGATCAGTGAACCCCAAAGGCATAGGAGACAGTTTGGAACTATGGGAGTTGATTTCCAAAAATGTAACAGAAGGGGAGTCAGCTACAGCAAAAATCTACAGCACCTTATTCACCAAGCAATAATGCCAAAAATTTCTTGAATTATGGTTCACCCAGGATCCCTGACTCTGATACATTGTTCCTGAAAAGATGGCTGAGAAATTATTGTATAATGGGGCTTGTGTCACTTCTGAGAGGAACTCAGCCTGTGCCCAATGCTGCTCAGATGTATATGTTACAAACTTTACGTTCCCTTGGAGTTGTTTTCGTCACTCTCCATTTTATTAGATTTTTCAAAAGTATTCTATTTAAAAAATTACTTTCCTTTACAGCTGGGTACTTTGTCAGGGAAGATGGTGTCAATAAGGTAGTAAAGTATTGAAGATAGAGAGCTTCTTGATTACATTACAAGGACAGAACTTCAACAGGCTTTCCATGTTGGGTTGCATTCTCCAAAGTGTTTTCTGGTTTTCTTCCCACATTTCATGACCTGAATGTTAAAGGGCAAATATGGCTGTCAGCTTAAGATTCAAAGAGGAGTGAACAATTTGTCTTTATAACTCTGTGTTGTCATGATTCATCTGAGGTATGAGGACTAAGTGATTTTGTTCAAACAAATCAAGAGAAACATTCAATCCCAATCCATATTAAAGGTTCCAGTTCATTCCTTTTGTGCCTTTTTTTTTTTTTTTTTTTTTTTTAGCAATTTTAACAAGTCTTTATGCTGCTTTGGGGCCTTTAGTATTCCAAATGAGAAACCGACTGTTAATTGAAGGAAGTTTCTCACCTAAACCATGCTTTTCAATTCCCTGATTCATGTTTGGTTTTGTTTAGTTCATCTCTTTGTCCTTATTATTAGTATTATTTTTCTTACATATTTATCTGTAGTATTCTGAAGTAGTGCTGTTGAAAACTCACAGAGCTTCTTAGATATGCCCTTATTGCTTTTAAAATAAATTTGAGACATTTTTTATTCATTACTTCTTTGTCTTCTTTTCTGTTCGTTTGCTGTCTTCTCTCTCTTGAAGTCTCAGGGTGAAGAAACTGACATATGTCACAGTGTGCCATTGTGCTCCTCAGGACTCATTCATTTTTCTTTCTGTTTTATTTTTTCTTAGTCTTCTTGCATCACATAAACAGTAATTCATCTTCTAACTCACAAATCTCTTACTTATTTAAGTCTATTGTTGAATAAGCAAATTTTCCCGTTGTTTCTTTTACAATATTTAAGGCCAGATGGTTTTCCTTTTCTTAGAACTTCATTAGTGCCCATTGTTTTATGAGTTATTTTCATTGTATTTTTTTCTGTTTTGTTTTCTTTTGATTTGATTTATTCTAATCATGATTCTTTTAAAAGCATTTCTAATGGCTATTTTGAAATCTGTTGAGTATGGCTCCAGACCTCTGTTAGAAGAGTTCCTATTATTGGCACCTTTTCTATGTGTATAGTTCAGGCACTCACTTGTCATTTTTCCTGAAAAAATTTCTTGTTAGGTTACATGGTGTTACAATTCATGGCTGCAGTATTCTCCCCTGGGACTTGTTATTCTTTCCTTGTTTGCTTCTTCTGTAATTGCTAATATTATTTCTGGTTTGTATGTTTTATACCATCTTAGATGTCATTCCTTATGCCCATAGCTTTGAATATGTCCATAACCAGTATAAATAGAAGATAAATTTGGAAAAGTTCTTTTTCACTATATTTTTTCCTGACTGTATCTAGCTATCAAACTCTACTGCACTCTTGCTGATTGTTCTATTTTTTTTTTTCAACAATGTTCTGGGACATAAATTGCTTTATAGGTTTACACAAACAAATTTAGCTTCCTCCATGGTCTCATTTTCTTCAGGGTAGCTCTGAGATTTGTTCTGCGCCCAAACATTCATCCCAGTTGTTTTTTACTTATTCTTTTCTGATAAATAACCCCAGAATTTACGTCATAGTCCAAATTAATCTACAAATCTTCTGCCAATTGCCTTTAGTACAACTTGAATTTGCCACGTCATGTTTTCATTGGGTTAGTCTGGGATGAGGTTTAGAGCTAGCTTTCTATGTTGTCTTTCTCATCCTAAACATCATCATGAAAGTGCATCTGTGGTACAGAGGAGAAGGGCACCAGGATGAAGATACATGTCTCTATGAATAGCAGTTCTACATTAGCATATGGAAACTTTCTATATGGGGAGCATATATTTAAGTCCGTATGTCATCAACTACCCTTCTTGACATGGGAAGGCCAACACATGAGCTAAGGCAACAACATCCAGTCTTGCCATTTTTAGTCTTGCAATGCCCAAGGGAAAAACTCCATCCTATGATTTGGTTCTAGGAAAAAGAGGAACACAACAATCTTTTTTAATATGTAGCCAGAAGTTTGCCTTATTGACAGAAACTGAACATGGGACTAATCCTAGATTATTCAAAGGAAATATATTGACTACTAAGTTAGTATGGAGAAGGACCCCCTTTTTTTGGCTGTAACTGTCTGTCTTATGATTTCGTCTTAGTAAAATTAAAGGGAAAGAAAAACACATGTTCTGGTTCTGAAACCATATAGAGATAGACAGACAGACAGACAGATAGATAGATATGTTGATGGAAGTTTCTGTCCCACCTGGTCCTACAGCCATTCAGCCCCAAATAAACACACAGAAGCTTGTATCAATTATAAATTGTTTGGCATATTGCTCAGGTTTATTATTAACTAGCTTTATAACTTAATTAACTCATAATTCTTATTTATGTTTAGCCATGTGGCTTGGAACCTTTTCTCAGTAAGGCATTCTCATCGTGTTCCTCTGCATCTGGCTTAAGACTATGTCTCTGCCTTTCTTTTTACCAGAATTCTCCTAGTCTGGTCACCCTGCCTATACTTTCTGCTTAGCTACTGGCCAATCAGAATTTTATTAAGCCAATAAGAGTGACAAATCTTTACAGTGTATAAGAGCATTATCCCACAATTGAATAAATGTTTTTTGTGACATGATCTTTTGGGCCAAGTTTTAAATTCTTGTGTTTTATTTTTAAAAATTTATAATATGATCACTGAAGTATGATAGTTGGATTCCCCAGGAATCAGTCATTCTAAAAGTAGATCTCCCACATACAAAGGATTCTTATTTTAACTTCCTGTTGCTGAACTTGTAGGATGTTGCTACAGGAAGTGTTTCCTCTGTACAAAAGCCTATATAGCCAACCATATCCATAAACATAGGGCCTGGGAGGTGACGGAGCAACAGAATTGTTCATATTTTCTTGTATGTTGTGCATTAGTTTTAAAACCTGTTGCATGCCAAGGGGTTCTACAGTAGAACAAGCAAGGATGCTACAAAGCAAAAGAAAAAAATTATCTCATATGGGAAATAAGATATACGTCACAGAACAATATTTATATGAGCAGTATAAGAAATATGATAATTCATAGTAAGGGAGCAATGCTCAAACTATGAATAAAACAAAAATAAAGTAGTAAGACATCACAGAAGTTACTAATGTTAACATAATTGTAAGTTGGGGAAATATATGTATTACCACCCACCATTCAATATATAGCCAGGAAATTGTGCAAAATCAACTATGCCATTTTATGGCATACTTTCCATATTATTCACCTCAATTAATTAGTATAAAGAATTTATGACAGAGTATGTTCTGGTTAAAATTACTGAAAAACAAATTTACATCCGAAGGAATTTTTTAAAACTTGAAATGCGTTTCTAGGCTGAGGAAATTTGCAAATTTTTAAATTAAAGATTGACATAAATGCCTTATGGAGAGTAATACATCCAGCTAAAGTTTTCCAGTTCCATAAAAGCAGATCCCATAATTCAATTGCAGACTGCTTTGACTAAGTCTTAAACAGCCAATTAGCTGTGGTCCCTGCAGATGTCTGTCTAAACAAGACCTGAACAATGACAATACCAATAGACATGTTAATGTGGAAGTAGGAAAAGCTCCTGGGCTTCCATCCTAAGACAAAGAACTGAAGGCAACCAATGAGGGCTGAGAAAGCAGAAGTAGTCTCTCCCAGGGAAGAGTTCCTTAATTGTTTAATCATTACCAAGTGGGCAGTCCTGAAACCATATACACAAAATCAAACAAACAAAAAGTACACAGCAAGTTATATTTACTTATTTCATGCATCAACTTGTCTCATCTATCTGTCTGTTTATCTATCTAGCTATGTAACAATACTAATCAAAGAAAAAGTTCATCAATTTTAGAGGGAACAAAGCAAGGGTTACAGAGAGGTTGAAGGGAGGGAATGTGGGAGAGGTGAAGGAAGAAAAGGAAAGAAAAAGGTGAAGTGATGAAATTATATCTTAATTAAAATATATTAAGAAAAGCACCAAACAGGCTATGATATTAGTCTATTGGTACTTCGTTTCTAGTCTATCATCTGACTAGACAAAAAATAGTTTTTTCTTTTCTAATGGTGTTTTATTTTCATATTTTCATTGCAAAAATAATCATCTCTGTGTAGAAGGAATTTTAGAAGTTTAGAAAGTAAGCAGAAGAGATATAATTAATGAAGACTTTGTTCTCTGTTTTTCTTTAATTATGAAGAAAAACTGAGGGGAAAAGGCAGCTATTTAATATAATCACACCTTCAATCTTGAAACATAGTATGAATACTATGGTATGAATACTATATAAATATTCATAGGAAAGCATTCTTACTCTTTTCTTTGATTTATGAACTAATGTTAGTTGCTTTCTACCTCTTCAAGTGAAAAAAAAATTTAGATAAAGTGATTGTTGGGAAGCTCAGCTCTGGTTTCACTCCCCCCATTCCAGACTCCACCCCTTAGAAAGCCTGCCCTTGTCCACTCCTCCCATGGAACTGTTCGGGACTACCCACAGGCTATTGAAGACCTGGTCACTAGACCTGCCATTTGCTCTCCCTCTTGCCATACTGGGAGTAACCAAGAAATTGCTTCATTCTGTTCTGTTTATTAAATCTGGATTTATTAATTCGGTTTGAGTTGGCTTATTGTATCAGTAGAGAAATCCAATAAGTGGAGATACAATACTTATCGGTGATCATCTAGCTAATTGTGGAGGAAGTTAGATCCATAAGGCCTATAAAGTTCAAAAAGCTCTGAGACTTTTGGTAGATAAGTTGGCCAAAGTTGTGTGCATAGAAAAATATCAATCCTAAGTTTAGTAGATAGTCAGATGGTTTTCCTTTGAGAAGTGAGAATGTGTGTTCCTTACATTACATAGTATAATTATTCCCTTATGCAATCTCTAAGAAGAAGTTTGTTCTTTAAAATATAAGAATTCAGAGTATAGGGATTTTATAATGCAAAGTGAAAGCCTTCGCATATTGTTTTCTCTCATTGCCTGAAAGTATCTTCCCCTCTTTCTTGTCTTTTCTCTCGTTAGTATCTTTTTGTTTATGCTTTTTATGGGAATTCATTGTCTAACAAATGGTTTTTCAAACAGTTGGGTAAAATAACCATGATTATCTGTAAGACATATTTCTGCCTGACTTTCAAATGCCTCATAGGTGATAAGGTAGATAGAGGCTGGCCAGTAGTAAGAAGGCTAGAACGGTAGCTAAAGGCAGTTTTGTCACTTTGCAATAGATGAAGAAAAATAGTAACGTAATTCCTTATTTTTAGGGGAGGACACAAAAGCAACTATATCAGCATAAGACAATAATACTCTAATTGTTAATAAATTGGATATCTATAACTAGTCCACCCAAGATTTAGTCCTGCCATCCAAAACAAACATTCCTTTGGCAGGAATGCACATTTAAATGAAACATGAAATAAAATATCTTGGAAATCAAAAGAGTAAACTCAGTGAAACAAATAAATAAAACACATTAAACTCATTTCTTTGTTGTCAGGTATTGTATAGAATAAAGAAATACAGACTGAAACATGGGGCAGGCAGGTCATAGATTTTTTTAAAGTGTCTTCCAATAATATTTCTTATTTTCTGGAAAACAGCATTAAAAGATACTTCATAGTGTGTGTATATGTGTTGTGTGTGTGTGTGTGTATGTATGTATGTATGTATGTGTTTCTGTGTGTAAAACATGCATTATAATAAATAAGTATATAGATAGATAGATAGATAGATAGATAGATAGATAGATAGATAGATAGATAGATAGAGATAGGTAGAAAACAAGTCGTAATGAACTTGCTTATGTGTCCAAACTTGTTGGTCCTTGTGTGTATACACATGCCATGAACCATGCTTCATATCATTAATCTCTTTCTCCATCCATGGAATCAAATATAGGAGTCATTCAGAGTGTTTAAGAAATTCTAACATCCTCTACAATAGCTTTTAGTGAATCATACTTGCTAAAGTCTCTATGTATTGCGGAAACTGGCCCAAACAAATGACCTCACACAAGATGCTTAAATTAAAGTTGTGCTCATATGCATAGTTCATATGAGATCAAATTGTTGCTCTAGACAATCTTTTACTTCTGCATATTTTATATTAGAGCTTATGGATCAATATAGAAAATATATTCATTGAGATAGCCGTCATCGCTGTATGATGAGTGCACAAAAGAACTCTATAATAACCGGCAGTAACACATTTTTGAAAACTTTGAACTCTGAAATCTCTACTGCTGAGGGTGAAGCCGCTCATATTAACCCACATTCTAAATTATCTTTTCAGTTTACAAAAATAGTCATCAAATATATCACAAAGCAGTCTTCAAAAATAACCCATGTATTCTATTGGGAAAATATTCAGTGGCCGAAGGGTAATAGACAGTGGAGCTGGCTCCTAACGTGCTTCTAAGGGACCAGAGATCGCAAACATCTGTCATCAATCTCAAACATAAATGACAATCTTTGTACCTTGCTTGTGCTTTTATTCCTTACCCACTATCACTAATGAAAACTACTCTGAAAATGACCCCAATTTGTTCACTGACACCCAGATACATGGGGAAGATTACACATAAACAATCAGACTCCATCCCATATGTTCAGCTCTAGTAAATTCTCCTGAGAGGAGATAGCCAGAAAAATGCAGTGTGTCTTAGACATTTATCCAACTCCATGATGCTTGATCATCTAATACAATAGTTTCAAGGAAAAAAAAAAAGTAAAAGCTCCAGCTCACACTTCCTATGATAGCCTAGCTTAACAGTGTATGGAGCTGCTAATTTATCTCTAATTCATACACTGAGTAACCTGCTTTCCATTTGCTCTTTCCAATTAAAGATTATCTGATTCTTTTTTTTTCCATACATTGTTTTGTTTTATTTTTTCCATTCAAGAACATAATTAAAGATAAAAAAAAATTTTTTTTCCTTTCTTCCCCTTCTCCCGGTCCCCTCCCACTACCCCCCACCCCTCCTCCCTCCCCCTTCTTCCTTGAAAGAGGGCATGGTGCCCTGCCCTGTTGGAAGTCCAAGGCCCACCCCCATC
>PVIU01000272.1:109103-370828 GCA_004026605.1 Ondatra zibethicus | reverse complement strand
CAAGGATAATATCTAAGTATAATAAAAGCAATATATAGCAAGCCGACAGCAAACATCAAATTAAATGGAGAGAAGCTCAAAGCCATTCCACTAAAATCAGGAACAAGGCAAGGCTGTCCACTGTCACCATACCTCTTTAATATAGTGCTTGAAGTCTTAGCAATAGCTATAAGACAGAATAAGGAGATCATGGGGATTCAAAATATATTTAATATGGCTTGGCTAGAAAACAAGAATTTTATGTAGAATGTCTCCTGCAGAAGCATTTCACACAGCCTGACTGGCCTGCCTCCCTCCTTGGCATACTTGTAAGGTACACATAGCATGGGAGCAGGAGGGTACCATTAATTTGTATCTTTATCATGCTCCCCAGGCAGGATGCTTACCCCCTTCACTCTGTGACATGAGTGAAGGAAGGCCTAAGCAAAAATGCTTACTCAGAGATCAAACACTATTTGAAAATCCACCATGTTCTAGAATCTTAATGTTTCTGTGGCCAAAGCAAATGCTCATATAGAAATAACAGTCTAACACAGAAACCAAATTTAAAACATTATTATGTTTATAAAGTTCTGAAAGGGAAGGCATTCCATGAAGCATGAAACCAAGAGATTTGAAAAGCAAAGAAACGAGTTTGGGGAACTCGAGAATGCTTCCCTGACAGAGCCATCTGAAGTCGTGAGTAAATGCAGGGGAGGATCTCCCAGTAGAAAGAGGAGATGGAGAAAAGAACCTGCATGTGGAAGACTGGGGTGAGGGAAGAGTCCTTATTCCTTTATACCTTCTAGGAAGCAAAAGAATTTAACTACATGAGAGATTGCTCCTAGGTCAGCGGTGCAAGATTGTACAAAGAAGTGTAAAAGACATGCACAGTGATAAATAGCAGCTCTCAAATATGTTAAAGTATTTTCCAAATATATACTTAAAATATGCTAATATGTGAGTATTTACCTTCAAAACAGAATCAAAATTACACAACCTATTATGAAATTTCCCACTATGCAAGTGTTCTGGTTCATTGTATTTCCTCAGAAAAAAGTGTTGAATGTTAGCACCTTCATTACCTGTAGCTCTCCAATCTAATAACTACATGCGATAAAAAGTTTGCTATGTTACAAAGGGCCTGTAAGTCACCATAAAATTCCTACTCTCTACATTAAGCTGGAACAAGCCAATCTTGACACTGACAGAGAAATCCATCAAATCAGGTGACAGAAAGAAAAACTCGTCACAGAATAGAATGTGTGGTGGCTATAAAATCATTTAAAATTGTAGCAAAGAACATTCTAATGCAACACTGAAAAACTATCCTGTAGCTAAAAAGCTGACAATGTAATCTAATATCCCATGTCTTTAAATCACAAATGCAAATGCATTCACAGCAAGTTACATGATGAGTGCAAAAACATCTCCAGAACAATAAATTTCACTCCCTTTGGGACTAATGGCACCTTGATTATAAGAGAAGAGCGTATGACTACATAGTGCATCAACAAGAGATTTGAATTCCTAGAAAACAAGGTCAAAGTCCTGATGGGTACTGATGCAGAATGAAGGGAAAAGCGGTGGGAGGGAAAAGATTGTCAAAGGACTTCAGGTGGCTGGATGAAGATGTCTTTATGAACCTCAGCATCACAAACAACAAAGATGCAGTGATTTTAAGAACAGTTTAATGATGTGTAGAAATGCTCATTCATCATGTAACTTGGGGGAGAAGTAGCATAAGCAATCTCTGTGTACATTTCCTATAAAGAACAACAAAGCAGTGGGAATATGTATGAAACTTGGAATTAAGAATATATCCAAAAGATGCATGTCTTCCTGTGTCACACAATCCCTGAGATAGAAGCATGAGAAGAGCAGAATTTTGGGGACCAGAGGATGGAAATTTCCGAGCTCTCCATGCCATTTTATTAAATTTGATCATCAGTCTGCTTCTCACTCAGCATCTAAATCCTTCTATAATCCAGCTACACCTTCCCTTCTCAGAACTTTTTCTCACCACTCAGGAACCAAAATAACCAAATTTCCATAGTCCTGTATCCTTAATGTTTCATGTGATGTACCATTCCTCCATTCACAGCTCAGATGGTTTGAATCCAAACTCTTCCTCATAGGCTCACGTATATGAATTCTTGGTCCCCAGTTGGTGGCACTGTTTGGGGAGGAAGAGTTTGTAGCCCACTTCCAGATCATTCTCTGCTTTGTGTTTGCACTGAAAGATGTCATCTCTCAGCTCTGTGCCCTAGCTCCTGCTGCCATGCCTGCCCACCACTATAGACTCCCTCTCTAAATTCAAAATAAACTTGTCCTTCCATGAGTTGCCTTAGCTATAGTATTTTATCACAGCATCAAATAGTAACTAACACAAGGCCTTTTTAAGGTCCCACACAAAAGCTACTTTTCCACAGAGCTATTTTCAGGGCCCAGTCATCTAAATCTCAAGCCTTTGCAATTCCTTGGTTTTGGTTATTCTTTCCATAAACTTTCAGTATTTTATTTTATGTCCAGATACTGGGCTAGCACTACTTCATATTTAACAATTACAGAATCATCTCTCCTAGTCTATAAAAGAGGAAAATGAAGCCAACAATAATGGTAAGTTTAGTCCAAACTAAACTACTCACACTGGCAACTCAAGACATAGCAAGTATTAATAATTACAATTTAGTACACTTAAGACTTTCATATGCAAAGTTCCAATTAGTGACGGACTGGTAGCCTAATGCAGCTAGGATTGTTTGGGTGATTTTTAATCAGCTCCAGGAGTTAGCAACATGATAAATATGCGTCATAAAACATAGCTAGTAGATGTATACATTTCCCAAGTCTAACATTATTTGTACATTTATGACTTGTTTCATAAACAGAATGAGACACTTGTAAAAGAAGATGTGAAGAGCATGCCTATGTGGCTTTGCTCTTCAAAAAGCAAGTGACACAGCCATGATGAGTCTGGCTTCTGTGAAACCAAGGTCAAAATTTCTCAGCAATTTTTTTGTTTTTTGCTTCATCTTTGAACCAGCAAGAAAGTGTTCTCTTCAAAACCTGCACAAAGGTCATCTCTCTGATCTCAATATCCCTGTGGTCTTTTCTGCTGACCTCGCAGAACTAATTACCAAGCTGAAGAAGAGTCACCTGGAGAAAACAGCAACAAGGATGATATAGGATCGGTGGACTACAGAGTCAGCTCCACCGACCTCCCAACAGAACTCAACACTTTGTGCATAGGAAAGAGGAAATGCTTTTATGGCGCATCAGCCTAGGGCCTAGAAAACCAAGGGACTTTTAAAAATATGTAAGGAAAATGCACAGTGAATTCCCACTGCCGCTCCCTCCTAGGCCCAGGGTAATCCCCACTGTTCCAGCCGGGCATACAAGGCAAACTTTGTTCAGAACCCAGAGACCAGGATGGGGATTCGGAGCCCTGAGGAGGGTAAGCTGAGAACAGTTCCCTAGAACCATGGGGCTACAAAAGACAAAAAGCAGGAAGAGAGTGAGAAACCAACTGAAGCCTGAATATCTAAACGCAGAGGGTGGCTACATACATTATGGAGAGGCAAGTTCTGGTTTCACACCTAAGCCACAGCCAGGGAAATGCACATTCTCAAGAATCTGGTGAACAACCAAAGTCTCGTATTTAAGAGCAGGGGAAAAAAACAACAACAACAAAAAAGAGAGAGGTGTGAAGACTCTAAAACAGACTCATCTCTGCTTCCTGACTGGGCCATCACGTGATCAGCCACTTCCTGCCCCCATACCTTCCCCTCCAGAACTTTATAAACCTAAACAAATCCTTCCTTCCCAGCCCACAGAAAGATTCCATGGTATATTTGAAGACCATGAGCTAAAGAGAAGTCTCCAAAAAGAACACATTTAAGGGAAATGTTGTACAAAGCAGAAGATCAATCATGGCCGCCATAAGTAACGGCAACGGAGCGAGAAGGTTGATGGAAGCACAAAGGTCTGGACCCAGTGTGAGCTGCTTTCTTCCTAAATCAAACCTTGCTGCCCCTCGGTCCTTTACCATCTTCCCTTAACCCAAGCACTGCCCAAATAAACTTGATCTGTCTCCTTGTACTGGCCTCTACTTTGATAAGGTTGTCCGTGTGCCAAACGATTGGCTAGAGACGGGTCTTTGAGACCCAGCGCACACAATGCATGGTCAGAGACATTTTCCTAGGTGTATCAGCATGGCCTGAGTTTTCTCCATCAGAGCGTGGGGGAAACAGTTTCTGAAGTGATTTGAATAAACAAAGTAAAAGACCACACAGAGAGAAGCATTTTTCAGCATTTCAAAAGAAAATCTAGGTCTACTTCAAAACCCATTTGGAAACTCCCAAAAAACACAAAGCAAATCCACAAACCATGCACAGGAGCAAGCCAAACCATAGTCATAAATAACAGAGTGCCATCAGATACCGTGGGGGGAATTGACAACCCACAGATAAGAGGCTGGTCTTCACTCTTATCTCGGTTCCTGAGAACTGTTTGAACAAGATAAACTGAAAGTTTTCATTTCTGACTCCAAGAAGTGTACCAAAAGTATGTCCAGAATAAAACTTAAGGATTCTGTAAAGACATTTTCCCTTTTTATTAGCATTTATTAATAGGTTTCATTTAATAATCATTAATAGGTTCCATTATGACATTTAAGACATGTACATAACAGTATTTGATCATCTTTGAGACCTATTATCCTGCTTCTCCCTTCCACTGTTCCCTTTAGCTCACCTCCAATACTTTCCACCTCCATTGAGTATCTCTATTGTTTTTCATTATTATTGTGGCATATATAAATATATAACAACTTTCCGAGTCTGTTTAATCATATATATATACATTCATACATATACACATACACACACACACACATATATGGGCTGACCACTTGGCACTGGATAAGTAAATAGGGGCTCATTCCTGGGGAAACCAATTCTCCCTCTCTGAGTAGTCATCAACTGCCTATAACAGTTACCCAGGGTGGAGCCTTAGGAGACATCACCCTCCCACACTGGCACTGGTGTTGTCATTGTCTAAGTGTTGCTTAGGTCACTGTAATCAACACACTTATGCTTTCCTTCATTTAAACAGAGCCATGCCTCAAGATACAGTTCTTCCAGAAACACTGCGTGTGGGGGGGAGGGGACTTTTTTAAGAGAAATAATTTTGAAGACAATTATAGCAAGCAAGTTCATTTCAAGCCTATGGAAATGATATGTTTTACACACTCTAAGTCATTGCAGAACAATTTATATTTTTAAAAAAATCTTTTATTTCTTTTTAAATTTTGTGTAGCTTCTAAGTCACCTAGGAGTTTTGTGGAAATTCTCATTAACGAAACTAAGAAGAAAAGAAACATCACATCTGAGAAGTTGTTTTCCCCAGGTTACTGATAAATCTATGACAGAAGAATACCTAGGACACTTATTCTTGATTCTCAAGTCTTATTCTTGGACCAATAACAGTGGAATTAGCAGAACCACAAACGGAATTTAAATCTTAATTACAAAATATGTAAAAGTCTGGTAGAGACGTGAAATAGTTTCCAAAGAATTTCTTTACAGGCTTTAATAAATCTGAAGCTATAAACCAAAGTTGAATATAAAATCAAGAATATTCCAGAGAACTAAGTACTTTGGAAAGGGGAGTTCTCCCAGGCCCTGCAGTGGGAACCTGCACAGCCAAGAGGTATTATGCCTCTGAGCTGTAAATGCAAACATGAGTGCATTTTTGACATTTAATAGACAAAAAATAGATTATGCATTATAAGGATAGGATAACATTGCAGAAAATTTAACAAGCATTGTGTTTTTTCTTCTAACATCACCTCCATGCAACCCCAAACACCAATGTAAATAACGGGATTTCATATTCGTACTCTTATGAGAGTCCTTGAAGCTAGGGGTAATTTTCAAAATCTATCAACTGCTTAAAAGAAAACAAATACACAGTATTTGTGTATTTGTACACAAAGTAGAGTATAAACACCCAAAGGAAAAGAAATGTCCATAGAAGCATGAAAAAATATTAGTTTCCCATCTCTGCTTGGGTAAGAAACAGCAGAGAACTGAGCAGAAGACAGGATTTGTATAACTTTTCTTGGGGTGAAGGGGTGATGGCTGAGTTTTCCAGGGTGAAGGTTTCCAGGGTGGGGGTTGGAGAGATTTCAAGTTCAGAGTTTGGGATTTTACTCTGTAGGGCAGGGGCTGAGTTCAGCCTTTAGGGTGGATCCTGGCAGTTGGAGATCCTCAGGGGAGGGGCCTGGCCACTCGTGTGCCTCAAGGGGCTTGCAGAAGCAGATTTATACGTCGTTATTAATTAAAGTTTTCAAACACACATACTCGAATTTTATAAAAAGAAAAATGTTTTGAAGCTTTTTTATCATTTCTATGAAAACAATTTTCTGTCAATAATATGCTAATTATAGCAATAAAAATTAAAAGGTTAAATGATTACTTTAAAGGTGACTATCATCAATATATCTCAGAGATACATGAGCATCGATGTTTATTGCAGCATTTATTCATGAGGGCTAAGTTATAGAACCAATCCAGGAGTCCAACAGGAGAGGACGGATAAAGAAAATGTGGAAGGATGGATAAAGAAAATGTGGGGGTATGGAAAGCTTTTCAACTATGAAGAAGAATAATAAAGTTATGTTTTCTATGGAAAAATAGATGCAACTGGAGGAAATTACAGTAAGCAAATGAAGCCAGTCTCAGAAAGACAAATATATGTTTTTTCTGATCTGTGATTCCTAGATTATATATAATCACATAATCATGTATATACATTTGTACTGAATGAATGTTGAAGTCAAATTGTCTAAGTAAACAAAGGGGAGAGGAGTATAGAGGTGAAAAGGTAGTGGGAAAATAGGCCAGGGGTGAGTAAAGGGGAGTGGAAGAAACGGAGGGGGGCAGAATATGCTCAACATAAAATATACTGCAAGACAAAGAAAAAGATAAAAGTGACTTTCAAATGATTAATAAGAAATTAGGAGCTTCCTAAAGGAATGCAAGATGATGAGAGCATATGGAAACTAAATAGCTGGCATCTGTTACATAATAATATGCAAAATAGCAGTGTTATTTTCAAGCCAAAATGTTGTAAGTATATCACAAGTATACATTTTTACTCTGCATTGTGAAGATGTTCTTTCCATGTATTTAAGATCCCCTGAATACAGGCACTGTGATTATTTGTCTTATATATGCTCACATAACTTCTATGTGGTGTACCTATTGAGCATAAGAAAAATTTGCTGACAAGTGACACTGGGACAAAATAATATTTAGAAAAAATTCAATAGAAGATCTTTTTAAATGAAGGGAAAGATTGATAAATAAAGATAAGAATCTATTAATGGTTCCCCTAAGGGCTGTTTGTTTGGTCCTTTGCTGTGGAATATTCCTGCACTGTGTGAATATATGTCACTGGTCTATTAAACAAATAAAATAATTGGTTTAATAAAGAAGCTGACTAGCGAATAGCTGGGTAGGAAGAGATTGGGCAGAAGAGCCAGAGTAGGAGAATGTTGGGAGAAAGTAGAGTCAGAAGAGTCACGAACAGACACAGGAGAAGCAAAATGGGCATGCTGTGCTGAGAGAAAGTAGCAAGCCACATGGCAAAACATAGATAAGAAATACAGGCTAATTTAATGTGAGAGTTAACTAGTAAAAAGCCTGAGCTATTGGCCAAGCATTTGTAGCTAATATTGAGCCTCAGTGTCAGTTATTTGAGAGCGACTGCTGAAAAACAGGAAATCTCTGCCTACAGTCCTTATCTTTGGGGGCTCTTGAGTCACATCCAGGGCTTCACACAGGCAGGCCAATGCCTCTAGAATGGAGATTCACCTCCAGCCCCAATTCTTTTTGTTCTTGTGATGTATCTTTTTCACTTAAACACGACGGAAACCAATGATCAGGCTGAGGAGACTCGGGCAAACCATGAAGTTATCATATCCCTATATGCTTTATAAATGCCAGCCAAAACGTAGAAGGCATTAATGGTGGTGATACTGCTCATAATCAAGACTTCCAGCATAAGAGGAAGCAGCAAGGCTTGCAACTCTCTCCTCCTATTTTACTTACATAACACGTATTCACAATTGACATTTTTCTTTCACACACACATATAGAAACCACTGTTTTCCTACAATCTACCAGCCAATGTACCCTATTGTCCATGAGGCTGCGGATGTGATGGCCACTAAAAGTAACTGGACACTGAACTGAAAGCTGGTTCTAGGTCCGATCAGAATGCAGGCGTGGCGAACTTAAACATGTAGTTGAGGCTGCTGTCAAAGTGTGAGAGAAAACAGATTGGATTGAAAACAAAGGAGCCAAACTGGAGAGACTCCCCTCATCTACAGTGTAGTCATTTTAAGGACCAAAAGCAATGAAAACAAATGTACTGAAACATAGACTGAAATTGAGAACTCTATATTATGAATATATCAAAAATAAAAGAGTTATTGACCACCAAGAGATATTAATAGACCACAGCTCTTATGAAATTTTATCAAGAACCCACGTTTTCTTTATAAGGAAAGCAAGATGAGTTTTAATGAAACTATGAATTCAGAAGTTGTAACAGGAGCAACACTGGATTCTTAGTCTTTTAGTAATAAAAGTGAACAACATTACTTTACCAAAAATGCAATTTAAAATACATCGAAAGGAAATTTATAAAGAAGTGATGTTTAAAATGTCTAAGACCAGACCATGCCAGATTATCCAAATTATCAATATTTAACATTTTATGAGTAGAAATCTAGAATCTGGTATCTAGCTTCCTTTCCTGGGAAAATGGCCAAAGGTCTCAATCTAAACCACTCTTTAATCTAGCATGAATTCACTGATGACATCCCTTTCTGTGGACTTTAACAAGATTCCACGGCCTAGAGGTTTGCTTTGGCATCCTAGTTGCAAACGGAGGTCCAATAAAAGAGTTCCTGACGATTGGAAGTTGTCACCTACTGCTACAAAAGAGTCATGTATTTAAAGTTTAACTTTGCTTATTAAAAAATAAGCTCATTTTTTACTATGTGAGCATGGAGACCATGTCAGAGCCTTGGCAATCTCCCAACAAACCAAGAATGTTATCCGAATTGCTGTATCTGTTGCGTGATTCTGAAACTCCCTTCTAACATTCTATTTTTCCTGTCTTTTTTTTATTTAAATAACTTTTTTTCATTTAGTTTACATACCAACCAGTTTCCCCTCCCTCCTCTCCTCCCATCCCCTCCCTCTTTCCCTTACTCTCAGCATTTATTCTTTTGAGTCCATCATTTCTCTGGAATTAATCCCACCATTTGTCCTGCCCCATTCTCTCTATCCCTGGAGTTCAAGTACAAATCCTATACCTCCACAACACAGTCCTCCAAATGCTTTTGCAGTAATCCAAACCACACACATACAAGGAAACATCCTCACATAAAGAATTTTAAATTTGGAGATAACTGTCTTCAAACTCACTTTTTTATCCTTTCAATAAAATCTCATGAGTTCAATACATACACACACACACACACACAAACACACACATAATATCGATAATGATTTCACTTTCTTCTTTGCGTTCACTGCCACAAGCTGAGTCCATGTTGTCATTGTCCCCTCACATAGTATTGCTGGAGTGCTGGCTACAGCCTCCTCACTCTCCTTCCTGAGTCATTTTTTTTAGGCTGGACGTACTAATATTTATGGCACATCTTTTTTATCGGGTGCATCCCTAACCAAAACTTTAAAGGATTTATTTCCTACCACACCAAATCTTACACCATTGCCTAATTTTCAACTCCCACACAGCCCTACCCTTCCCCTGAGGACACTTCCAGCTCAGTGATTTGTCTCCTCTTCCCATGCGATGTCCTCCTTCTCATGACCTTTTCTTCCACAGATGCTCATTAGTAAAAGTCAAGTTCATCTCCTGTGCAAACGCTTCTCTGAGTTACATTTGTTTTCAATTATCTATCTCTACTCTAACATCCCAAAGCATCAATTCAGGGTGCTGTTTCAGGCTCAACCATATACTGTAATTTCTGCTACACTTGAACTCTGTCACCTTTTCCTTGTGAATTCTAAACACAGTGTCATGCAAGCATTCAAACTGGGGCCAGCGAGTTGACATCAGCGTACAAGCATTGGAAGACACCACAGAACGACAGGAGTGAATTTTCGCAGGGATTTGCTAAGTACCTCTTCAACTGCAATGGAGAAAAATTCAAGTACAAAGGATTATTTGGGAAAATGGAAAAACAGCCATGCCACTGGGAAATGCAAGAGATATCTAGTAATGGCCTCAGTTCATGATTCCTTTGGCCTCTGAGTCTTGGTTCGTTTTCCATGTCTGAGGAAAGATAACCACAGACAGCACATATCTGTCCTTGAGTCATGATTCAAAATGGAACGAAGATGTTCCCTGTGGACGCTGAGGGTGCAAATGTTGCTGTGATTGATTAGAAACCCACTCCTGCTCCAATAGCCCCATCACTGTGTTGGAGTTTGTAACTATCCAGTATGAGTCATACTCCTCTCTTACTTAAAGTGCAGTGCTGCTGAAAAATAAGAAAACCTTCATTCTTGTAAATGATGAAGGCTTCCGCTCATTGCATCTATTCTTAGAAACGGCTGTTTCCCATCCATAAAACAACCATGCTGAAAGTTTGTGGAAAACTTCTGTGTAAGATGTCACTGTGGTGTCTCTTCACCTTTGAACAAATTTTCATGTATCAAAGTGATCAAGGAGTTTGAAACAGGATTGAGGCGGGTGCTGTGCAGGAGCCATACAGCTTTTACCACTTTGCTACCGTGCTCAAATAAATGATGAGTCCAGATGAGAGCAAGGCCCTGAAACTTTTGAGCAGCTTTCTCGGCTGGAGTTGCATGGTGGTGTGTGCTTTTCAGGGTATGAATAGTGCCCCTGGCCTTTTCTACGCGTGTGCCTCATGTGCCCAAGAAAATTTTGGCTTCATAAAAAAAGCATTTTTCCTTGTTTAGAATCTTCCCTAAGATTACTAATGAAGCTGGAAAAAACATACAATGTGAACCTACCATATGTGACTACTCGGGGGCAATGCAATATAAAGAATTAAAACAATAACCTGAAATTATCACCAGGATCAAATTCCAAAGGTCTAGTTTTAGTTCATTTTCAAGGACAAGGCCTTGATTTCTTTATGAAAAAAAGTTCATAAGACCATATCAGGCAAATACTTTAAACAAAATAAATTTATGGTATTTAAAATACTCAGGAAATGTTTTAGTGTAATTAGAATCTTGAATGAATTTTATGGTATTTTCTATACCTTTCCTGAATTCACAAAGTTTTACATTGTTCTCAATTTGGTATACAGTTGGATGCTGCCTGGACTGATATGAATGTAGAAAAAGCAAATAAATAAAAATATTTTCCTGAAAATTTTTCTTTTAAAATTCCAGAGGAAGTCATTCTGTTCTGCCAGACTTAAAATTGTAGTTTTCAGGGTTGAACTGACATCTTTAAAAAGATTAGCATTTCTTTGTGTTTTCCTATTTACAGTTTGATTCAGGATCTAATTGGATCTCCTGTTAAAATGCAAGCAACAACCTCAGCTGCCTTAAATCAGTTCCCCTCACCCCGTGGTCATAGTATTTCTAAGAGGCCACTAGTCTCTGATTTTGTTCATCTAAGCTTAACTTTCCCTCACAAGGATCAGCAGTTCTGGGAGCCACTGGAGTCAAAGACTGATGCTAATGTTTAAACGCCAGCCCCCTTGGAGTGACTAAATTCAAGCATGTAGTGGTGAGCAAGCACTTCTCTGTTCTAGATCCTTAAGAGACAAAGCCTTACTGGCCACACTGAAGAAAGGTCTGTTTTATGGCATGTGGTTTCCTTTCTGTGTTTGGGTTAGGTCATGGCCACAAATCTCAATGTGATATGTCACTCCTGCATCCTGGGGAGGATGTGGTGACTAGTACCTATAGAAGGAAGATACGAACCTTTTCCCAGCTAAAACGGCATCACCAATAAAAACAAATTACTTATAAAAGTAGTACAGTGAGACATAGATATGTTGTTTGGTTAATAAAGTTCAGCATGCTAGTCTAGTCATAAATAATCCACTATCAGTAGAGTTTATCCACAGGATTTGGAAGAGTTAAAAAGATAATATTAATGTAATGACCCTACCCTTCCGTTCCAAGCAGCAATCTATTATTTTAAATTTTTTACTCTGGCATCTGTGTTCAATTCAAACACACTCAATTTTTCTCATGGCTGGACTCCATCCTCTTCCGAACAAATCCACTCAATTAGGAGTTGATTTTTTAACTGGGTAGGAAGTTTTTAAGAGATAAATGTCTAGGGCTAACAAACGGCTAGCCCTGGACAATGGAAACGAGCTCTGTAGACCTGAGCCATCTGGCACGTAGCCTTTCGGCTTCATTTTCTCCCCTTTTCCCTGCACAGCCCACCAGCTCTCAGAATGAACCATTCCCAGGATGTTATCTTGCCTTCCCAGCCCTGTGACTCCTCATCGAATTTATGCTTCTCTGGGTAGCAACGTGCAGAGGCTTTGTCATCAGCCTTGCTCGCCCAGCAAAGCCAACTGCTGTCTGCTAGGCATTTGGTTAGCACATTGTGTACACATAATAAGCTGTTGTTCCCTCTACACAGATGCATGAGGCTAAAAAAAAAATAGCATTATCATAACATCTTCCAGCTTAGCTATTCTGAGGCTGCTGCACCCCCATATTACAAAGCCTTGCTATTTATACCGTCATGCATATGGAAGCCCCAGTCCTCCTGTGAGATGTCAGTCCAATGTGCGCAGAGACAAAATTATAGGCCCCAAACTTAAGCCTACACTCATCCGGGCTGCTTATCTTTGCTGAATACAAGCCAAGTTTATTAATAATTTTTAAGTCAGAAAGAAACAAAAACCATTTTAATTTGATAAAAGATAATAAAGCAACATGAACCAGAAAAATAGCCAAAGTCATGCAGAAGACGAACCTCCTGGACCATAGGAGGTAGGGAAGAGAGCCAAGCGCTGCATGTGCTGCCCCGGCTGGGCTATAACTTACATGTAAGGATGATGAGCTCCTCTTCGGGGTCTCATTATTCACAGATGCATCGTGTGATGGTGCATCTTTATTGGCACAGAATCTTCTAACAGGATTTTAACATAATCTCTAGTGAAATGAGAACAAAAACACTTGGACTTGACTTTTCAGATCATACAAAGAATTTCTTCTCCAAATGAATTTGGTCCAGTGTGAAGACCTCTCTGTTTTTAGTAGCCCAACATGGAAGAAGTATCATGTCTATCTTCCCAGAAAGTGTGAGATATTCTTCCATACTGTGACCTCAACTAGCAAAGGCAGAGATGGCAGTCTGCTGGGAAGTGTTTGGTGTGTATTGATGGAATCCATCCAGCGCTACTCAGGTGGGACCACTGTTCAAGGCCTTTCTGAATGTGATAGCAGGGGCTTGGAGGTGGGACGAGGGCTCTCTAGCTGGAGTCTAAGCTCTGCTTACCTTAAAAATGCCCTCCCTCTGGGGATGGCCTTCAGGAAAGACACAAAAGATTCTGGTTCTTCAATCAAAATCCAGGGATGTGGAGCAGTCCCAGGTGATGATGTCAGTGGAACAGCTCCTGCACCAGAGGCTCAGGGACCACTGTAGAAAAGGGAGAGAAAACATTGTATGAGCCAGAGGATCAGGGAGGTTGCTATGAGGTTGCATCTCCTGGATATGTCAGAAGCTACACCCTTAAGGTCTCACCAGGGTGGCTACCTATACCTGAGCTGAACAAAGGCAACAGCAATAGACATGCTAAGGCAGACAGGGAAAAGTCTAAGAGGTCTCAACTTTACAAAAGAACTACAGGCAACTGCGGAATGTTGAGGGCAGGAGAGATAGCCTTCCCCAGAAAAGAGCACACCAATTGGTTATCCAATACCAAATGGTAAGCACTGAAAACATACACGCAAGTAACATTATACAGAGTGAGTACTTGGTTTGGGAATATATATATATATACATATACATATACATATACATATATATACATGTGTATAACAACAATTAAATTTTTAGAAAGCCAAGAATCTGAAAGAGAATGATGAAAAGGTGTATGGGGGGGCTTGGAGAAGGGAAAGGCAAGGGAAACTGATGTAATTATATGATAATCTGGAAAAATAGAAGAAACAACTTTTAAAAGATTCTGTTTCTAGGCTCTATATGTGACTTACTCTCTATTGTACACACCTCACAGCTTTGTTGTCAAATGCAGAAATAAACTGAAGAAGCTAAAATACATTACATATAAATGAAACTACCCACAGGAGAAGGGGACAGCCAAACAGGCCCTAGCCTTCCTCTGACTTCTTGCCACTGTCACAAATGACCTAACACCTATTCTGGCCCCATGCTCCACTTCTGAACCTATACTCCTGGGGGCACATATGATAATGAAGAGACAGGTATCTATAGTCATGACCCACAGACTCCAGGGTCCCCTAGTGGAAGCTACTTCCACGGTTATGAGACACCAGAAGAAAGGCTGCCACTCAGAAGGACCCTACGTCACTATTTCACTTTTCAGCCAAAGCATGTGCTAGAAGGAATTGCCACTGCCACTTCTGGGAAGAAGATGAGACACTGGTCTGATAGAGACGCCAGGAAGAAGGTCTTGTTGCTGGCCTACCAGCCTGTGTAGCATCATTCCACGTCAGAGGCTACATTTTAGTCAGTTTCCTCCCTTTAGCTAAGAGTTCTCAGGATTTCTTTGGAAAGACAGAACCAGAACTCCTTCCTTGATTATAAAGAAAACGTATGGGTGTCAAGAGCAAGACGAACTAGCCATATAAGCTATCAAAATGGGAAAACGCAATGTGTCTGTCTTTGGTTGAGTGAAAGAGGCAATTGCCCTTTGCCCTGGTAAAGAACTGGGCTCCTGGAATTTGAAAACGCTAGATTATTTTTTTAAGTCATAAACTGTATTACACTGTGCTTCATCCATAATGCATATCTTCTCCCAGTCCCCTTAACTTCTCGCAGAATGAGGAAGCAAACACATTTATCCTTGAAATAAGTAGATCTCAAACTTTGTTGTAAATTAGAATCACATGGAAGCTTTCAAAAGTTCCTAATCAAGCTCTATCCCTGATCAATTTTACCACAACTTTAGAATGTGCAACAGAGACCTTTGGAGTCTTCAGAGTCTGACGGAGAGGGGAGGGTCAGGAAGGAGCACAGATGGAGGGCCTCTGCCTGCAGCACACAGATGACCTCTATTGCCTATCTCATTTTGAACCCAGGAACTGCGACTTGAAAATAAGAGTAAAAATGCATTTAGCAAACATTTCTTGACATTGGCTTAGCTTTTCTACATTCATCTTATTGCCTCACTCATACAATCTGCTAGGTGCTAGCACTGATCTGAAGGCATCCTTGCTGAGGACTAGCTTTCATGGTACTGGAAGGCATCATACAAGCTTCCAAAGGAGGGAAGCAACCAATAGTACTATCCAGTTATGACACCTGTGAGCTACACACCAACCAGAATGGCATGATAACCCAATGGTGTTATCCATAAACCCTCTAGTTGAGTGGTTCTCTACCTGTGGGTCATAACCCCTTTCACAGGGGTTACCTAAGACCATCAGAAAACACAGATATTAACATTACAATTCTTAACAATAGCAAAATTACAGTTATGAAGTTGTAACAAAAATAATTTTATGGTTGGGGTATCCACACATGAGGAACTGTATTAAAGGGCTGAAACACTAGAAAGGTTGAGAACTATTTCTCTAATTGGATTTAAGACCTGCTCAACAAGAGGGAAATTATGCTGAGTACCGGAAACTTAGGGGCAGTGAAATAATGGATCTTGGAGGAGAATCCACAAGCACCACTTTATTAACCAGCATAATAACTGTGCAGCAGAATCCCTAGCTACATTCTAAGTATTTGTCCTTATACCTACAGATAACTTCTCTTTATAACACATGGAAACCATTACAGAAAACCACAACCAACCAGAATGCAGAGCTATGCCACCCAGTGCCAACTGATACACCCACAACACAGCTCCCATGCCTAAGGCTCAGGGAACGTTGCAGAAGAGGGGGTGGGATGATTGTGAGAGCCATAGGATCAAGGATTTTGCTATGAGATTATGTCTCCTGAGAGTGTCAGAAGCTCTCACTGATACGGCATCCTAAACATGGGCTGAACAAGGGCAACAGTAGATGGGCTAATGTGGATAGGGGAGATTTCATGAGGTCTCAACCAAGAAAGGAAGGAATGCTGAGATCTAGAGAAACAGTCTTCTGCAGGGAAGAGCACATTACCTGATTACCCAATACCAAATGATCATGCATATATATTCATATGCACGCAAATAGAACAGTAATTAATTATTTTAAAGCCCATTAACTTGAAAGAGGGCAAGGATATATGAGAGAGTTTGAAACAAGAAAAGGCGTGATGGTTTGAAAGAAAATGGCCCTCAGATGGAGCGGCACTACTAGGAGATGTGCAGCTTCATTGGAATAGGAATTGAAGGAAGAGTGTCACTGTGGAGGTGGCCTTTGAGGTCTCCTATATTCAAGCTACACCCACTGTGACAACACAACACACTTCCTGTGGCCTGCAGAACAAGATGTAGAGCTCCCAGCTCCTTCTCCAGCGCCATGTCTGCCTGCACGCCACAGTGTCCTACCATGACGATAATGGACAGAACCTCTGAAACTGTAAGCCAGCCCCAATCAAATGTTTTCCTTTACAGGAGTTGTCCATTGTATCTCTAACTAAGAATAAAAGGAAGGGGGAAATGATGCAAGCATATTAATCTCAAGAAATAAGGAAAAATTGCTCTCTACATTTTATTAAACAAAATAATGCTTTCAAGAATACACAACACATTTTCCAAATTAAACTGCAATTCACATAGAGCTGATTATTACAACCAAAGATTTCCTGATTTAGTTCCATGTAAGTGTTGTTTTTACTTGTGTACTATGTATTAAATATGGCTTTATTTGTCCTGTACATCTAGTTCATATATAGGGAAAGCATCATTATTTTTATTTTACTTTTTCCATGGTGTTTTTTTCACATTCCTTTAAAAAATCTTATATACCTGCTTATTCCAAGAGTAAGCAGAGAACATTTGTACCTTATTTAGCTGGCACAGGTGAATTGCAATATGGAATTTTCACATTCTGATTTTCATGCAAAAAGATGAACTATTTTTTTGTTAGGGGTATATATTGTATCCTCCCCCACATGCACACTCAAACCCCATTAGGTATCAAAAGTGTAGCTTTTTTTCTCCCTCTTAAAGCACACAGTACCAATAATTTTTTGTCTTATTTGGCTATTATCAATTACAGAGAAGGTTTCAAAAAACACATCTGTCAATTCTCATGGAAAAATAAGGAAGAAGGGACCATCTCAGGTAAACAGACCAAGCCATTGTCAGGAATAATAGGAATTCACAGTATCTAAAATTGCACATTAAGTAAAAATGTCCTGGCTCTGTGGAAATCAGAAGCAGAACAAGAAGAATCCAATTAGTATATTTGAATCCTATCTGAAATAGTCTCCTTCCTGCCTAGTTATATGTAATTTTCAGGGTAAATACTAAAATAAGCATGCTTCCTCCACAGCGGCACATCTTTTGTTAGGATTCATTTGAGGAAAAAAGAAAAAGTTGTGCCTAAGAAATGAATGCCATCTTCTGCAAAGAGCAAGTCAAACAAAGCTGAGGAGAAAAAAGATTCTCATTCACCTTGTGCTGTTTCAGATCAGAATTACTCACGTTTCCTGGCCCCGGCTGCGCCACCAGCTGAATTCCAGGCTAGCCTTAAGGCTACAGTGGTGGTGAGCAGGGAGCCAAACAAGTCCCACCGGGGTCAACAAACTGTCAAAATCGTATGTCCTTCCTGACCACCTCCTAAATACTCCAGGATTATGTCTAGGAGAATGAGGGCCACACTGATACCTTACAAAAAGGATAACTCCATTTACCGAAGGATTTAACAGTCTGAGAGAGCCGGAGATGAGGTGTGAAGACACTGAGCTTATGTACCCGCATGCTGCTCTTCAGATTTCTGAACCAGTAATCACAGGGTACTACCAACAACACACAGAGAGGAGCAAAAATTCATTTCTACACAATTTCAGCTTGGGCAAGCCGCCTGCTCTCTAAGGGAACCACTGTTTTCCACTTAATATTTTAGAATTCTCTATCCTTCCAGTAGGTTACTGTGCTTTGACTCTAGAGACCTGTGAGGTCACTGAGCTCAGACCCCACAGATGACAGCACAGCAACTCAGTAATGCCATCTAAAACAGACAGATGTTTGTTTTCTAAGGTACCCAAGTGTTTACAGATACTCGTGGTAATGTTGTCTGGCTCAGAACTGCCCTCATTGGTTGAAAATCTTCCTTGTACAAGTGATGTTTATTCTTCCTGTGTTCCCAGAGAATAGTGGAAAATAGTCTGTCATTACATGGAACGAGATAATTTGTGAATGGAATCACAACCAATTAAAGTGTGAAAAGTTTTTTTTTGTATCAATCCAACAGGCTCATACAAATCTTTTCTCTATTTTTATATTTGGTATTATGTTTACATTATACTCAGTATTGGATCACTGTAGACAATTAGGTGAAAACATAAAGTTTAGCTAGTTTTAAATAAACGTGTGGGATTTATTATTGGTGTTATCACATTTATTGTTATTGTAGACCAAAGACACATTGTGAAGCTGTGAAACAGGGCCCTGGCAATGCCGAAGCATGTGTGGGCAGTCTGTTTATAATGGGTTTCATGGTCTGAGTTGATGAGGAAGACTGACTAGGTCTCTTCCTCAAGTAACAGGTTCCCTGAGATCCAAACTTGGATGGCTGGATTCAGAGTCCAACGCGGTAACCATTACATCATGGCTGCTGGTGCAAAAGACACATTGTCCTGAACTCCAATTCATTTAACATTTCCTAAAATCATGACAATGAAACATTTTTGTGTTTGTTGTTTTTTGTTTGCTTGTTTGTTTTATGTGTTGAAGATTAAAGCTAAGATCTTGTGCATCCTAAGCAAGTGGGGGAACTGGCCTCTAGCCATCACTTAGAGTTGTTTGCTTCCTTGCCTGTTTGTTTGCTGAGACATCACACTCTGTAGGCTAGGCTGGCCTGAAACTCACTTGGCAGCCCAAGTGGACCTGGCATGTCAGTTTTTCTGCCTTAGCCTTTGAGTTCTGGGATTGTTGGCATTGGTCATCACGTAATCTCCCTCTTTCAAATGTTTGAATTAATCACTTACAGAAACAGCGTTATAAGAGGCATGTGTGGCTACATGGGTGGGCTACTCCACGCTTCCTCTTCACCCTGTCTCATGGCATTTTGAATGGGCTGTCTCTGAATCTCAAGCAGTAGAACCTTCCAAGCTATATTTTTAAGGGGAAAAGTACTTTAAACTCATACAATGTCTCTTGCCCAAGTGTGAGGAAAATGTCTCCTATGGTAGATCTGAAGCGTACCCAGAAATATCATGAGTTTTGTCTTACTGATATCCACTGAAGACCACCCCTTCACAGTCAGTTTTCCCATGAATCTGAACATCCATAATTTTGACTGTGATGTGTCTTCAAATTTGAACTAATTGAAAGCAATTAGTTCTTGCCATGTATCTGACTGTTTCAAACTTGAGTTTACAAAGCAAAAATGCAGACGTTGTTCTTTCCAAGTCAGAGATTATTTTCTTTGCTTAAGAAAGGAACAAAATGACCATCTATGGTTGAACAATCATAGACAGTGATTCTTGGAACTTTGACCAGTCATGAGTCTCTGTATTAGCCACTAGTCACTGCAATAAGAGACTTTTCTGGTCAAGGTTGAACTTAGCACAAATCTATTGGGTTAAACATAAATATTAAGAAGGTAGTTTGACAACATAGCCATTTAGGGAAACACCACCAGTGAGTTCCTCTTGGGTTCTATGAGCTTGTCAATGACCCACTCCCATGAGCATGAATTGGACTCAGGGAGGACATAGAGTCAACTGAGATTTGGATTAGTGGATTTCGGGGATAATTGAAGGGAGGTAGTATATGGTAGATAAGATCAAAATGCATTGTCTGCTTGTGTGAAAATGTCAAAGGACAAAATTAAATATTACTATTTAAAGTTTGTAACAGGACTTAGGCCAGAGAAGGCCTGAGACTGTGAACTTCACAGAAGCAGGTCTGAGCCATCTACCTATGCTGCAGCAGGTCTGAGACAACAAACTTCACCGGAGCAGGAACAGATCCAGACCAGGGACATTTACAGGAATAAAACTGAGTCAACAACCTAGGCTGGAGTGGGCCTGAGACAGCAAGCTCTGCAGGAGCAGGAGTGGATCCAGACCAGGGACACTTGCAGAAACAGGACTGAGCCAGTGTCCTAGGTTGGAGCAGACCTGAGACAGCAAACTCCACAGGAGCAGGTAGAGGGGAGCAATCACTGAGGGAGTGGGCCTGGACCTCTACAGATCAGAGCACACTTAAGTCTGGGACCTCAGAGGGAATAGATTGAAGACAGAGACCTTTGAGGGACCAACCCCAAGACAAAGACCTCCACAGGAACAAATCCAGACCAGGGATATTTACAGAAACAGGACAGAGCCAGCAACATAGGTTGGAGCAGGCAGAGACGGCAAACTCCACAGGAGCAAAGCAAACCCTGGCAGCACTGAGTCAACCTCCAGTGACCAACGGGGTGACTGGAACTGTGGCACTGACTGCACCATGAGGAGCAACCATCTAAGCCTTGGGATCCACTGGCACCTGGAAGATTAATTACCAGAGTCAGAGACAGCCCCAACTATACCAATCAGTGGAAAAGATGGATAGACAAAGTAAGAACACACCCAACACCACAAAGAGCAACACAACACCAGTAAAAACTAGTGACCCTACAACAGTGAGACATGAACAACCAAATACAGATGAAGTAAAAAAAAAATGACCTAAAAAAAATACTACAGGAAAAGGTTTGAGGCCCTTAAGGAGGTAATGGAAAATTCCCTCAAAAAAATGGAGAAAAAGACAAACAAAAAATTGGAAGACATCAACAAATCCCTTAAAGAAAGCCAAGAAAAAGCAATCAAACATATGAAAGAAACTATTCAAGACTTGAAAACTGAAATAGAGAAAATAAAGAAAACAAAAGTTGAGGAAATTATTGAAACAGAAAACATGAGAAAATGATCAGAAACCATGAATGCAGGCATAAACAGCAGACTATAAGAGATGAAAGAGAGAATCTCAAGCACTGAAGATGCAATAGAGAAAATAGACTCATCAGTCAAAAAAAGCATTAAACCAAACAAAAGATTAACACAAAATATCCGAGAAATATGGGACACCATGAAAAGACCAAACTCAAGAATAAGAGGCATAAAAGAAGGAAAAGAAGTTCAACTCAAAAGCACAGAAAATATATTTGACAAAATCATAGAAGAAAACTTTCCCTACCTAAAAAAAGATATGCATATAAAGATACAAGAAGCTTACAGAACACCAAATAGACTGGATCAAAAAAAATTTCCCTCACCACATACTAATCAAAACACTAAACATACAGAATAAAGAAAGAATATTAAAAGCTGCAAAGGAAAAAGGTCAAGTAACATATAAAGCAGACTTATCAGAATTACACCTGACTTCTCAATGGAGACAATGAAAGCCAGAAGAAGGTCCTGGTCAAGTGTTAGGCAGATTAAGAGACCACAGATGTCAGCCCAGACTACTATACCCAGCAAAACTTTCAATCATCATAGAAGAACAAAATAAGATATTCCATGACAAAACCAGATTTAACCAATACCTAGCCATAAACCCAGCCCTACAAAAAGTACTAGAAGAAAAACTCCAACCCAATGAAGTTGATTATATCAACAAAAGCACAGACAACTGATGATCTCACAGCACCACATAATCGGTAGCAAAACAAACCTCAACAGATATAAAAAAAAATTGGAATAACCCCATGTATATTATCAGATCACCATGGCTTAAAATTAGAATTCAACAGCAATGCTAATTCCAGAAAGCCCACAAACACATGTAAATTAAACAATGCTCACCTGAATCATCAATGGGTCAAGGAAGAAATAAAGGGAGAAATTAAAAAAATTCAATGAAAATGACCACATAATATACCCAAATTTATGGGACACAATGAAAGCACTGTTAAGAGGAAAGTTCATATCACTAAATGCCTACATAAAGAAGTACAACACGAAGGCCTGCTTGTTGGGGTTTCTGTCCTACCCAGTTTACAAGCTGGAAAAATCCCACACTAGTAAATTAACAAACATTTGAAAACTTTAGAACAAAAAGAACCAAACTCACCCAAGAAAACTAGCAGCAGGAAATAATCAAATTGAGGGCTGAAATCAACAAAATAGAAACAAAGAAAACAATACAAAGAATCAATGAGACAAAGAGTTGGTTCTTCAAGAAAATCAACAAAATAGACAAACCTTTATCCAAACTAACCAAAAGGCAGAGAGAGAATATCCAAATTAGTAAAATAAGAAATGGGAAGGGGGACAAAACAACAGACATGGAAAAAATCCAGAAAATCATCAGGTCATATTTTGAAAACTTGTACTCCACAAATTAGAAAACTTAAAGGAAATGGACAACTTTCTGGATAAATATCACTTACTTAATTAAATCAAGAACAGATAAGCAAATTAAACAGACCTATAACTGCTGAAGAAATAGAAACAGCCAACCAAAAAAATCCTAGGACCAGATGGTTTCATCTCAGAATTCTACAAGATTTTCAAGGAAAAACTAATACCAATACTCCTCAAATTATTCCACACAATAGAAGCAGAGGGAATATTGCCAAACTCTTTTTATGAGGCTACAATTACCCTGATACCCAAACCACATAAAAAATTACTAAGAAAGAGAATTACAGATTAATTTCACTCATGAACACTGATGATCAATAAAATACTGACAAATCAAATCCAAAAACACATCAGAACAATCATCCACCATGATCAAGTTGGCTTCAACCCAGAGATGCCAGGATGGTTCAAAATACGAAAATCTGTCAACGTAATCCACCATATAAACAAGGTGAAAAAAAACCACATGATCATCTCATTAGATGCTGAAAAAGCTTTCGATAAAATACAACAACGCTTCATGATAAACATCTTGGAGAGAGCAGGGATATAAGGAACATACTTAAACATAATAAAGGCAATATATGACAACCCAACAGCCAGCCTCAAACTAAATGGAGAGAAACTCACAGCGATTCCACTGAAACAGGAACAAGACAAGGTTGTCCACTCTCTCCATATTTATTCAATATAGTTCTTGAGGCCCTACTTAGAGCAATAAGACAACAAAAAAAGATCAAGCAGATACAAACTGAAAAAGAAAAAGTCAAACTCTCACAATTTGCTGATGATTGGATAGTTTACATAAGTGATGCCAAAAATTCTACAATTTCTACAAGTCATAAACACTTTCAGTAATATAGTAGGGTACAAGATTAACTCAAAAGATCAGTAACCCTCCTTTACACAGATGGTAAATGGGCTGAGCACAAAATCAGAGAAATATCACCCTTCACAATAGCCACAAACAGCATAAAATATCTTGGAGTAACTCTAACCAAACAAGTGGAAGACTTGTATGACAAGAACTTTAAATCTTTGAAGAAAGAAATTGAAGAAGACACCAGAAAGTAGAAAGATCTCCCAAGTTCTTGGGTAAGTAGAGTTAACATAGTAAAAATGACAATCTTACCAAAAGCAATCTACAGATTTATTGCAATGCCCATCAAAATCCCAGCAAAATTTATAACAGACCTCAAAAGAACAGTGCTCAACTTCATATGGAAAAACAAAAAAAAATGATATCCAAAACAATCCTGTACAATAAAAGAACTTCTGGTGGCATCACAATCCCTGACTTCAAACTGTATTATAGAGCTACAGTACTGAAAACAGCCTGGTATTGGCATAAATACAGAAGGAGGACCAATGGAACGGAATCAAAGACCCAGATATTAATCCACACAACTATGAACTCCTCATTTTTGACAAAGAAGCAAAAAAAAATACAAAATGGAAAAAAAAAGCATATTCAACAAATGGCGCTGGCATAACTGGATATCAACATGTAGAAGAATGAAAATAGACCCATATCTATCACCATGCACAAAACTGAAGTCCAAATGGATCAAAGAGCTCAACATAAATCCTGCCACGCTGAACCTCATAGAAGAGAAAGTGGGAAGTACACTTGAATGCATTGGCAAAGGAGACCACTTCCTAAATATAGACCCAGTAGCACAGACACTGAGAGAAACAATTAATAAATGGGACCTCCTAAAACTGAAAAGCTTCTGTAAAGCAAAGGACACAGTCAACAAGACAAAATGACAGCCTATAGAATAGGAAAAGATCTTCACCACCCCACATCAGACAGAGGACTGATCTGAAAAATATACAAAGAACAGAAAAAAAAAATTGGTCATCGAAAGAACAAATAATCCAATAAAAAAATGGGATGCAGATCTAAACAGAGAACTCTACACAGAGGAGTCTTAAATGGAAGAAAGACCCTTAAGGAACTGTTCAACATCCTTAGCCATCAAAGAGATACCATCTCACACCTGTAAGAATGGCCAAGATCAAAAACATTGATGACAACTTATGCTGGAGAGGATGTGGGGTACAGGGAACACTCCTGCATTGCTGGTGTGAGTTATAGCCCCTTTGAATATCAGTTTGGCAATTTCTCAGAAAATTAGCAAACAACCTTCCTCAAGAGCCAGGATTACCACTTTTGGGTATATAACCAAAGGATGCTCAACCATACCACAAGGACATGTGCTCAGCTATGTTCATAGCAGCATTATTTGTCATAGCCAGAACCTGGAAACAACCTAAATGCCTCCTGACTGAAGTATAGATAAGGAAAATGTGGTATATTTACACAATGGAGTACTACTCAGCAGAAAAAATAATGACATCTTGAAATTTGTGGGCAAATGGATGAATCTAGAAAACATCATTTTGAGTCAGATAACCCAGATCCAGAAAGACAATTATCATATGTACTCACTCATAAGTGTTTTAAGCATAAAGCAAAGAAAACCAGCCTACAAATCCCAGTTCCAGAGAACCTAGACAACAAAGAGGACCCTATGAGAGACACAAATGGATCTAATGTACATGGGAAGTAGAAAAAGAGAAGATCTGCTGAGTAAATTGGGAGCATGGGGAGCATGGAAGAAGGTTAAAGGGCAGGGGACATGAAAAGATGAGAGCAGAGAAAAATTTATAGCTCAATAAAATCAACAAAAAATAAAGTTTGTAACATAAAATTAATACTTTTGCCTTTTTCTGCTTATTTTTCTTGTAGAATTCCCCTAAGTCATGGGTCTTCTAAATTTTTTATATCAGTTTTTATTGGATACTTTTTGTTCTATTCCTCATTTATTTGTCTGAAATTTATTAAAAATACTTTATAGATTCGTGGATCTTATTCTTATGTTCATTCAGTATTTGTTAGGTACCTATTATGATGTAGACATCATTCTATCTTCTTCGTACACATTTTTCCTTTCTTCTCCACTATAAAGGTTCATAATTAAAAACTTTGTTTTTTTTTAAAATCAGCCAGTTCTACAAAGTAGAATCCTACTTGAGACCCATTGCTACAAAACAATGACTGCCATCCGAAATGATTTTAAAAAGTCTAGCATTTATCTTTCATGTAATTACTGGTATATACTGTAAGATTATATGTCATTTGATTCAGGTTCCTGTCCCTTCTACTTTATTCCCTGGTGGTCAAGACTAACTCAGAATAACAATTTCTTCACACTGCTTCTGTCACTTTTGCTGAGAGGAAGGTGCAAATGGAAGAAAACATGTTACCTCTGATTTAAAAACAATGGATGCATATGCTAGTGTCTGCTGGAAGCAGCACACTTACGATGAAATACTCAAAATGATGGTATAGATAAAATCCTGCAGACCACATACCTATAGTGGTAAGGAAAGGAAGACTAGGAACGGTTGAAATGGGGTAAAAAGTCGTCACAAACATGCTCTGAGAAGAACTTCTTTTATCAAGATGTGAGGAGCCAGTAATAACTAGAATAATCTTATTAAAAGAGCATTTCAAAATAGGCACGTTTTACCACGTCCCATCTAGTTAAGATGCACCACCGCGAGTTCGCTGGAGTTTCTATCAGAGTCTTGATCCCATGCAGGGAGACCTGAGCATATTGATTTTGGAACTGTAGTAGCTGGCCTGATTAATGGTAGTATCACTGGTTTATGAGGCCAATGTGAAATGAAGAAACCTGCCTATGGGAGTATGAATGAAACTGGCCCCCCAAAGGGAGTGGCATTACTGGAGGTGTGGCCTTGAAGGATATGTGTCACTAGAGATGGGCTTTGAGATCTCAGAAGTTCAAGCCAATTCCAGTGTTTCTCTCTTCCTTCTGCCTGCTGTTTTGTATGGAGAACTCCCAGCTACCTCTCCCATACCATATCTGCCTATGTGTCATGATAACGATGGACTAAACCTCTGAAATGTAAACCAGCCCCAATTAAATGCTTTCCCTTGTAAAAGTTGCCATGGTCATGGTGTCTTTTCACAGCAATAGAATCCCTAACTAAGATACTGCCTGTACCTCAATTTTCTCATCTATGTGGCGACTGGAGAGTCTCATAACAGGGTTGTGGAGAGAATGGAATGAAACAACTCATGCAGAATGCTGCAAGAATTCCTGTAGGTGCTCAATAGTAATCATTACTGTCACTAATGTAGTAAGTAAAAAGACTATCTTCCACACTCAGAATGCAGCCCCTGTATTCAAGTAACAATTAATCCAGTAGAAAGGCAAGAACCAAGGAAAAAAAACAGAAATGCATCCACTAGTCAATGAAATATAACAACTCTCTAAGGCTTTCTTTTGAGTTGTAAATCCATGTAGTTCACCAGGGTCTAGCTATGGCCTTCTTCAATTCTGTATCCCTTGCAATCTCCATTGAAAGAATTCAGAGGAGAAAGCAAAGAGCAAAACAATATATGCAGGGTGTATTATCCAGTAGAGTAGAGTGTTGCCAAGGCACGAAAGTGAAAAAGAGCTAAAGAGTTCATCGAGCCTATTTATGTTTTCAGTAAGCTCTGGACTGTTTCTAAACTCTTCTGAACAGGCAGCTTTTCCTGGGGGGACATTTTCCTACCTGGGTGATTGACAGGCCCATTAGGGTTAACTGCTAAGGAGAGAACAAGGGTGTACTGTTAACCAGACAGCCTCTGATTGGTTGTTAGCTCATGGAGGGCAGTTCAGAGTGTCTCACCCAGGACCAGAGATGACATTCAGATCTGCTGACCTGTCATCAACTTCACTTCCCAGTTGTACAAATCACTGGTTATGACGGAGGGATCTACCTCTTGGGACCTCCACAACTGCTAATTCCTAGCTAGCTACCGATCATGGGCAATTGCCTATTTATCTGAACTCTCCAGATCAGTTTCTGACCTGCATCTCTCACATGAAATGCTCAGCGGCGAATTCTTATATTCAGGTGGCCAACAAGTTTTTGTTTTTCCTTTCCCTGTTTTTCCGGAAACAATCTCTCTTTCTACCTATCCATTTAAGCAGACAACTCAACAGCTTTGCCTCCTTCCCCCTTTAATCTTATACAGTCTAGCCTAAATCGTGCTGATTTTAAAAAAATATACTTCACACATTTCCACTTCTCTTCATTTATACTGATGAATGCTCAGTGAGACACCATTATCTTCCTGAGATTACTATAATAACATCCTAACAGGTAGAAGGATAGGGAGATGGTGTTGCAATCTAGACATTATGCCTACAGCCCAAAAAGTTTTCTTAATGGAAGTTTCTAGTGAGATCGCTTTCATACAGTAGCAAGTTTTGGTTTTGATATGATTTGTTTAATCAATTAAAGGATATTTTATACTCTTGAAGAGATTTGTTGTGTATTTTTTTTTCTTTTAGTCCAGGTTGACTTAACATCAGTACATAGCAGAAAATCACCTTGAACTTCTGATTCTTCTTCCTCTACCCTGGAGTGCTAAGAGGGCAGGCACACTTGTCTACGCCCAGAGCATCACGCATACTGGACAAGCACGCCACCAACTGAGCCACATACCTGTCCTCGTTGCATGTTTTTCAAATCACTTGGTACAGAAGAAAACATGAAGAGTATATTTATAGTTCATCTGGTGAAGTACAATTATTTTATAATCACGCGGGCATTCTTGAATTTACACATATGATAATCACCTGATTTTGGTTATTGAGATTAAAGAAGATCTGCCTTTGCAAATGATCCCGAGGAGCCCTGTATTGAGTCGCTTTAAAAAGAGACCCCTTCTTCCTGGAGAACTACCACAAAATTACTGAAAATGGTGTGCTTTGTCCTGCTAGAAAACTGGGTAGTTTTCTAGCTGTGTAGTTAATGTGATCGTCAGAGATAGTGGTTGTTTTGTGGGCATTGAGATACAGGACTGAAAGAAAAGTAGAAATCAAAGACACTAGAAAAACAAAGTAGGTGTGTTTCTTAAGAGTAACTTTGTAAAAAAAAAAAGACTCATATTTTATTGTGTTTCATAAAATTATAGTTGTCTTGTCTTGCACATTCATTTCTTCCAACAAAATTAAAAAATGAGAAATGAATTAAATGTAAGAAAATATACAAAGAATGACATTTTTGTTCTAATAGAGTTAGGTTAGTTGACTGTTGCCACGGATTTCAATGGTTCTGCCATGTAAAGTTTTTACCTTTGTACACTTCTACTGGCTAAAGGTTGGGACTTCTAATATTTATTTTTAGGCTTAGCCTTCACTATACTCCAAGACCAAACTTAAAGGCTGGAATTATGGGTAATACTTAACTGGGGAGGTCCATATACTGTCATATCATTAACTTTATTGTATTTTGACTTGTCTGGAACATCAGTAATTTTGCCTTAATGACCAAGTCCTGCCAAGTAGCCCTACTTTCTTGGTGATCTGGGAGTCTAACCTTTTTGGGTCTGTCTCCCAGACTAATGACAAGCATCTCTGCACGCCCCTGGAGTTTCTGCTGCTTACCCTAAACTTAGACTTTTTCCACCCTTGTCCTAGAGGTATTTATGTCCTGTTTATCCTTTGTTCTCTTAAGTGGATCTTCCAGATGTGGAAAATCTTAGCCCTGTTTTCAAATGTTGGCCTAACTTCTATTTTCTAGCAGCTGGAATTCTTCAAACTGTCAGGGCCTCTCTTTATTTGCTAATCAACTCACCACTATTCAAATCAAACTTCTGGATGAGGTAAAGCACCAAAAATGCTTAGTTTCTGGTTTCCAACTCCAATTTTCTCACTTGCATCCCAAACCTACCCTACTACACAAATTCGCTCTACATTATGCCTGACTCTCATGAACATCTTGGTTCCCTCTAGCATTCCATAGCTGTGATATGCAACCTGTAGAATAAACGGCTTCCATCGCCTGGCAGCAATCTACTGAGACTTTAAGAGCTACCGAAATGTGCCTATTCTCTCAGATCGTCTCTGGTTCTCTTGCTCCAATGGGGTCATTCTATCCTGCCGTGCTATGCTCCCGTCCCTATAGCAGAGTCCCTGCAGTGGACTAATCCATTTCCACTTGGTCTATCCAGACTGAAACTCCAAAAGGTAGGAGTTCATTCTTATTTCTCTGGCTCAAGGGACTAGCTCCTCCTTTAGAGGAGTTAAATTCATTTTTGGTCCAGCTATTGATTTACATTTCTGGAAACTGTTCAGTTTCTTGCAGTTTTAGAAAAGAAAGCTTGATGTTTCTTAAACTTGTCTATACACCAACCATTAACCTGGAATAAGTGATCGTGACATTAAATGACTTTCCTTTCACACATCCATTTATGTAGACGCTTGTCGAATGCACCAGATCTCAGTGAGGTTATACATGATGCCAGTGACAGTGTCCAGTACCTGTGCTTTATCCTAAAGTTACCCCAAGTTCCAAAATTCATGGCCATCAGAAAGAAAAAAGCAACAAAGCCCCTGTCTAAAACCTAAAGTTCAAACAACGAAAAAATAGATGAAATCATAAAATCCATGGAAATACTTAGCACGCTATGCTTTTTATTCTCTTTTTATTTATTTTTTATTACTTTAATAATACTAGGAATCAAAATTTCCACTTCCTCCCCTCCACCTGCTTCCCTCCCGCTCCCTCACTTACCTTCCTCCCCTCCCCCTCCAGACCTAAGAGAGGGCAGGGTACCCTGCCCTGTGGGAAGTCCAAGACCCCCCATCCAGGCCTAGGAAGGTGTGCATCCAAATAGACTAGGATCCCAAAAGCCAGTACATGCCATAGAAACAAATCCCAGTGTCATTATAATGGTTTTTTATTCTCTATTTGCAATGTTATGCTTTCATCCTAAATGCTAAGCTTCCAGTCAGAATCAGCCTTGCTTCTAAACACTAGTACACAAACTTTATTGCTGGCCAAGGACAGAAAAGATGGCTTAAGTATCATTTCTCCCTCCCAAGCACCTGATCGTGGGGCCAGGTGACACAAATGAAGCCCCATTGATCAACAAACTGACAGAAGTCAAACTCTAAATTGGATAATCAGGGGAATGTTGATTTTCTCATTCTTGTCTTTACTCTTAACAATTAAGTGTGATTTTGTTGCTGCTGTTCAGACAAGTTCCCAGGAAAAGTATGGATAAAATTTTCCAACTCATAGTGAACTATCTACTCTCAGAAAGGAGGGGCTCAAACAGACACTGCAAAGTTAATAATTTTGGCAGATAACATTGACTCATTCTGATAAAGCTGGATACTTGACACTAAATGGTCCTCATTACCAACCTGCTGAGAATAAGACTTGGGGGTTGTGATTCTTAAAATCTTTACTCAATATTATAGATAACACCACATCATCTACCTATATAGACACTTCTCAAAGAACGGTGCCTCCCAGATCCGTGCCCTGCTCTTGAGTAAGTCCTAGACTGACCCAATAGGATGGGAAATAGTAACACTGCATGACTTCTGAACCTTAGCACAAAGAAACTTGAAAGCTTCTGTCTATAGCCCCAAACTACTAAAGAAGTAGCCATAACACCCTAACACAATAAGCTTAGGAGAGTGTATTGGTGAACTCAACTCTACAAACATAGCCAAGCCCAGCCATCAAGTCATCCTCATTCTGGCATCACATCCATACATGGAGGACTGATCAAGACATACTGCCCAGCCTAGGCTTCCGAGAATTCCTGCTTTAGTTGACAACTGAATGTCACTATATGGAAGACCACTAATGATAATGATGATGGTTGTAATAATGGTGATGATGATGATGACAATCGAGGACCAGTGAACTCCTAGAAGCCTAGGAGAACATCTAAATTGCTATATTTAGTGGTGGTTTGCTCTTTAGGTTACTGATGACTTAACCAGGGGGTAATAGACTGGAAATCCAGAAACAAAGCCTGATATAAAAATTCCAGTCATTGGGAGCTGGATAAATGATGAGATGAAAACAGCTCATCATCCACTAAGATGGCCCTTTGGCATACCAAAGAAGACACCATCTTTGAATATGCCTTTCACTTTGATATACTATCAGTTTAATTTTGTTTAAATTTACACTATTTTAACTAGATGCTAAATAATTCTATCCATTTTATTATTTGATACAAGAAAGCAGAACACCACTGCAGAAAAGCAGTCAACAGGAGAAACTCCATTTCCTTCCAGGCTGTGAGTTAAAGCAGTGGGAACAAACTGTGGCCCAGTTCCAGCAGTAGATGGGTCTCAGAAAA
Organism: Ondatra zibethicus; assembly: GCA_004026605.1. Lineage (NCBI taxonomy): Eukaryota > Metazoa > Chordata > Mammalia > Rodentia > Cricetidae > Ondatra > Ondatra zibethicus. The sequence continues at coordinate 338,940 of PVIU01000272.1, read as the reverse complement.
GTGGTGTGGCCAATAGCATGACGGTATCTCTAAGGCAAGAGTAAAGAGTCCACAAGATGGTGAATCTGCTGAGTGTCATCTTACTCTCCTCAAAGCTCATTGCCACCGTTAGGTAGCAGAGACAGAGCAAGACTGCTCTCCAACAATGAGCTGTGAGATTAACTCACTACTTAAGTATAGTAAGTACTAATTAAAAATGATTTTTGCTAATATTCGTAATAGCAACTAAAGAACATATCAGGAAATACACATTATATATAATATATAATATGCATGTAATATATACTACATCCAAATCTTTTAATGCCTATACCCTGGTGCTTCCATTTCTGAGGACAATACCGGTAACTTTATAAAACCCAAACAAGATCTTGGTCATTCCATGATTACTCCAGCCTTCTCCAGGAATGTTATCTCTCCATCTCAACCAGCCAGACCCTGACCAATGAGAATCAAGCCTCACGATCCAGTCCCTTCCTTTGGTGTTAGATTTTGTTTTGTTTCCCTTAGCATAATATCTCTCTACATCTCCCCCAAAATACAGAGATTTTTCTCTAAATTAGGGAGTTTCTAATATCTTCAGCAATCGAGCCATTTCCCCAAATGCAATGTCATTTGGAATCCCACATATAAACATCAGAATAAAGACTGCCTTAAATCAGAGACAGAATCCACAGTGATGTCTGCTCCACCTCTCTCGGTACCCTGAGGTTATATTAAATCACTATTATATTAAATCAAGATATTAAGTATCTTGAAATTAGCTTCCCAGTTCATTAAATAAAGAGTCCTGTGAATGCATGGATATTTGTAGGGGGTTATAGGTTGTGTTTGCAGAGGCTGGATGGTCCAGAGACCTAAGATAGAACCAAGCATGACTGGAGGAGTCCATTTGCAGTTGGCAAATTCAGAGAAAATACTACATTATCTATCCTAGCTTAATGAGTCCAAAGTTTTATATATAATTCACTTTCTATCATAACTTATAGTAACAACTATAAAAGCTATCTTTTTAGACTTCAAAACATTTTTATTAGATACACAATTTGTTTTTATATCTCTCAACCTTATACTCTTTACCCCTCTTTTCTGAGATTCTTTTCTGAGTCTGATAACAAGGAAAACTGTAACTGTAACTATCTTGTCTTCAACCCCCTCAAAGACCCAAGAAGGATATAATATTACCTGAGTAGACAAGCTCTTGTGTGCCTGTTAGCTCACAATCCAGAAACTTGAGAAGGCCCTAAGAAACAAACTTCTCAAAGGTACTTTCTCTGGTAGCGTCCTTACCACCATTTTCTGTGTGTTCATTCTAAACTGCTGTTCTTTCTTCAAACCCAACCAATCTAGCTCATTCAACATAAGACAACAAAGAAATGAAAATTCAAGTAGAATCTATATTCCTTAATGCCAACATTAGGCATCCACACAGAAAACAAAACAAAGATACATCTCTCTAAAAGTGAATCTTTACAATTTCTATATAATATGTATATGTATGTATGTATGCTTCTGTGTGGGTGTGTGTACAAATGTATAGGTACCCATGGTTGGATCCCCTTTAACTAGAGTTATAGGTAGCTGTGAACTGCTGACATGAGCACTGGGAACTAAACTCGGGCCCTCAGCAAGAGTAGTGAACTCTCTTATCCCCATAAACACTGAACCATAAAGAATGTGTAATTAATAGCTCATATTTCACCAGTTCACACTAAACAATTTTGCAATATGTTCAGCCTTTGGGTTGTGCAATTTTATTAATGTTAGTTTGGTATTAAAATGAGTATCTTTGGGTTGTCACAGTCTATGATTTATCTTTGAAATATGTGAAAGAGTACTCTGAGCTAACCAGCCTGGAAAATTTCATCTCTCCTTTAGCAACTGTTTTTCCTATGCTAGTAACTCTACTTGAGACTTGTAGTGAAAAAAAACTTAATATCAATAAACAGTTGGGGACTGTTATTACTGATGATTAAGAAGCCACATATGAAATAAATTCATCCAGATGTTCTAGATTCAACGCTTTTTATTTGGTTTAATTTGCTTTTATAGAATCATCTACAAAAATGATGAAGAGACCTTGTCAGGCAGCCTAATAGCCTTGGTTATTTGTATACGATGGAAAACTTCTTATCTAGCTGTGTCATCTTTACAAAACTGACTCACAGAGGGCAAAGTCTACCAAAGTTCAGGGGCTTCCAAATGAGCTGACTGACCGAGTAGTAAATTGCCTATTGACCTAGCACTAATAAATGGCTTTTTAGTGGACTTCAGGGTGGTACATTATGAAGCATGAGCTCTAGGCTGCCATCAACCCTCCAGGGTGCTGAGGAAGTGCACTCCTATGGACGTTAGAAGCCAAAAGAAAATTGCAAGCATTGACCACTCTTGGGCCCATGCTGCTTTCCACAGCAGGAGAATAATTTGATGGGTTTTTTCCTCTATTTCCTATCTGCGGCACATCTTTTTATTTTCCACCCTTCCCAGCTCCCAGTGTCTTTTCCTGCTTTGCCCAATTCAATAGGGTGAGTTCAAAGTACTTGGACCATTCAACTTGTCGATCAGAGGATGACAATAAATACACACTTAGTCTGCGTTCAGACACAGAAAAAAAAAAAACGGTAGAGAAAGACTACAAAACTGAAATGTCAGCATCGCCAAATTCTGAGTCTATTGCAAATAATGATACAGCCTTCAGGAAAGCAAAAGTTGTTACTTCTTTGTCTTTGCAAACACACCACTTCAATGCTTTAAAATTATCAATAAACCTCCATATGTTTCTACTTCTAGCTCTTGTTAACCACAGGTGGAAGGCCAAAATTATATGTTTGCAGAAATTGTGTTTAGCGCACAAATAAACTTCAAAAATCAAAGCAAAAGTAGCAGTTGGGGGATCATGCACTTTGTAAGCTTTGCCACATTGACTTGAGGTTCACTTAAGCTCGAGGGGTAACTGAACATAATATTTACCTGGTTTCTAGGTACAGAGAAGCGGCCTATGGAATCTGGATAAAGAGGGAAGCATCCAGCATCAAAGTTCCTCACACAGATTTTGAAGCTGCTCGAAACTGAAGAGGGTCTGGTACCCACTCACAAGGCAGCTTGAAAGACTAAGAAATATGTCTGTGGTCAACCACAAACCACAGTGTTCTCTGTAGCCAAAGACTTCTGAAGCCTACTACGAAGTAGACACGGTTTTCCTCCAACACAACCAACAATTTACCAACCTCCTCAGACCAGTCCTTATCATGTGGAAACCTCAAAGCCCCAAGAAACAGAAAGTTGGTGGCTTGAAGTTTCAATATACGAATAATCCAAATAGAGGTACAACAGTACAGGGCCACTCATAGTGTGGTAGTGCCAGGCTGAAAACTGTCACCAGGCTGCCATCAGACAACTACAGACAAAAACTACAGATTTAGGATCTGATACCATAACTATACAGGATAATTTCATGTCAGTTTATTTTAATCATAAACGTATTTCATGTCTTTTTAGCAATTTATTTTCTTTTTATTCTACATAGTTACTTGCCCGTAGTGTACTAGAAAATTCTTCACCAGTTTTAATTTGAGAAACACACTTAAAAGATCCAGTTTCTCTCTTAGTCATGAGGAATAACTTTTGATTTGATAAGAGCAAATTCAGCAAGTATTTCCCTTCCTAAAATTATTTCATATGTATCTATGTGTGGCGTTTGTGGCTAGCTTATGTCTTTGTTCCTTGAATTCATCCAGATCCTCTGGGATGCAGGAAACAAGACAGGATTATAAACAAAGGAGATTTACTGGGAAAGGAGAACGAAGAAGCTGTAGGGTAGTGAGAGACCATCGAAGTGTTCAGGTTGAGCCCTGAGAAGAAAGAGGTGGGCAAGCAGGAGGAAGGGAAGAACAGAGGAAGAATGGAACAATGTAGGGAGTGAGAGGACCAAAGGCAGGAGGAGGGGTGGTCTCAGAATGCATAGTTTCTAGTCAGGCGTGATGCTGAGAATCTGTAATCTCAACCCTCAAAGGCCGGGATGGGAGTGGGTAGGGGCTCAGGAGTTCAAAGTCATTCTCAGCCACAGGATGATGGTTGGCAATATGAAATCTTGTCTCCAGAGAACAAAACGAGAATGCAGATCAAGTCTAAGAAACTTCAAAGAGGATGGCATAAAGTCTGTCCTGAGCCGTCACGGGAGTCCTTTATCTCCCCCAAACGGAACCTTGTAACTTGTGACATACAGGCGTTACCTAGGAACAACGTTTAGAAAATGAGACTCGGGCACAAATACAGTGGTGGATTTCAAAGCAGAGCAGGTGGGGCAATTGCTCAGTTGTGGTTTCTGCAGGCAGAGGTCACGGAGGTTCATTCTCCTGACCAACACATGCCTGCTGATTCCTCTAAGGGGAAGTGGCCTGCTTTTCACCCGTGTGAAATAGGACCCACTGTTTCAATCCCCACCCTTTCTCTAGCTACTCCCCAGAGCTCGCTGAACCAGGACACCAAGGAAAGTCGGACATGAGCGGCTACAGGGTAACCGACAGACAAGGCTTTAGCGCCGCAAAGGGAAAACTGGATGTTTCTTAGGCAAACAATTTGAAATGAGCCTTTGCTGTTCAGTTCAGCTGCTAGATTGTTGGTTATAAAATCCCAAACCTTAAATTTATAGCAAAAACCTTCTTCTACAATTCAGCTATACCAGGAAACCTCTAACTTAGAGGGTTTGAGGAATATTACATCTACCTTTATTCTTAGTTTTGAGTGTATCCCTATTTCTATTTCTCAATTGGAACTAGAAAGTGTGGAAGAGAGTGAGCTCTAGCCAAAGGAACTGCATTATTCTAAACTTGGGCACATTTCCTGATATTTTTTTCATGAGCCCCTCAGCACTGAAAATAATGTCTCCATAGCATCTGCTAAACGACATGAGTGGGAACAGCACCTGTCCTTAAGAGTAAACATGTCAGTCATCACTCCCCACAGAACCATGCCTGAAAACAGATCTATTCTCAATGAGCTCCAGGGAATGACAGAAAGTGACAGGAGCACACAGAAGAAAGAAGGAGTCATCCATTAAGATGAGTATTTGTGGATCTCTCTATATATAAGCAAGTCTCTAAAGACCAGTCAACCTGAGGACAAGGCCAAAGCTTCACTGGTAAGAATGGTTGTTTCATTGTAAGATACCAGGAATGATTTCACTAGGAAGTTATGAAGAGAAATAAATCTCCAGGAGGCTCCTGTGCTGCCACCAGACAGAGGCCCTCTTCATTCTGCTCTTGGACTCCATCACTGGCTGGTAAACTGGAGAGTTCTTACTTCATCATGTTCTAGCCCACAGGAAAAGATGGCAAGAAGACACAAGTAAGAATTCAGGAGTGAACTCACCATGAAGAAATTCACCTTGACCTAGTTTGTTTCAACTGTTTTGTCTCTGGGCTGTCTTCTGGTGGTCATTAAAAGGCAAGAGAAATCTGCTTGTACCATGTAACACATAATGAATATACTGGATCTCAAGGACATGGGCCTGAAACACATTCTGGGATGGTAGTAGCACTGTGGACAGTGGATGGAAGTATCATCCCCAGTCTAAACAACATTCCCATGACATTAAAGAAACTTCCCAAGGAGCACACCCAAAAGAACTTCCAATGACATCTGAAATCAGCCTTCTTTGAAGGAAACCATCCCAGAGAATGAAATGCAGCCAAGTTGTTCTGCTCTGCTTCAGAATGTTCCAGTGCTTTTAAGAGGAGTAATAGAGTGTTACTCAAATCAACGAAGCATATATCACTGAGAAGTCTACATCTTTGTGTGGGATAAGATCTAGCTCCATAAAAAGCAAAAATACGGTGCCTTTTTTATCACAGCTCCTAAAAACAAAGTATTCCCATGAATTTTAAATCAGTAAGAGAACTTTTTGGATGACCAGAAGTTCACCTCCAAACCTACATTTTCTCAGTCTAATTAGGATAATTACTTAGTAAATCATCCAGTCCCCTAAGAGATGTTGTGTTTGCATAAATGGATTTCTACTCATATGTAGAGGCACATTAAATTATTTTTTTCTCTCTCTTAAATTTTCCTTTATTTTCAGGGGTGGGGAAGGTTGCAGGGGCAGAGGGTAAATGCAAAGGGATGGGGAAGTGAATGGGATCAAGATACATGATATAAAAGACACATGTAGCGGTGCATTAAATTCTATGGCCTACAATTATAAGCGATGAAGGCAAAGTCTGAATCGTAAAGATTGTGAGATGAGACCTTTATATAGACCTTGACCCTTCACTTCACTGTGACACTGAAGGTCCCATTAACGTCATATTGGTCTAAAGAGGCTCAGGCTAAGAGTAGAACCCTCCCTCTAAGATGCCGTAAAATACATGAAATCTGTCTGTCTCAGATGGTTCAAGCAGGCCTTAAGTTCATATGGATTTATTTCCATGAAAAAAAGATCATGTGGGGGTGTGTCTTCATCCAAATGGCTGTTGAAAGCTCCAACTTGCAGATAAGAAAGGACAACTGGTATAGCGGCACATGGCATAGAATCAGCACTCAGGTTAAAGGAACTCCTTACAAATAGGTTCCATGGGCTGCCAATCACAGCAATATTTTCTGCAGGTGTAACACAGACCCAAATTTGAACCTGCAAACACTGCCTATAAGTGAAGAGGGGAAGATGCAGGTAAGATACTTTGATCGGTACCACTTTACCCTTCCAGTTATAGTCTTGTCTGTCCTTGAGAAACACTTAAAGTTACCTACTTGTGAGACCTTCCCAGCTAATGTGATTGTAATTATAGGTGGACTACTAGCGTGGCATAAGCTCTACACATGGGATATTTCTTCCTTCAAACATTGGAACATTTCTTTAGACACATCAAAAGAAAGAAAGAAAGAAAGAAAGAAAGAAAGAAAGAAAGAAAGAAAGAAAGAAAGAAAGAAAGGTTACCAAAGTCACCGAGACAGAGCAGAAGTCCTCAGTAAAATCTTAGCAGGTTGAGTCCAACAGTGTGGGGTGGGAATACACTATAACCAAGGGACATTTATTGTAGGTGTGTAAGAGAAGTGTGAGACCTTAAAACCATCCTCATTAACAACCTAAAGAAGGGGGTTATATAATCATATCGCTTGATTTGTAAAAGGCGTTTGGCAAAACCAACTCATTATGATAAGTCTCAACCTTCATCACAGAAACCTCTTTCTGCAGTAGATAACACTTAGCAAGGAGACCCACAACTGGACAAGGCACAGAAAACAAGAGACAATGGAATGCTCAGCCCTAAGCAGGACATTTATATCACACTCCCTCCCCTCGTGACACAGGGAATATTGTAGGGGACAGGGTAAAAAGACTGTCAGAGGCACAGCAGGGGACTGCAGGGAAATGTTTGCTGGACACAGTAGGGAAGCTACACATATGAATTCACAAACATGAAGACAGTGCCTACAAGAGCTTTGCAAGTTCAAGCAAGACCAAATCCTAGCATGGAAGGTGGAGGTGGTCACACAGTCCTACCACTAGCTGAGGAATTATTGATAACTGATAATTGCCAGGCAAGGACAAGTCCATTTTTTTCAAGGGTGTAGCTCCTAGCAAGTCAACCATGCTCCAGTGGAAGATCACATATCTAAAAGTATAGGCAGCAACAATTATACTTGATGGATTAAAAAAGAAGAGCAACACAAAGGTGAGTGTATATGAAAGTTGAAAGAGTAGGAAGAGGGGGTGAAAATGATCAAACTATATTGTACAAAATCTTGAAGAATTAATAAAATAGGTAAAAACTGTAAGTGTACTTGGAATAGGAAGGAATCCTCTCCATCACAAAAACAAAAAAACTATAAAAAACAGTAAACCCTCAACCCATTTGTTTGATGAAGTCAGCAATAAAATATGACTCAGGAACAAAAAGATACCACTTAAGAATTGTTTGGACTATTAAGATTACCTTGAGAGAACTTTGCAAAGTGTTTTAGCTATTAAGCTGTGAGAAAGAAATTGTACCACCAAAAACTATAAGGCAGTATGCCATGATTTAGGGAGGTCAACAGTTCTTCACATTGCAGTAACTATTTCATGTGGTCATCGTCACATAAAAGCTGTGGCTTTCATCAGGAGATAGCCACCCATTTATGGATGCTTTTAATCTCTTTTCTTCCCCTCTGCTGCCCATCAGTCATAGAACGTATGGAATGTGAAGAAGACAGCAGAACCCATGATTCAATGCTTCTGTTCCCTGGAACCTAGGATTAGTGTGTTCTGTGGATCCTGTTAAAATAGCTTCTGTTTTTTACAGAAGAAACTTTATCCCTGAGCAATTGTAAAAACCTTATAGACTTTTAGCCTAATCTTCACAAATAGTTCTATGCAAATGTAAGAGGCAAGAACTGTTCTCTGCATCTGGCAAAATGTCTTCCTCTGAGAGGTGCAGTTGGCACACTGGCAGTAACCAGAGTGACAGTGGCCTAAACCAAAGACTACCCCTCTGGGTTGGTCCACCCACTGAGACAGTGTGCCTGATCTAATGGGAGCTCACCAAATCCAGCTGGACCAGGACTGAACGAGCATGTGATCAAACCAGACTCTCTGAATGTGGCTGCCAATGGGGGCGGAATGAGAAGCCATGGATAATGGCACTGGGACCTGTCTCTTCTGCATGTACTGGCTGTTTGGGACCCTAGTCTACTTGGATGCACACCTTCCTAGGCTGGGATGGAGGGGGGAGGGCCTTGGACTTCCCGCAGGGTAGGGTACCCTGCCCTCTCTTAAGGATGGAGGGGGAGGAAGGAGGGTTAGTAGGGGAGTGGAAGGGGAATGGGAGAAGGGGAGGAAGTGTAAATTTTTTAATGGAAAAATAAAAAAAAAAGACTACCTCTCTGCTAGTTCCCATTTCTTCAGCTGTAGGGAGGGGTTGGGGAAGCTATCAAAGAGGACCTCCAGTGCAAGTACAAAGACAGGCTCTAAGATCTTCCACTGTTCCTCCACTGTGCTCTGTAAGAAGTATCTCATATGGCTACTGTGGTTATCCCAAAATATATATCTGCCTTTCAAAACAACCATCCTCCAGTCTCCACTCAACCCAAGATGGCAAGCTCATACTTTTCCCGAGGTTTTAAAAACCCACAGAAACAGCTGACTCCAGCTAGTGGGATCTCACTGACCCCAGACCCACAGCTGAGGAGCCAGCCTAAGACTGAATATACTAGGCCTTCTGAATGTGGGTGCCAGTTTTCTGCTATGGGCAGTCTGCGGGGGCCCTGGCAGTGGATGAAGTATTCATCCCTTGTGCATGAACTGGCTCGTTGGAGCCCACTTCCTATGGAAGGATACCTTGCTCAGCCTAGATACGGAAAGGAGGGCCCTGGTTCTGCCTCAAGTGATGTGACAGGCTTTGTTGACTTTCCACGGGAGGCCTTACCCTCTCTGAGGAGCAGATGGGGTGGGGTGGGGTGGGGAGAAGGTGGGGGGAGTGAGAGGACAGGAGGGAGAGGGAACTGGGATTAGTATGTAAAATAAGATTTTTTTTTAAAAAAAAAAAAAAAAAAGAACCAAACTTGCAGACTCTAGAAGAGGACATTGCCACAGCCACGTGGAACCCCTGTCCCTTGAAGCCTGAGACCAGCAAAAAAGAGCCAGCAGAGCAGTCCAGAGTGCACAGATCCAGATGCCCAAGTCTAGGATGTCAGGAGGGCTGACATGCTGCCTTCAGCTCTATGAAGAAGAAAGTTACCTCAAACAAGTCACACCCCTTCCCGGGTACAGCCTGCGCCCATGACTGACTGGTGCTGATACGAGGTCCTGGAGGCCTCATCTTAGCTCTGAGGGAACTCTGAAACACTGTCATCCTGATTTCAGCCGTCCTTATCAGCTAAGGCCTTCACTAAGACTCTATCATCGCCTTCTTCTCCAACTCACCCTGCTGCCCTCCTTCCCCACACAACGACATCCAGTATACCTCCCGCTACACAGTTCCTGTAGTTTACCTTCCTTCCAGAGTCCACCTTGTCGATCTGTCCTTCCACCAAAATTTACAACAGGATACAGCGAGGAAAAGTTACAATTAATGTGTTCTTAATATGTACACAAGCACATTATATACATACAAACATATATATATATACATATACTTGTATATATATGGAGAGAGACAGACAGACAGAAAGATAGGGGAGGGGCAGATATCTCTATGGGCTCACTGCAGCCATTTAGCATCCTGCTCTCTAAGGTAAATATTTTCTTCCATTTTCAGAAAGAAATATAAAGAAAATGCTCTCAAAGCAGCAGATTTATCCATTTATTTGCTAATTCAGAGTAGAAATCTAACTGCACAGAGCTCAGCATCACTGGGCTACTTTTGCCTTCCATAAGGATCAATTCTGACTGTCCCCAGAGAGCAGTTTTGAGACCCCAGCACAGACAAAAGCCTTCTCACTCTTAGTTGCTGGCTTTTAGGAGGCAGGACATCACTACCCCTTTGACAAAAAGGTAATGCTTTCCCCAGCTCCCAAGATGGAATACGAACCATCAAGTCTCATCAACCATGTGTTCCATCCAAAGGGACACGCTGCCCTTGGTTTGCTCGGCACTGGTAGCCGTGTCCAGCAGTGGTGTGGACGGCAGTTCTCAGTGCCCCTCCATTCCCAATACCTCTAAAATGCCTCCTTCTGCTGCATGGGCTTCGGCCAAGTGAAACCCTGGTTCTCCTTTTGGTTCTGTAAATTCATAATGTGTTTTCAAACATCTTTCTAGAAGAGAAAAGCAATTTCTAAGAAAGAAATGAAATGGACAGGAAATAATAAAATTCATTCTAGAGGGACTAAATCAAGCAGTTTAATTTGCAAAGAGACGGGAGAAGGAAAGATCTCATTAAGAAAGAAGTAGAGCTGAGGTTCAGGAGCTGGAAGAAAGGACGCCCACCCGAGTCTTCATGGTGGCAAATTGCCTAGAAAGTGGCATTTCGATAAAGGGAGACAGTGTGAGGAGGTGGGGAATCTTCTTCGGTAGGAAGTACAAGGAGAATTAGAGATCAGTGACCTCCAAGTATGGGACAAGGAGGCCACTGGCAGAATTAAAAGAAGCTACGGGAGCCCCTAGATCCAATAGAAAGAGGACATTTAAGTCAGAAAAGCCCATATTGTGGGTGTGAGGGAAAGTATTTTTCATAAAAGCCCTAAGGAATAGTGAGGAACTACTTCAATAGAAATTCTTCCTGCATGAGGGATTTTAAATTGTGGTTTGTCCTTTTCTATTATTTAAAGTTTGGGGACTTATCAAAGTTAGATAAGTATTAATAAAATGTTTTATTAAAAAGAAAAATCAACTCATTTTCTATGCTAATTAATCACTTCACTGCCACACAGGGCTTATGGTCTTTTGGTCACTTACTGCTGAGAAAGAGCCTTCGACACATGGGGCACCCAATGAAGAAAGGATGACAGCTGTGCTCTGCTTGTGACCTTAGCTGCCACCGCCCATCAGAATCCGCTCCATCAGTAGAGAGCAGCATCCCTGCTTCCTAGGCCACCCCACAGCTTAAACCTCCATCCGCTTTGATATCTCAGCACACTCCTGTGTCCTCAAATACACCAGGAAAGCATGGATTTAGTTGTGCTGTCTCAGAGACCACAAGAAAATCTATCATTAATCATTTCTTGAAGAATAAACATATCCCACTTGGAAGCCCATTTTCATTTTATAAAAGACAGTGTTTTAACAGAAGTATCTTCCTTATGTTTTAAAAAAAAATGGTTTCTGCTGCATGCTGGCAGGGTTTGCTAGCACACCCAAGGCAGAACATCTAACATTTATGGAATGCTTGCTGTGTGCCAGACACTGTGCTAAATGTCGCCATGGCAACACCTTCAGTGTAGCACGGCTCTCTCCCTCTGTTCAAGATGAAGAAGAGAATATGGCCTAACACGCCCCGCTGAGCCCTGGTCAGCCATAGAACAGGGACTTTACATTTTAGAATCAGACAGAGAGGCCTCGGTTTCCACAATTTTTGAGACTCAGAGGCTGTCAGCCTCCACAAAACATCACCATGAACTGGTTCTAATTTTGTCAAAGCTTCGGCCTTGGTACCAAAGCAGTCCAATCAAAGAAGCCAACATACTTTCTATGACTTATAGTAACTTTATTCCCAGGTCTTGATTTCTGCAGAATGCAGTAAGTCATTTTCTCCATTGCCTTTGTGTGAAGGAGCTACCTAAAACTCAGCCTACCTCCATTGCCCCCCCCCATTGTATCAAACGGACTGTAGCCATAGGTTTCTCCCACATTTGAAATTTAACAGAGTGACGTAAAAGGCAGAGAAGCCAAGTTCCCATATCTCTATCTTCTTGCATATGATACTGATGCTGAGTAGCCTCACTACAACCTCCTCCTTTATTCTCCATGCTTTTCAACCCTGCATTCTGCCCAAGGATGCTCTTCCTTGCAGAGTACTTTAGTAGAACCTTTCCCACTGGACTGGTTGGGTTCATCCACTGGAGATAGCTTCAGGAGACTAAAGGCAAGCAGAGAGTAGCAGGTCAATTGTCACCTGCTCCAGCATCCTGAGGAGTGTGGTGACCATACCTCTGCTGATACTCCTGGTGCCTATCAGGCAGTCATCTCTACATAACTCAAGTTCTAGCACCTCCTTCGTCTGTCCCTTTAAGGCTAGCAGAGTTAATAGGAACCCCTATTGGCATCAGGCTACCCACCATCCTGCACCATGCCTCCTAAGCCACACCCCTTCCCACATGTGCAGTCTTTTCATCTCCATCTTCTCAAATCGCCCAGTCTTAATGTGCCATCTGCCTCCTATCAAAGTCTTGACTGATAAAATATTGAAAATGTTGGCAAAAGGCTGCAAGCCTCACCAAAACATTAGTATACTATAAAATAAGCTTAAGATACATTTTCAAAATTGCAAGAGAAAAACTTTTTTATAATATCCAAGCTTTCTCTGTCAAAATTATTCTTTCTAATTTAATTTTTTTAAATGCATTCATATGTTTCAAAAACAAAGACCAAGTTCTAAAATTATTGAGTGAATTACTCACTGACTCTGAATTAGATGAAAAGAGATTAGGATTTTTGCTTATGAAAATAAAAACATTATTGTTTATTTGGCATATAAAGGACTGACTTATGTTTTATGATTTTGGGGTTAGTGTTTCTTGATATCTGTTCTTTCAAGGCCACGCAGCAGCACCAAAAATCTGCTTTCTTCTTTCTTTTACTACTCTTTGACTGAGAATAATATGAAACCCTTCTCACTTCCGAAACCTGGTGTCCAGGTTGTCACCTAAAAATATTGATCTTTGTTATATTATATTATATATCAGTAATTACCCTGACTCTGGGTTGCTATTATGGGCTGAATGCTTGTATCACCAACCCACACCACTCCTAAAGTAAGTCTTGATTCAGACTATGAAAGAGTCTGAAGATGCAGTCTTTTGGAGGCACTTGGAGATGTAATCTTGGGCCCTTGTGATAGGAATTAGGTTCTAATATTTAAAAAAAGAGAGAGATAAAAGATTTGTTCTTTTTCTTCCATGTGAGATAAAAATAATAAAGCCATTATCTTCAAAGCCTGGACCAAAAATGTATTCTGCCAAGCACAATTACTGGTTGCACAGTTTTGGTCATACTAGTTGATTGAGCCTTGGTCTCATTACTAAATACTAGAATAGTAATAATGCATACTCTGGGGCCTTCTGTGAAACTTAAACAGATAACCCAAATCAAGTTCTTAGCACAGCACCTGGTACTTAGCCGAGCTCAGTATTAATCATCATTGCCACTGCCACAGACATACAAATATGAGTCACTGTGACAGAGATAGAGAAGGCTTCCTGGAAGAAGAAACGAGGAAAGTAGGTAGGACTGTATTCCATACTAGCCTTCATTTGCAACACCCTAGTATCTAATCTGATGGTAACAATATGGCTGTTTATGTTCCACTCTTTGGTTACGTATTCATATTTGAATTGACAACTCCATTCCAATGTACAAGTAACAATCTAGCCTATGGACTCGTAGAGTGAATACAGGAAGTGACCTGACCAGAAAGCAGAGAATAGACAAGATATTTTCTTCAGTTCACCAATTGTCTCTTTGGACAAAGATGAAAAAGTAGAGATGATGAGGGAGCCTGGAAAAGGATGCACTACATCTGTCATGCCAAGATAGATAGGCTTGCTGATGTCTGTATGTGTGAATTCCATGGAATGAACTGCCTAACTAGGCTCTACACTACTCAGATCAAAATTCATACTTCATGTTACTCTTTCATACTTTTGAAGTACTCTAGCATAACCTATTCACATTGGGCTGTCAGATTCATCCAGTGGGAGAATGGATGTTCCCACTCCCAGCAGCATCTCAGAGCGCTGAACACAGAGAAGATCTCGATGCATGATTTACTGTGTAAACAAAGCTGAGTAGACACAACTGTCCTCTCAGTCTACCAAAGGAGACTTCCTGGAAAAGCAAGAATCTGAGAAGCTTATTTGAATGGGAAAATGTACAAGATAATAAATTCAGACAACAACCATGGCTTCCAGTGAGAGAAATAACAGGAAAAGAATGGAATTTAAAATCAATTTCTCACAACATGTTGAACTCTTCTTTGATAAGCTAATTATACAGAGAGATTTGTTAAGAAGAAAAGAGAGAAGAAGAAGGGAAGTAGGGAGGAGGGGGGAAGAGGAAAGAGGAGAAATGAACATGAACACCCCACACACTGTGGGAGAAGGTAGAGGTGGACTAGGGTGCCACTCCAGAAAGGACAGGCTCTGTACTCTCATCCTGTGGGACACGGAGAAATGTACGACAATCCAATTCTGATTTGTGTGAACAGATGAGGCTAAGAATTACTGCGTTATTTTCTGCTACTGGTGTTTTCTCCATTTGACAAGGTATACTTGCTCATTATCTCTAGCCTTGGGGGAGCGTTCATATTCAATAATCTCTATTACTGCAGAGTCATGGAAAAGAAGGAATTAGCATAGATACCTTGTATCTATGACTTTCCATATTGAGGATATAAAACACACAAAGGGGACTGGATGAAAAAACAAAATTAGATTGACTTGAACACACCCCAATTTAGAGCATGGTTAATTAATTGTAAGACTGGTTAGGAGGGAAGGGAATGGGTGCACCATTTCTTACAGGGTGTGAATCTGAACACTATCTTAAATAAGTGCAGTGTCGACCTACTGTCTAACGGAGTAGGCCAGATCATTGTGAAGTACAGCTGGTGGAATGACCTGAGGGAAAGTTAATAAGGCTGGGTAAGATATATTTACACTTAGAAATGGCAATGGAAACTTCAAAAGTAGCATACCTAGCTAGCATATTTGGTTATACATAAGAAACACAAAGAGAGCTGATCAATGCCTAGTGCACTCCTTAATGGAGGCTCTTGCTGTTTTCTATTCATCATCTCCCAATGTCACCCTCATGTAATTTTATTGCCAAGACAGCTGCTGAAGCTCCACCCATCCTTGTTTGAAAACCTATGTTTCAAACAAGAGAGAGAAGGAAACAGTAGAAGCTCCCCTTTGAACCTCAGGGGCTAAGATTCTGTCATATGACTATATCCTCCTACCTGACAAGGAAACTTAAGAAAATAACATCTAGTTTAGTGTGGCAGAAGGCTAAGAGTTCAGTAAGGAAAAAAAGAAAGAAAGAAAAGTTCTGCCACAAGGATTTTAAGGTTTCTCCTAAGAGCCTAACGCTGTAGTTTGTTGTTGTGGCCTGACCCAAATGCTTTGAAGAACTTGAAGCCAAAGTGAAAACAGTTGCTCCTGCCTAATATGCTAGATTTCAAAGAGCTCTTGAGAAGCCTCGTGCAGAGGAATTAAGGGCAGAGCATGTTGCACTGTTTATCACTGCAGTGTCAATCATTGTGAGAATGTGGTCAGGAGCAACCAGGAATGCATTCACACTTGGCAGTGTCCTGAGTCACACTAAGTATGGCATGACGGTGCTGCTTTTAGCGTCTGCTCAGTCACTCCCTGTGTCCCTCTCTTTTTCCTCCCCTGCTCTTGCCATAACTTACCAAACTAACCTGAGTGAGTGAGTTCTATAGTCTCCAGAGGGCTGGGATTCCAGGCACAACCTGGGATGTCTCTTTCAAGAAGACTCCCCAGGTGGTGGTGGTCCACACCTTTAATCTTTATGCCTGGGAGGCAGAGACAGGTAGATCTCTTTGAGTTCAAGACCACCCTGCTCTACAGAGCAAGTTCCAGGACAGCCAGAGCCACACAGAGAAACCCTATCTCAGAAAAGAAAGAAGACTCAAACTCCCCTATGTTATCATTTAATTCATTTTTAAACTATCTTCATTGATTTTTACTTTCTAGCAGATTAAAATATAAAACAAATGAAATAGTTCCTACACAATTTTTAAGACTTTTTCAAAGTTATGTTTTAAGAATATACATGCAATTTTTATAAACATTAGTCAAAAATATCAAGTTAACACATAGAAAAGCCTTAAAAGCTTAAAGTGTGAGAACTCAGAGGGGTCTTGCCAAGAAAGATTTGTTTGGGGGATAGTATTCTGCCCAGTGTTTTTGTACTACAGAATATCCAGCCTGAGAGTCCAGGGGAGATGAACATCTACAGAAACAAGCTCCCCACATAGCTCAGACCAATCAAGACACCATTTACACTGTGGTCCATGTAAATTGCACTCCTAGAGAACACCTCCATAGACCACCCATGCAGTTGCCATGGCAACAGGTACAGATGGACAAGGATGCCCTTCAAAAGCACCACATGGCAACTACTGAAAACAATTTAACATTTTATTACCATAAATGTTTTCTAATTTAAAAAAATTTCACATATGAACAGAGTTGTTGTACTTCTTAATGGCAGGGGAGATAAAAACTTCATAGAAGTCCAGTGATTGTTATAAGTGGGACATTTATATCATTCATATATACCCTTTCCAAGTCTCATGGATGAGAGGATGGAAAAAATGCAAGAAACAAGATCAGGGAGAGGTGTAACAAAATGATGTCTCCTGGACATGGCCTCGCTGCTGTACTCGTGACCTCACTGCACAAGGTTGAGCCCATCACCATTTCCCCATAGACTGGGGGGGGCCCACACAGCTCCTCGCCCCCATTTCCTACCCCCACAAAGGGATTAATGACAAGTAAGGATTGTTAGTGGAGGAGATATCATTTTCTTCAGGGGTGTAGACACAAATAAGTTGACCTTGCTTATCTAAATAACCTCCCAACAACTCTTGTGAAAGAAACTCTTCTTGAACTCAGCAGACCACACAAAGGGTCACAAAAATAGGAGGGTGACTTGTTGAGAAGGGTCCTAGGAGGGGGTTAGCTCTGTGTGTGTGTGTGTGTGTGTGTGTGTGTGTGTGTGTGTGTGTGTGTGTGTGTGAAATAAGTAAAGTTTATAATATATGGGT
The DNA here is from genome assembly GCA_004026605.1 of Ondatra zibethicus. Classification (NCBI taxonomy): domain Eukaryota; kingdom Metazoa; phylum Chordata; class Mammalia; order Rodentia; family Cricetidae; genus Ondatra; species Ondatra zibethicus. The sequence continues at coordinate 321,517 of PVIU01000272.1, read as the reverse complement.
ACAAAACTATCAAACAAAATTTTGTTGCTAACTTCAGTGATGTGTGTAGGGTCTCACACTTCCTTAGTAGCAGAACCACTGAGTGTCCCAACATGTGCTATGACAGTACTCAGACAGACAGGCCCCAGTCTCCCTTGAAGACATAGACATTCCATTTCAAACTTGTTTCTACATATGTCATAACCTCTTTCTTCTCGTTGTTAGTCACATGGCACAGAAGCCTCGGGGGCAGAGAATTATTAGTTGGTTTAATTATATAGTTAAAAGTAAAAACTACTTTCAGCTCCCCTCATATGCAAAACATACCTATCCCTTCAAATAACAAACACATTCTTGGTCAAGTTAAATTTATATTGGAGACTTGGGAGTCCAGAGATATGTTTCGAATTGTAACTGGGTTTTAATTCTTAGGGTTTCTTATTAGATGAACAGTTTAGACCTTGACTGCCTTTTAGGATTCAGTACTGGCCCAGACCAAAGTCCACTCATAGCTACTGAAAGGAATCATTCCTTCTGATTCCTGTGGCACAGTAAAAAATATGCAAGACAACGTGGCTTGCCCACACAACACGGCTGCCTCTAAAATAGGAATCCCAGAATATCTGCTCATGGGACTGGCAGCTGGAAGTTTCTCAGCTGCCTGGAACTGCTATAAATTCAGAAGGGTTTTCTTTGCTTGCCTTTCCTCCCTACTTCCAAAGTCTCAATAGCTACTTTGAGACACAATACTAATAGATCAATGTTACATGCAGCTTAGTGCACAGACAAGCTCGTGAAACTGTCCTTACCACATACACACACACACACACACACACACACACACACACGCCCAGGGTATAATTTTCAGAAGAAAGTTTAAGGGTTTCTGCTGTTCTGTTCTGTAGACAATGCTGGTCCAACCCCTGCCTGATACGTAGGCCTCTGTTATGTAGGCCTCTGTTATGTTGGCCGCTGTTATGTAGGCTTCTGTTACTTAGGCTTCTGTTACGAAAGCCTCTATTACCTAGTCCTCTATTACGTAGGTTACATAGGCTTCTGTTACGTAGTGTCTGTGAGCATGTAGAAAACAGGGACTCAGAAAATAACTTGAACATGTAGGTGCCACAAACGAGATGATCATTTGCCTCCACCAGCTTCCTCCTAAAGTGACATGAGGCATAGCAGCTGACATTGGCCACCTGAACCACACATATCAAGCCTACCTCTCTGGAGCCCAGATTATTTCCACAGCTTTACCTCAAAGCACTTCCAGCCCCCAAGATACATATGCTGGGAAGGTACAAATGCAAGAGGGCAGACATACTAAAGGAGGAAGGGTCTGGGCTACCTGCTCATGCAGTTATGTCCTCTGTCTCTACTACTGCCCATTTTTATCTTCTGGGAAGCTGCTGCTGGGATTTCCTAACCTATTACCTGGTGAATCTGTTGGTATCCAGCCACAGTCACTGAGTGCCCCACGTCCCGTCACTTGTCCTCTACCAAGGCGCACCGTCGTGCCTGACAATCCACAACTTTACAACAGACGACATGATCCTGCTCCAGGGCTCTAGAGCCTGCGATGTGCTCCCATTGGACCCGGCCATGAGTCCCACATATCTGCTTCTCCACTGATATCTGTAACACACGGTCTTCTGTGCATATTGTTGAATAGGCAGGACTGTTGCTTTCACCTTACTCCAACTACAGGACCCCTTCCTTCTGAATTCTGCTTAAACCAAGAAGCTTCTACATCAAAACAGGTCATGTCCAAGCCCTCGGTATTCAACATGCTACCTTCAGAACCCAAAGAAGCCAAGTAGATGTTTGGGATGCACAAAACAATGAATCATGCCTCTTTAGCACTGGGGCACACAGTTATTTGTCCTTAGTTTTGAAAGGAATGTCTTGTCATATAATATGCATGGGAAATTAAGTATCCCAAAGGAGAAAAGGTCTGTGAGATGCAGCTGAAGTAATATATTCTGACCTTTAAACGCCTAAAAAGACATGCTGACAAGAAGCCTTTTCACAGGAAAACTCAGTCCTTGAAGTTTTCTAATTGTTACTGTTATTGCCAGCATCTAATACCACACATTGAAATCCTTATGAAGCCCATTAAAGAAAAACGGCCTGATATCCCTTCCCTGCTCCATCCCATTCTTTCTATACAATCTCTCTGGATGTTCACAAAGGCTGAGCAGGAACAAGGGGTGGTCTGCCACGGGAGCAGCCTACCAGCCTATAGCACCAGGTGTTTAAGGTACCAAGTCTAAGTCTTAACACACCTCACACATGAACATGCACCTCACACATGAGTACATTCCTCCCACATGAGTACATCTACCCCCTGCACTACCCTTACCATGAAGCCAGAGGTAGAAGCCTGAGAAGGAACTATGGCATATTTTGTGAAATAGAACAGGGCCTGATGTTTTAATGACTTCTTTGAATTTCTGAAGAAGGAAAAAAAGAAGTCTTAAACAACTAGAAATTAGGAGCTTCCTGAGAATTTGACACTTGATTTCTATACTGTATTCTGACCACTATTTTAGAGAAATAACTTTATCTGGGGGTGGGGGGTGGGGAAGGATTCATAGGATCCCACAGCTAAAGAAGACAGGAGGCACCCAGTCATCTGTGATTGAAGGAGGGATCCGGCCCAAGTCTCCTGCACCCTCTCTATTTACATGCTTATATAAGAATGCATGCCCCAGTTTCATAGCTGAAGCCAGAAAGAGCCTCTGCATCCCCACTTCTCCATGGTTGCCAGGCTGCAGGGCAGTCCACCCGCTTGTGCGTCATGCAGGCCGTGGTTCAGCAGTTCACTGTTCTCCTGTGCTGCTAATGAGCAGATGTGGAACAGAGAAAAGTGGAGGGTGAGCTTCCTCCCACGTCAGGCTACCCAGCACCCACATCCCATTCTTCCCTTGCCAGGTCTCAAGGCTCAACCCTTTCTCCCTACTGACTGCCTCCTTCCTCATCTCCACGCAACGAGAGAAAAGAGGACAGGACCTCAGCTCTGTCTTCTGTGCCCAGAATAGAGTAGAAAGAAGAAAAAGGAAAAAGTTTAAGGAATTTGAAAGCAGTAGGAAAAGGAGAGAGAAAGAAACATACTTGTTTCTCTGCCTCAACTTTTCTCCTCACTCCCCTCAGGCTTAAGTCTTGGTCACTCTTACCACTCTCCTTCTTATAGTGCTATTCTTCTAGTCATCTTAAGTTTTGAAGCCCATGTACCTGTCCATTATCTTTCACAATCAAAGCCTTCCAGAAGCACATTTCAAAAAACAATGATAACTGTACCTCTCTCAGCACAACAGAGCTAGGGAAGTTCAATCTTATCAGTTCTACCTGTAAGTAGGAGTCAAAAAAAAAAATACCTACAGCAAACACGGCAGGAGTGAATGTTGTGTGTGAAGAACACGTGCCCCAGAGATGTGAAAATGAATTTAGAGGTATAGTCATCGCGAAGATTTAACGTGGAGCATTGGAATTATCCTTGCATTCGTGACACCACCACATATAATGTTCTGCTATGACGGAAGACGCACAAAGTCCCAGATTACCTCATGCACCAAGTATTAAATGCACTAGAACACATTGCCACCTTGCTTGTGAAGCCATGGATTCCTGAGGCTGAGAAGATCACTCAGTGAATGAGAGAATTTTTTACGTGAATATGAGGATCTGGGTTTGAATCCCCATTATCTATGTAAACAGCCCAGCACAGCTGCATGAGCCTGGAACCCCAGCATTTGAAGGTGGAGACCACTACGGTGATTTGAATAAGAATGTTCCCACAGGCTCATAGATTTGAATGATTGGTCACCAGGGAGTGGCACTGTTAGAAGGTGTGACCTTGTTGGAGTAGATGTGACCTTGTTGGAGTAGATGTGACCCTGTTGGAGGAAGTGTGTCACTGGGGTGGGATTTGTTGTTTCAAATGCTCAATCCAGGCCCAGTGTCTCTCTCTTTCCTGCTGCCTGCTGATCTGGATGTAGAACTCTTAGCTCCTTCTCCACCACCATGTCTGTCTGTGTACCACCATGCTCCTTACCATGACTATAATGGACTAAACCTCTGAACTGTAGTCAAACCCCAATTAAATTCTCTATTTTATAAAAGTTGACATGATCATGGTGTCTCTTCATAGCAATAGAACATTGACTAAGACAATAAGAAAGTTCTTGGAATTCTCTGGTCAGCTAGTCTAGCTGAAATGCAAGTTTTTAGTTCAGTGAGGGACCCTGTCTCAAGAGAATAAAACAAAAAGTTACAGATGAAGACACTAGACATCCTATAGTCTCTCTGTGTGCATGTACATATACACAAGTGTGTAAGGCCACAGAGGCCCATACTGGTACCATACACATACACTTATACCACGTACACACCTCAAAGACACACACACACAGATGCCTTCCCTAGCCTACTGTCATTTGGTAGCTTTATCTGTCTCCATCCCTTCTAGCATGCACTATCTTTCAAGTGTAACTTTTCTCTTTTTCCATTTTATATATATTTAAAAAGACTATTTCAAAATTTCTGAATTTTTATAATTATATGCTTGACTAAGAATTAAACTTTTTTCTTTAGGGTGGGTACACTATAAAACCATTTGAACTTGAAGATTTACTCTTATCCATTCTTCTAAATCATTCAAGACCCTTATAATTCTAAATTTTTATATTACAATCAAGATAAATTGATCCTTTAGTTCTCTTATGATTTCTCTATTTCCTACACCATCATCCAACACTGAATTGCTTATCACATCTTTTTAATTGAAAGTGTTCTCTCTTATATTAAACATAACTTTTTATTACCTACTGTTCCTGTTCCATAGATACAATATCTTACTATATATGTCCATTGGAAAATATTCATAGAAAATTTAGTATTTTTCCTTTGTTCTTTCTTTTTTTTTTCCTGTTTTATTCCTACTTGTATTTGAGACAGAGTCTCAGAGTGCAACCCAGGCTGTCCTTGAACTCCTGATCCTCCTGAACGCTGGGATTATATGTGCATGCCACTGTTTGTTTTGTTTTGTTTGCTTTGTACCCTGACATTTTTAAGTAGGAGTTTTCCTCTATTACCTACGATCTTAGTGTCTACATTTCAGCTCTGGTTATGCAAGAGCCAGACACTGATTCCTTACAGAGCTTCCTTATGGTGTCTTTTTGTTGACTTTATTCTTAGAGATTGGCAGGTTTACAGTGAGTTGACCTTGTCTTATAGCTCATGCTTCCTTGGCCTCTTTCTTTTCCTTGGCTTGTTCCCCAAGTGCATTGTGTATCTACAATAAGCCTTCCTCTCTAAACTACCAGGCATCCAGGCTATTATCTCAAGATCTGTTTCTGGAAGAACTGATCCTGCAAAACAAGCACCCCTCACCCCAAAACCAATAGAAGCAGATCCCACATACTTTTCCCATCCAAGTTTCTATCCATAGTGTCACTGTAATTGGTACTAAGGTACACACATGGATATTTTTGCAATACATGTTAAGAAATAATAGAGCATTCCAGCAAAGGAGATAAGAAATAATTTTCTCTTTTATGTAGAAATTTGATATTGATACATAAAACATAACAATGATTTTCTTGAGAGTTTTCAAAATTATGAGCTTCCAAAGAGAAGATGTCATATAAATTTGTCAAAATCGAATTTGTTGACACATAAAAATAAGAATAATGTATTAAGCAAAACAAATTGGCAGGCAGAAATAAATCCTAAAGTATTTGAATAACATATTAGAAAGTTAAAATTCTCCCTCATAATAAATGTCATAACATTGAACATTGTCAAATATCCAATTTTCTAAATTTGAAATTTCTAAGAATTTTTGTAAACTGCTTCCTCTTAAATTCTCTGAATATTGTGCCCCACTACATACACACATACACACTGTCACCACCAGGAACTTATACATTCTCATCACTGTGGAACAAAATATAATTGGGGGAAAGTACCTTAAAATTACAGTCTCCAGTTATAGATGACTGAAAATGATTCTCAATAGTATTCAGAATTTACTTGGTATAATTCCAGGCATTGAAAAAGAGTGGATCATCACCTTAAACCCTGCTGTGAGGGAAAGAGGTTGGACCACAAGATCAAATGGACTGGAATAAACTACTACAAATGTGTCCAACTGGGAAAAGATAAGGAACTAAGTTTTGCTTGTTTTTCAAAGTTACAGAACAAACCCTAATGAATAGTGCCTATCCAGCTAGCTTGGAAAGGAAATATCTGCTCCTCATAAAGAATCCCCAACCAGGGAAGTAGAAGTCGTGGCTCCTGATGTTTCTGGTAGGCATGAGATGGCACAGGCCCTGGCAGAAACTACCGACACCTGAGGATCCCTCAACATGAGTAGAAGAGTATTTTTGACCCGGAACAAGCTATATCCCTTTTGTTGCCAGAGGAAACCTTCTTCTATGCCAGACCATGAGATCAAAACCTAGAAGTACCAGTTCCAAACCCCCCCTCACTAGCCTGAGTTCAGACCTATTTCATGTCCTTCTTACCCATCTAAGTAGCTATTTCCTCAGACAAAAGCCCAGCTTCCATGGCCTGCTCCCCCATCATCTGAATGCTTCATCTATTGGTGAGTAATAGATGATGCTGATGCTATAATGAGCTCCCTGTCATCTGGCTCCTGCTTTGTCTCACATTGCTGGTGGATGCTAAGGATCACCATGAATTTTAGAAGACATCTCAAAATCTTCAAAAAGATCAACTATTCTCAGAAATAGCTACTGTTGAATTCAGCTTAATCAAAACAATGGGAATTGTCTGGAAGGACAGAGAGTGTTTCATGGTATCCAATGACTCTAGAACCTCAAAAGGAAGAGAAGAATTTCTGCTGTCCAAGCCCATGGGCCCAAGCGCCTTTTTAAAAGATTCTCCCTGTAGCTAACTTTTCTGCTAAACTGTAGCAGCACAATTTCTACACGGCTTTTCAGTTCCCCCAACTAAAGCTTGTTACCTAATCTCAGGTTCTTGAAGCAGTAAATTTGATGGCTTCAGTCTGGTAAAATCGACCAGGACAACAAAAGAACAATCAAGTAGTACCTCTACAAGATTCTTTAGCAATGAGGGAGAGATACCAACCCACCCACCCCCCAGTGAGACAAAAAATGATTTCTACTGTATCCTTTCTCCCAGGAAGCCTGAAGGATGAGTCTTAGCAAACTGTTTTTCATGGTGCTAAAATTTTATATATACTCTAAATTGTGTTTTATTGGCATCGAACTTATTGAAAATCTTCTAAGCCTATATTTCAAGATTCCCTGCCTTCCTAATCAGTATGCTGTGGGTACCTAAGCTTTTCTCTTATGACTCAGCCATCCTTATTATCACCATGTACTGTGTATTTTGCAGTACAGAGAGCCTCGGATTTTTGGAGGCTCGCTGGGCTATTTTCACCCACATAAAATGGCATAAATTTTTATATTTGAGGTCATTTGTCTATTATCATCGGCTTCCCGTTGCTTTCAGTGTACCTATCTGAAAGCCCTTCTCCTCATGTTTAATTTATGACTGTTATGCTCCCTGTGGCTTTTCAAATTAAATCACACAGGCTATTAGTTGCAATCCATTAGTTTGCCAGAACAGTCATGCACTCAGGATCCTCAGTTAATGGAGGAAAATATAAAAATGCAAAAAATATTAAGGTAGCTTCATCATTCATAAAGCTAGCCCTCATAGTGAAATAGAACATTGTTCAAGGTGCACTTCCCAAGTCTTCTGACCCAGTTAACCTGGCCCAATGGGGAGGCAGAACAGGAGACCACAGAGGGGATACAATGAAAGTGAACTCCTTCACCTTCAAAGGTGAAAGACTTTGAAGAATGGTCAAATATAGCCTACCACAACTGAATCATGAAGTCTACCGTATTTAAATATACACATCACTTAAGGATTGCTTATAATAATACATATTTTTATTCAGTAGAGGTAGGTGTCGCCTGAGTGTCTGTTTGACCAACAGCCTCCAGAAGGTGCCTGAGACACATCATTCTGGTAATAATGGTATTGCGTGCTTTGGCTTGTGGCCTGTTAGTAACTCGGATCTTTCTAAGAAGACCCAGTAAAGATTTACAGACTAAGGGAGGAGCTACAGGCTACATGGATGCCATATGGACAGGCAGGGCTGTCAAGATAACAACAGTGCCTTTTCTGACTACTGAGTCTTCAAACCCTCACAAGCCTCAGAAATACTTGTGGGTCTCAGTAGGATCAAAAGGGTCATCCGTGGGTAGGAATCCCATTTGATCACGGGATAACTCCGAATGTAAGGGTGAGTACCAACAGGAGAAAGACCTATTGTTTCAAACTGAGCTAACTTGAGGTCCTGCGGGTGGCTAACAGTCAAGGATAAGGAGCCTGAACTTAATCTGCCACTGCATCCGGGCCAGAGACAGCCCTGGGAGGCAGATGGAAAGTGGGAGGGCTCACCACTGGCATGTTCTTTCATCTTCTCCATATCCATGTTTCTTCTCTTAACCAATAGGAAGGACCATGATTTGTAGTTCTCTATCTTTGAGCTAGAGACACAATTATTTTCAGATTATGTCCCTAAAATTCTAGACTTTATATCTTCAATCTCCTCTTCAATATTTATTTGGCATATAAGACAAAACATTCTCGATATTTTTTATTCCAAGTTTAGGTATCTTTATTTAATAAAAGTTTGACTTAAGAAATTGACAACCTACCTTAAAATTTATGGATGAAATTCCACTGTTAAATGTTACAATGCAAAACAAATATATGACTAAATGATTTTAAAACTAATGTTTTATGAGAATAAAAGAGAATATGTCATAAAAACTGGCATGGATCAAAGTACATTAAAGTTGAAATAGTCAATATTACTAGGCCTAGTCATTTCTAATCTGGGAACTATGAAAATAACAACATGACTCATGGGCTCTTTTTAATATTTTCACTGTCAGAGTCATTGATTTCATGTAAGATTTTATCAAATATGTCTAAGACCATGTTGCAGACTAGGACAGTGCTGCTCATTTGTCCATGATCAGACACCCATTCACATGCATCCATTAGGAGATCTCAAACCGAAACTGAATAAATTTTATATACAATCAACCCTGTATTTAAAAGTAAGCCAAGATCTAATAAGCTTATCAAAACCTATTTTAAAAAAAATAAAAGAGTTTGAATGAAGATATTCTACACAGGGAGTAGTGTTTCTCCCAGAAACAATAAATTATTAAACAAAACTACCAAGTGTGAGATAACCTACCTGTGAGTTATTGATCAAGGAAGCTCCAGAGGCTTCCGAAACAACACAGGCTATTGCCATTTCTCTAGGTTGTCCATCACAAGTCAATGAAAAGACCCTACTGTTGAAGACACCTTATACTCTTCCCCTAAAGCATAGAGAAATAAGTCTACAGCTGGGTGGAGTAAATGTCTTACTAGCTAGCTCTCATGATGACAAAAGGTGCTATGAAGACTGTAAGGAAAGAAAAGTTATTCATAGTTTTACCCAGTTTACCCTGCAAGGTACAACAATGATAACGTCCTGGCAAGATGTGCCTATTGGTACATTAGTGGCATTAATATTATGAGGGTAACCTTCTACTTTATGATTGGAGGCAAGGCTCATTCTGTTAAAAGATGGTAACCAAGAAGATCATAAGCCCTAGCAGGGTAGAGGGGAACTTCTGTTGTTTTGCTAAACAGGCACGTGGTCAAACTGTCTTCAAGATACTTGTGTTTATACCCATAGATCATTAGATTAGTTCTGTCCTCAAACTTCATCACAGAAGCTTCTCATTGCAATGATGGTGTTTGATATAGAGACACATAACTGGTCAAAATACTGAGAATAGATGGTAATGTAGTGTTTGGCCCTACATGGGTCATCTATACCACCCATTCCAATTCTCAACATCAAGGAAAAAAAGGCAGAAGAAATGGAAGAGCCAGAGGATGGAGAGTGTGCTACAAAAAGATGTTTTCTGGATATGGCATTGTCACTGAATTCAAGAACTCACTGCAACTGTGGCTACCTGCACAAGATTTGCACAAAACGGAGTCAACCAGCACTTTGTCATGGAGGGAAAAGGCTAGAGAAGGACTAAAGGCAGGGGAGAGGGTTCCACTTTCTTCAGGGGTACAGCCACTAAAACATGGAGCCCGTGCTCCCCTAAATAACTTCATACCCATGCTCATGCAAGCAACACTAATTAAGCTCAATGGGTCACACACTCTCAAAAGGGGCAGGGATTCATTGGGGATAAGAAACTTTTCAGTGGTACTAAGATCAGTGCTCATTTAAGCTTCATTTCTAGAATCCTAAATTGGCATAGTCTATAACCCATATTTATCACACCTTCATAATTTGGGTCTATATTACAAGGATGACATAGATGAAATTGGTATACAATTCCTCAGTGAACACAATGGGTTAAAATTATTTAAAATACTAGGATTCACAAGAGAAAGTTAATAAAAGAATTTGTTTGGAAGATGATTGGGAGCCTTATCCAGTCTAGTGGCTTTCTTTCACACACAGGAACTGGTTTTCAGAGAGAAATAAAAAAGTCCAAACTTTAACAGCCAGAGCACTAGAAACCACCTCTTCCACATGGCTATTGCCTTATCCATGCTGTGTCTCCTTTCACTGCACAGAGCAGGTTTCGTGGAGACACACTCTATTCAGACTGTCCAGCATACACACACCATCTGCCTATTTCATTTGCACTTCTTACAGATTCTCTGAAACTGAATTCTTCGCTCCTAAAGCCAGCTGTTGCCCATTTTCCACACCTCATTAGCTTCCCCCTGACTCTCAGGACAGAAATGTCAGTGTACAACTTGATTCATTTCTTTCCTCAAAACTTACGTCACTGACAAGTCCTGACATTTCTGCACCCAAAACACATCTTCCGTCCCACGGCTTTCTGTCCTCCTTCAATCCTTCCGCAGACCCAAGTGCCAATATATCCTGTGCAGGAGCCCAGAATGGCCTTCTATCTAATTTCTGCTCATCTCTCTTCCAAGACCTTTGAAACAGACAATAGGGGATACAACTTTCCCAGCTTAGAAAGCATTCGGCAGCATCTCTTCCCACAGGTTTTACTCTAAGTACTGATGCTTCTGGAGAGCCCTTTGGTGAAGGTTCTATCCTCTATGCAGTCAGGTGCTGAGCAGCATCCTGGTTTCTACTACCAGATCCCAGTCACATCTCAACCTGCATAGTGGGAAAGAAAAAATGCCTCGGACCTCATTCCTGGTGGAGAACTACAGCTTTCTTTGCATGATAGATATGTTCTCACATTACAAATGTGAATAAGAGGACTTTCAAACTTCCCAAGCTCGTCCCAGATGTCAATTTTCTCTCAAAATGTCTCAGAAGCCTTTCTACGCTGCACCTGCCCTACATTTCCCATCTATTTCAGTGGCCACCGCGACGACCTAGTGTTGGGAAATGGGTTTTCATAATTTAGACCTCGCTCCAGATCTGTGTTTCAATCAGGAAATTCCACAGATACTCTGTTCTGAAATAATATTTAAGACAGACGTGTTTTGAAATTTCAATGAGGGCACCAAAAACTTGAACTAATGCTGTGCTGGCATCACAGTAGGAAGCATGCAAGAAAAGCAGGATTATCAACCCATGAACGCTAAATTGGATCTGTGACCTGATTTCCTGAGGTCATGCATTTTAGTGTGTGGGTGGTTAGCCTCATAATAAAGGCCAGATATGCAATGGGCCAGAGCCATGCTGGGAAATATTAAAGTCAGTCTTTTGTATAAAGGTTTCTCTTCTATTTCTTTAAAGAAAAAAACAAAATCAGGAAAAAGGCTCAAAAAATTTGTAGATAAAAACAAATGTTACATTTGAACACAATTGATGTCAAAACATACTATCATATTCCCCGTAATAGCTCCAGGATGCCAATACTTTGAATGCTGTGGTGCCAAGTTGGCTTCTGGTCAGACCACCCATCTTGTTTTAAGAAAGGGTAGCTTTAGGACCCTGCTCTGGAAAGATGTGTCCCCTGCCAAGCGGCTCTTACATTCTCAATCTAGTATCTTTTGGCCTTCGTATCAGGCTTTAGAAGATGTAACGAGGAGGAGAATGTCCCAACATGAATGAAGCAGTCTATTTCGGACAAGGAAGTTCAGCAAGCCAATTACCATCACAGACACTGAGGATTCAGAGTGTCCTGAAAATTTAGCCTAAGCAGTAACACAAAGCATTCTCAGAAGAAATGGCTACATAGTTTGCATCGGCCTCCACAGTACTTCCAAGATACTGTGGTTCATCACCAGTGGAGATGTGATAGCAAACCTCAAATACATGTCCTTCTAAGCAAAGCCTGTTTTGCGCCTATAAGAACTTAAGGTAGGAGAACTCTAGTGCATTTTTCACCAACATTCTTTAAGAAGTTCAATATTCTTACAATCTTTGTAGAAGTACCGCACAGTCAATGTTAAACACTTAGCATGCCTTTGATGAGTCTCCAGGTTTTACAGAGCTACACTGTACACAATATACAAACCATTGCTAAACATGCTGCCTCATGTAATGTGGTGTAACCTGGCTTTCATAGAGCTTAAATGACTGCCCAAGTTGACCCAGGTAGTTAAAGCACAATCTAGTATTAATAATCCAACTGTCTATACATGCCCAGGCAACTGATTAGTCTAATTTATAGGTAGACATAGTCTGGACTAGACTTTGAAAACAGCACTTAGAATTTCCAACACCGGAACTGTTCACATTTGAGAAAAGAATAGGAAATCCATATTGGGAGACCAGATAGAAGAAGAAAAGTGAGACAAGAATGATAAGGATTAGAAGTCAAATTATAATCCCAAATAAATGTCCTATAACAAGTTACAATTGAACATCTGCAACATTATTCCAGAAAGAAAAAAATGAGTTGAAGTGAAACAGAACAGAATCTGAGGACAGGAAAAGGTTTCTATTAGGTCTGTATTTATTGAGGTCATTTGATCACCATTTATCTAGCGCATACAAGCACAAAATTACATGCTGGGAGAATTGAAATGATTAAAAACATTTCATATCAACATAATCACCACACACTGAGAAAAGAGATGAACAATAAATTCTTGAGCCTTAGTACAACGAGGTTTGAAGTATCTAGGATTATCACGAGATAATACTCTACTCTGCCCAGAGTAAAGTCCCAATTAGGGCAGATTTTGACAATAAAACTCAGTCACAATTTCTATTGCACCCTATAGCGGTAATTTTGCAAATACCTTGTCAAGTGTTTTACAGCAGATTGTCAGGTAAAACAAACCCTGGACCCTTCCTTTTTTTGTCTGTTCAAATTGCTTCACTCTGTACGGAAGTGAACTCTTACGCTATGATGCCTGGGAAAGATGGCCTCAGCTCTCACTCATGCTAGCGCTCTCAAGATGGAAAGCGGAACTGATTACTTTCACATATGATCCCAAAAGAGTGATTTTTTTTCAAAGCAAGGAAACACATTACATTGTCCTAATCAATAGAAAAATACTGCCTACCATAAAGTGGTTGCAAGGAAATAAAAAAAAACATACTTCTGGTATTTCATTTAATTTCTATTATTTTATGAACAACATCTGGATATGATGCTTCTCCCTTACTTCTACTATGTGTAGTGTTATTATTTCTTCTTGCTCTGTACCCAGAATGCAGAGACTAGGGATCGCATTAGAATTCATAGCATGATACAAAAAGTGTATTAAAGCCTTCTCCCTTCTATCTGTTCCTCTCTCTCAGTGTTTGTTCTCCTTAATGTGCCAGACATCTTCATACAAACCTGGGAAAACAGGTGACTACTGCAAGATTATCTTACGGATATGAACCATGGTCTGATTCAGGAGTAGACATCAAATTAGTGCTTAAAGTAGAGTTAAAACTCAGAAATACTTTTTCATACTAGTTCCTAATTTTTCTTTCATGTCAATAGCTGGCAAAGGCCAAGTAACAAATATGTTAGGCTTTGTGTGCTAGGTACTCCCAGTTTAGGATTGCTAGACTTACCAAATAAAAATATAGAAGTTACAGTCACATTCTAATACAAATAAATATTGAATAATTTTAATATAAGCATGTCTCATGTATATTATTTATCTGAAATTCAAATAGAGGGTTTCCTATGTTTTATCTGTCAACTAATCTGCTATAGCCACTTAATACTGCTATAGGTACAAAATCAGTCACAAACAATAATTAGCCAAGAATTCCAATAAATTTGTATTCACAAAATCACAAGCTGATATGCCTCGGGAGGGTCATGGCTGGCCAACATCTACTGTATGTCATTATCTTAGTCTTTACTGGATGGTGGCCTGCAAAAAGAAACCAAGCTTATATTATCTCTATATCTGATTTGTAGACCATTTAACAAAATAAACTTTTAATGTCACGTCTTTCATAGATCAGGTATTTGGCTCATTTTATCACATTATAAAAGCAAGCACTTTGGAGTTTCTCCAGTTTAATTTGTTCATTCAGAAGACTATAATAACTGACAGAGGGACATAACAGCTGCGGGGGGGAGTCTACTGTTTGAAGATAGCAAGTCACTTAAATGCCACTAGAAGATTATTTGATTGATTTGCTGAAGCACTGAAATATAAATGCTAAGTTTTAATAACTAGGATGCCCCTTCCTCAAACAGCTAAAGGAAGAAAAATACACAAATAAGAGAAAAGAGAGCATTGCTTGCTCAATTTCTTGCCTTCTGGGGACTCAGCCAGGTCTACTTTCGCTCTGTTCACAGGCTTTGTTGTTTCTATTCTTCCTGTATGATCTGTGAGCACCTGTTCCCAGCGAGTATGCTTCACAATGGCACCAGGAACGGTTAGAGCCAAACAAGAAATGCATTTCTGTCCAATTGTAAAAACAAAATCAACTAATATAACAGTTGGGGATGAATTTTTGTATCACATATATTAAAATTTAACCTTTCCCATCACGGCAGAGTACATCAGTAGTTTGAAGGGGTAGAACATGAACAGCATGAGATAGACAGAGAATGCAGGTGCATAAGCTACCACTATCTTGGTACTAAAGCTCAATACCAACTGTAATCCACCTTTTTAAGGAACTGGGTAAAGCTGGAACCATGCTGTCTTAAAAACAGTAATATCAACCTGACACAATAAAGTAACTTCCTAGGACAAATTCATGTTGAGAGCAACGTGGCGCACACAATAGATGATGGGATGAGAAGACACTGAGAAAAGGCAAACAAAATCAGAATCAGTGCAGCTCGCTCAGCTAGAAGGATGTTGGGTGTTCATTAGCAAGGAGTAATCTGAGATTGATATAGAGACTCAAGTGTAAAGTAACTTCTCACAAGAGCATCTGTAAATGGTTGTGTTCTCATTACAATAAGAACTACCTCATCTTTAACTGTCCCTTTGAATTACTCTCCCCCAAGGTCCCTGTTCTCCCAATTTACTCAGGAGATCTTCTCTATTTCTACTTCCTATCTACATTAGATCCATGTGAGTCTCTCTTAGGGTCCTCATGTTGTCTAGGTTCTCTGGGATTGTGATTGTAGGCTGGTTTTCTTTGCTTTATGTTTAAAAAATACTTATGAGTGAGTACATATGATAATTGTCTTTATGAGTCTGGGTTACCTCACTCAAAATGATGTTTTCTAGCTCCATCCATTTTCCTGCAAAATTCAAGATGTCGTTATTTTTTTCTGCTGTGTAGTACTCCATTGTGTAAATGTACTACATTTTGCTTATCCATTATTTGGTTGAGAGTCATTTAGGTTGTTTTCAGGTTCTGGCTATGACAAACAAAGCTGCCATGAACATAGTTGAGCACATGTCCTTGTGGCACGATTGATCATCCTTTGGATATATACCCAAAAGTGGTATTGCTGGGTCTTGAGGAAGGTTGTTTCCTAATTTTCTAAGAAATCACCATACTGATATCCAAAGGGGTTGTACCAGCTTGCATTCCCACCAGGATTGCAGGACTGTTCCCTTTACCCCACAACCTTTCCAGCATAAGTTTTCATCAGTGTTTTTGATCTTGGCCATTCTTACAGGTGTAAGATGGAAGCTCAGAGTTGTTTTGATTTGCATTTCTCTGACAACTAAGGCTGTTGAGCATTTCCTTAAGTGTCTTTCAGCCATTTTAGATTCCTCTGTTGAGAGTTCTCTGTTTAGGTCTGTACTCCATTTTTTTATTGGATTATTTGTTGTTTTGGTGACCGATTTCTTGAGTTCTTTCTATCTTTTGGATATCAGTCCTCTGTCTGATGTGGGGTTGGTGAAGATCTTTTCCCATTCTGTAGGCCATCGATCATCTTGCTGACCATGTCCTTTGCTTTACAGCTTTTCAGTTTCAGAAGGTTTCATTTATTAATTGTTTCTCTCAGTGTCTGTGCTGCTGGGGTTCTATTTAGGAAGTGGTCTCCTGTGCCAATGCGTTCAAGTGTACTTCCCACTTTCTCTTCTATGAGGTTCAGTGTGGCTGGCTTTATGTTGAGGTCTTTGATCCATTTGGGCTTGAGTTTTGTGCATAGAAATAGATATGGATCTATTTCCATTCTTCTACATGTTGGTATCCAGTTATGCTGGCACCATTTGTTAAATATGACTTCTTTTTTCCATTTTGTATTTTTGGCTTCTTTGTCAAAAATCAGGTGTTCATAGGTGTGTGGATTAATCCTCCTGTCTGTTTTATGCCAATACCAGGCTATTTTCAGTACTATAGTTCTATAGTAAAGTTTGAAGTCAGGGATTGTTATGCCTCTAAAAGTTCTTTTATTGTATAGGATTGTTTTGGCTATCCTGGGTTTTTTTGCTTTTCCATATAAAGTTGAGCACTGTTCTTTCAAAGTCCGTGAAGAATTTTTCTGGGATTTTGATGGGCATTGCATTGAATCTATAGATTGCTTTTGGTAAGGTTGCCATTTTTACTATGTTAATTCTACCTATCCAAGAGCATGGGAGATCTTTCCACTTTTCTGATGTCTTCTTCAGTTTCTTTATTCAAAGACTTTTGATGACTGTTTCTATTTCTTCAGCAGTTATAGGTCTGTTTAATTTGTTTATCTGGTCTTGATTTAACTTTGGTAAGTGATATTTATCCAAAAAGACGTCCATTTTCTTTAAGTTTTCCAATTTTGTGGAGTACAGGTTTTCAAAATATGACCTGATGATTTTCTGGATTTCTTCTATGTCTGTTGTTTTGTCCCCCTTTTCATTTCTGATTTTGTTAATTTGGATATTCTCTCTCTGCCTTTTCATCAGTTTGGATAAAGGTTTGTCTATTTTGTTGATTTTCCTGAAGAACCAACTCTTTGTCTCATTGATTCTTTGTATTGTTTTCTTTGTTTCTATTTGGTTGATTTCAGCTCTCAATTTGATTATTTCCTGCCATCTAGTTCTCTTGGGTGAGTTTGGTTCTTTTTGTTCTAAAGTTTTCAAATGTTCTGTTAATTTGTGTGGGATTGTTCCAGCTTCTTTATATAGGCACTTAATGCTATGAACTTTCCTCTTAATATGGCTTTCATTGTGTCCCATAAATTTTGCTATGTTGTGTGGTCATTTTCATTGAAATTTATGATGTCTTTAACTTCTCCCTTTATTTTTTCCTTTACCCATTGATGCTTCAGGTGAGCAATGTTTAATTTCCATGCATTTGTGGGCTTTCTGGAATTAGTGTTGCTTTTGAATTCTAATTTTAAGTAATGGTGATCCAATAAGATACATGGGGTTATTCCAATTTTTTTTGTATCTGTTGAAGTTTGTTTTGTTACTGAGTATGTGGTCAATTTTTGAGAAAGTTCCATGACATGCTGAGAAGAAGGTATATTCTTTTATGTTTTGATGGACTGTTCTATAGATGTCTGTTAAGTCCATTTGAGTCATAAAATCTGTTAGTTCCCTTATTTCTCTGTTAATTTTTTGTCTGACTGACCTGTCCAGTGGTGAGGGTAGAGTGTTGAAGTCTCTCACTATTAGCATGTGGTGTTTAATGTACAATTTAAGCTTTAGAAGTATTTCTTTTACATATGAGGGTGCCTTTGTATTTGGGGCATAGATGTTCAGTACTGAGATTTCCTCTTCATGGATTTTTCCTGTGACTAATATGAAATGACCTTCTCTGTCTCTTTTGATTGATTTTAGTTTGAAGTCTATTTTGTTAGATATTAGGATAGCTACACCAGCTTGTTTCTTAGGTCCATTTGATTGGAAATTTTTTTTCCCAACTCTGAGGTGATGTCTGTCTTTGCGGTTGAGGTGTGTTTCTTGTATGCTGAAGAAGGATGAATCCTGTTTTCGTATCCAATCTGTTAGCCTGTGTCATTTTATAGGTAAGTTGAGTACATTTATATTAAGGGATATTAATGACCAGTGATTGCTGTCTCCTGTTAATTTAGTTTTCATTGTTGGTGATGTTAATTCATGTGTTTGACCCTTCTTTGGGATCTGCTGCTGTGAAATCATCAATTGTCTATATTTTTGTTAAGGTATCCAACTTCTGTGGGTTGGAGGTTTCCTTCTAGCACTTTCTGTACAGCTGGGTTTTTGGCTAGGTATTGGTGAAATCTACATTTGTCATGGAATATCTTGTTTTGTCCTTCTATGGTGATTGAAAGTTTTGCTGGATATAGTAGTCTGGGCTGGCACCCATTGTCTCTTAATGTCTGCATAATTCTTGACCAGGACCTTCTGTCTTTCATTGTCTCCAATGAGAAGTCAGGTGTAATTCTGATAGATCTGCCTTTGTATCTTACTTGGTCTTTTTCCTTTGCAACTCTTAGTATTCTTTCTTTATTCTGTATGTTTAGTGTTTTGATTATTACGTGGCAAGGGGACTTTTTGTTGATCCAGTCATTTGGTGTTCCATAAGCTTCTTGTATCTCCGTAGGCATATCTTTCTTTAGGTTGGGAAAGTTTTCTTCTATGATTTTGTTGAATATATTTTTTGTGCTTTTGAGTTGATCTTTTTCTCTTTTGTCTATACCTATTATTCTTAGGTTTGGTCTTTTTATACTGTCCCATATTTCCTGGATATTTTGGGTTAAGCTTTTGTTAGATTTAACGTTTTCTTTGACTGAGTTTATTTCCTCTATTGTATCTTCAGCACTTGAGATTCTCTCTTCCATCTCTTGTATTCTGTTGTTTATGCTTACATTTATGATTCCTGATCATTTTCTCATGATTTCAGTTACTATAGTTCCCTTAGCTTGTGTTTTCTTTCTTGTCTCTATTTCAGTTTTCAAGTCTTAAATAGTTTCTTTCATTTGTTTGATTGCTTTTTCTTGCTTTTCTTTAAGGGATTTGTTGAGGTCTCCCAATTTTTTGTTTGTCTTTTCCTCTATTTCTTTGAGGACATTTCTCATTTCTTCTTTAAGAGTCTCAAACATTCCCCTAAGGTTATTTTTTAGGTCATTTTCTTCTGTTTCATCTATATTTGGTTGTTCAGATCTTGCTGTTGTAGGGTCACTAGATTTTACTGATGTCGTGTTGCTCTTTGTGGTGTTGCATTTGTCCTTACCTTGTCTATTCATCTTTTCTTCTAATTGGTGTAGTTGGGGATTTCTGTGTTTCTGGTGACCAATCTTATAGGTGTCAATTGTTCCAAGGCTCAGATGGTTGCTCTTCATAGTTCAGTCAGTGCCACCATTCCAGTTACCCCATTGGTCACTCCCTGTTCCTAGAGGTCACTCAATGCTCCAGAGGTTTGCTTTGCTCCTATGGAGTTCGCTGTCTCAGTCTGGCCTAGGTTGCCAGCTCAGACCTGTTTCTGTAAATGTCCCTGGTCTGGAATCGCGCCTGTGGAGGTCCCTGGCTTGGGGTTGGTCCTGCAATGGTCTCTGGCTCCAATCTACTCCCTTGGAGGTCCCAGACTTGGGTGCACCCAGACCCACAGAGGACCTGGCTCAGGCCTACTCCCTCAGAGGTCCCAGACTCATGCCCAGACCCGTAGAGGATCTGGCTTAGGCCTAGTTCCTCAAAGGTCCCAGATTCATGCTTGGACCCACAGGGGTTCTGGCTAAGGTCTACTCCCTCAGAGGTCCCAGATACATACCCAGACCCACAGAGGTCTCTATCTCTGCCCACTTGCTCAGCAGTTGCTCCCCTGTACCTGCTCCTGTGAAGTTCTCTGTCTCAGATCTGCTCCAACCTAGGTCACTGGCTCAGTCTTGCCTCCACAAAAGTCCCTGATCTGGGTCTGCTCCTGCTCCCATGGATCTCACCATCCCAGGCCAACTCCAGCCCAGGTCACTGGCTAGGTCATGCTCCTGTGGAGTTGGCTGCCTCAGGCCTGCTCTGGCCTAGGTTGTTTGTCTTCTTTTTTCTATGCAGAAGATTCCCACAATTTGCCCAGTAAACATCTAAGTGGTTTTCATATTTGCAGAGAGTTTCAGGATATATGAGAGGCACATTCCACTACAGAAGCAAAAGGAACTAGTACTATTCCCACCATACATTCTCTGAAGAGGTAATTTCAATCCATCCTACCAGACCCTGCCAGAATTTGTGATATTAAAGGACTGGTACAGAGGTGGAGTAGGCCACCAACTTAAGTATCCACTGTCCCCCAAAGAGAGGAAGAACTCATGTGTCACACATAAATGCATCTTCAATGTGTGGCTTTCATGATCACTGTTTTTGGTACAGGAATAGGAATATGACCGAATTGGCTCAATACAACAGAAGAGAAAGATTATTGTTCTTCCCAATTGGAGATTGAATCTATCTGTCTTTCATTTGTTCTATCTATCATCTATCTATATCCTAGTGTAAATTCTGTAGACCTCGACTCTTTTTTAGAGCCTTTATTCATGTTTATATTCTCATATACAATATGCATTAGCCCACTTTAATTCTCTATCTCTAGATCTCTAACACACAATAACACACATTTCACAAAATTTCACACACACAAAAAGATGTTATCTATTGCAACATAATAAATTATCCCTAAATTCAGTTGTTCTAAGAACTATCATTTCTTGAAGATCCCAAGGACATGAAATTCAACACAGCAAAGTCAGGATGGCTGAACTCTTCTTTCCTATATCTCATTTCTGGAGCATCAACTGGAAGACTCCGTGGCCAGAAGTTGAACACTACTGAACACTCATCTGATCTAATTGTTGATGCTAGCTGTCATCTGGAACTTAACTGGCTAGGGCACCACCCGTGGCTTCTCCTGAACTTCCCCACAGCCATGTGTTTTGTTCTCATTCACATAGTCACTGGGTTCTGACAGCAAACATTTCACACCAATCACAATAGACAAACACAGTATCAAGTGACCTCTGACAGAAGCAGAATAGAAGGGTGACAGAAACTCGACCTTGATCACACAGCTGACTTGTGAACCACCCAACCCAACTGCAAGCCTTACTATCTACTAGCTACATGGGATAATATGTTTAACTAAGCAGTTAGATTTTCTGTCAGCTACCCAGAAAACTACCTTAACACGCAGCATTTCTGCTGTCAACAGTAAGCTAGTAAGAAAAGTCATTAGAAATGAGGAGACATATAAAACTACACATGTGTATTTTAGGATAAGAGGTTCTACATGCTGTATCCAGATGCTTTGTAACATACCCCCAGACTTTAGCACAGGATACTATTTTGACCTTAAAACCAAGCACATAGGCCCCAACACCTAGCAAAATAGAAACAAAGACCAAGTCCATCTTCTAGGAAAGTCCCCAAGTAAAAAGTTCCTAAGTGTGCTAATTTTGCTTTTTGGCTTCTGTAGGTCCACTTCTTGCTTACCGAAGTATGCCAACCAAGATATGATTTTTGTGCATAAAAGGAAAAAAGGCATAAGACTTGGAGCTGCATGATTTGGACAGGCTTCCTGTGCAGTCACTGGCCAGCTATAAAGACTTTCTATCCCTAAGAGAGTTCATGTGGTGGTCTCTGGTGGACTTACCTCATAGCAGCCTGAGTATTCTCAGTTCCTTATATCCACCAGTCTCTTACCTTTTCACCTTATTTTTAATGATACATACCTACATGGTACAAAGTAATTGACACTGGAACAAGCAATATACTGGTTGAGAATGTTCGTGGTGCTGCCACTGTGCATCACATCTGAAACATCTTGGCTCTATTGTGTGCCAGAGCCTGGGTATTTGATGCTGTGTTTGTGAGATCCTATCTAAATACTGAAACTCTTAATTATTCAACTAAAGTTGTTAGTGACGAAATGTTGGACTCCTATTGCTATGGTCTGTCCATATTTGAATTCTGATCCAGGATGTCACTGCATAGTCATGGGTAGATTGTGATGTCAAATACTGGTATTGTTATTTACCTTGCCCACATGTTTTTATGGATAACAAACTATACAAATAATCTTGAATGATACTAAAATTCTGTAATTTTTCAAGTCACAATTTTGAGGGAAATTGGATGCTTTCTATAATTTGAAATGAGTACCCAATTAAAATATTAATGTTTTCATGTTCCATTGTAGTCATACAAGTCCAAAGTACCATTTCAATTTTAGAAGCAATTTTGTAGATGATTGTATCATTATGTTCAGAGATGATGGTTTTCAGTATGTGGGTTTTGGGTTTTTTTTTTTTTTAGTTTTTGAAATTGCTTGACTGCAGACCTGTGAGTCAGCATGTACCATATCACAAAGAATTAAAATTCAAAAACCAAACTTCTAGGGCTTAAAGAAATAAATGACTTAAAGCAAGTTCAAAATTATTAAGTTAACTAAGAATCTGGCAGGATGAAAATCTTTTGCTTTCGTTCCACTTTGTTATTAAATTATAATGATTTCCTAATAATGTGTTGTATTGCACCTTTTTAAAACAAAGAAGAATGTTTGATGTTCAGTAGATGATCAGGCTTATTAGCAACCAAACCTGAATGCAAAGAGGCCAGGTCAGCCTTCTTCAAGCACAGGGTAAGAAAACTATTTTTCTTTATAGTTTCTTTAAGAAACTATTAACACTTAATTTCTTAGAGCCAGAAAAAGTAAGCCAAAAATTAAATGGCATTGAAATGTTTTGAATAAAATATCAATAAAAGGGATTAGAAAACTAATTACATCTAGGTACTATGATACCTAATGGTCTTAGGAATCTAGACACTGGCTTTCATAGTTTAAAAAATATAAAAAACAAATGAATGGGTGATAAATATCTTTGAAATACCAGAGAGTGGGGTTTCAACCACAGCCATTGAAGAAAAAGAACCAATGTTCATCTGCAAACCATCAGTAGCATTTCCTTTCACTCCCCAAAGCAGGTAGGTGTTCTAATCAACCCTGGGACAGTGGTTACTTTAGAAGATTTTGTTATTTTATCCCACATTGTGTACTATTCAGTAAGTTCATTTTTCCATGTCAGAAACTTCTTTCTCCTTTTCTTCTTGGAAATGATTTTATCATCTAACCCTCCTTTTCCTTTTCTCTAGAAAGAAAATATACAACCAGAAAATAATCCTAACAAATAAGCATTCTGAATAAAGGGTTTAGTGTATCAAGGAATAAAATAGAGCAAAAATTAAAATAATAAAAGATAAAATAAAATTAGAACAAAAATAAATTTGTCAACCACCCCAAATAAATTCCAGTCTACTGAGATATGTTATGAAAGAAATTAAGAAAGTAATAACCTTTATGTTGATTGTTAAGAGCGTAATAGATCTTTGCAGGGTTTGTAGAATGATAACCTGCTCTTTCTATATTGATGTATTCTCAACCATAGTGTTTTGTTTTGTTTTTGATTTTATGCTTTCTCATCTGTATTTCTCATTATGAACCATTTAAAAGAAAAAATTAGAAGGCAAACAGAATGTCTGTCACCAACCAGATGATACTTTTGACTTCAGAATTTTTCTGAATTTAAGTTTGCTCTGCTGACAAATCTTACCCCCTTGGTACTTACTACTTCTTCCTCCCAGCTTGTCCCTGACAGACAAAGACCATTCTCCTATGCACATACAGCTGCCTCCTTCTTTCCTTCTTGCTCTCAGGACTTTGCTTAGCCTGTGTCCCAGTCCAGAGTGGTTAGGTGGTTGGATTCTGAGGGCTCTTATCTTGTTAATGGATTTATGGCTTTGTGATAGAATTGGAAGAGCGTGCAAGTTAATGATGGGGCCCAGGTAAAGCATATAGGCCACTAGAGCTTGCCCTTGATCTGTCCATGGCCCCTTCCTGAATCTCTCCTTTGCATCTTGACTACTTTATTCCACCACAGTTCAGCCACTGTGATGTTCTGCCCTCAATACAGGCCCATTACGTGGAGCAAACCAGCTCTAGACCAAAATCACGAACTCAAAAAAAAAAAATCTTCCTTCATTTAAGTTTTTAATATCAAGTACTTTTTCATAGTGATAAGGAACTGTCTAAAACAACTTTTATTAATACAACTTTGAATTCACCTGGATGTTGCATTAACAATTTAAGTAGCTGACCCACGATGTCATAAAGGTCAACTCAAGTTAAATACTTCAACAACTCAATCTTCTCCTTTATGATTCCTATCTTCTTCTAAATAAATCTAGAATGTTTAATCAATATTTGATAATTGAGTTATGTATTATGACATTCAGATGGCTAATTTTCATTCCAGACCTACATTAGTATGCTATGTAACAATCACAAAATTATACCCAGCTGTGCTAACAACTAAGGGAGGTGAAGAGGAACTGACATCAGACATGAAGGATTTCTATCCACCCTCTACAATGAATCAGTTCAATATTTAATGAATGTCTCTCCACATGGGGAAGAATTTCATAATTCAGTTTTTCCAACTAAATAAATGCTTTCTCCTTTCCACCTAGTGTAGTTGTTTGTCTAAAAATCTAATGAGGCCTAGCGGTGGTGGCGCACACCTTTAATTCCAGCACTCAGAAGGCAGAGGCAGGTGGATCTCTGTGAGTTCGAGACCAGCCTGATCTATAAGAGCTAATTCCAGGACAGGCTCCAAAGCTACAGAGAAACCCTGTCTCGAAAAACCAAAAAAAAAAAAGAAAGAAAGAAAGAAAGAAAGAAAGAAAGAAAGAAAGAAAGAAAGAAAGAAAGAAAGAAACTAGGGAGGCTCAGTATAGGCCTGGTTCCTGCCTTCTTAATCAACCCTTATGCCGGGCGGTGGTGTTGCACGCCTTTAATCCCAGCACTTGGGAGGCAGAGGCAGGCAGATCTTGTGAGTTCAAGACCAGCCTGGTCTACAGAGCTAGTTCCAGGACAGGCTCCAAAGCCACAGAGAAACCCTGTCTCAAAAAAAAAGAAGAAGAAAAAGAAAAAGAAAAGATCTAATGAGAAATATAACACAGTTCACAGTTAGCCTTCATTTTTTGATTTTTAAGATTCTAATTAGATATTCTTAGCCTGATTAACTGACAAGGTTATTTGAAGTCATGTTAGGAAGCATGTTCATAGCATTTTTTTTCTTTACAAAGGTTAAAAATGTTTGTTTTCTTGGTTGGATCTGTCACTCCCATGTTGATGAAGAAACATAACTTCCTAGAGTATAATAAAAGAAGTCTGCAAGAATTCTAGACTCACCAGCAAATGGCAAAGATGATAAATGGGATTAGAGAGCCCAAAGCTGTTCTATCTTGAGTAAGTTGCTCAAGTTTTAGAAGGGTTTGGATACAGTTCATTTACTAACAAAGTAATTAGTAGATGTCTGAAATATCAATGCCCTCTGCTTAACCTTCACCAAGGGTGAGAAGTGTCATCTTGGGTATTCATTCTCATCCATCTGCTCTGTTCTTTCAGCCCCGATCATGATGGATGGTCATAATTTACATTACATTTAACTGTTCATTAGATGACATCACAGTGCTACTCCTGTGTTAAGCACTTGTTTAACTAATGTCCAGCTTTTCAATAAACTATAGGAATAAACCAATGCTCTCTTTTCTCATTCTCTTCACATTTTCCACACACATAATCTAAAGTTATAATTTATATAACATGTATGTTAGAAAGCATAATTTCTATTTATCTGTAACTACTACATTAAGTGTCTCAGTCATAAAACAAACTTTTCACAGAAGTCTGAACTCAAAATAGATGAAGATACTAAGGGGCTGGCTCTAGTTATTTGAAGCTTGTCTCTAAATTTCTCTTTATCACAGTCTTGGAAAATTGGCACTTCTAAAATGTAGCATAAGTACAATCTTATCAACATAATCTTACAGTATATTTTAACCTTCTACTGATCATTTACCATCATGCAAGAGAACACTACAGTATTGCTGTATGATGGTCTGATATCATAGAATTTCAGAATCTCATTATTTGGGAGGGGTCCCCGGTCTACTATAGATTTCACATTCTAGGCAACATAACTTCTCAACTAGTTCATAAAAGATCCAAGGCTAGATACCAATTCTTTCTTCTCTAGCCCAGAACTCTTTGCACTTTGTTTGTTTGGTTAACAATAGTCCAATCAGAGAAGAACTTAAATATGCCAAATTCAATAATGATTATATATTCATCAAAAAGAAATAACTGAATGGAAAAAGTAAACTTGGGTCCTAATTGCCAAAATTTAGCATAATGTAAGGTATTAGTGAGGTTATTCATCCTGGTTAAAGACAAATACAGACCCCTAGGAACTCCAAGGAAATGCCAAATTGCCTCTATGTAAATGGAGTGTGAGATATCAAGAACTATCGAGTTTAATGAGTAGCCCTTTGAAGACAAGAGCTTGAAGAAATAAATGAAGTAACAGCTTCATAAGTATCCTAAAGAGAAGAGATGATGGACAGCTCTTAGAGAAAGGAAAAGAGCACACTAGAAAGTGATATGCAGCCTGATACATAATGCCTACTATGCTTTACTTTTAAAATAGAATCCAAGAAAGACCATAATGTGCCTTCCCCATTATTTTCTCCCCATCAATATCCCAGAATATAGAAATGAGATCGCCCTGGCCCAGTAGGTAGAAACTATTCAGTTTCTCCTTGGAAAGGACCTAATGCATACTCTGTCCCCACACTCATGATCTCCACTGTAGAATTCAGTCACCTTACTTTTCCAATCAGGTTCTTCTCATTTTACTGGCTGGTGCCATGTGAGAACTAAATTATGCCATTTTCCCTCAGTTATAGCATCATGGCATTCAGACAAAACAGAACCCTAGCACTTCTTGATCTGTGTAACCTGGGGAGATATGGAATCTCTCTAGGTCACTTTTGAAGAAAAGGCAGTTATAAATTTATAAATCAACATGAAAAGTATAAAGTCATTCATCCTTCTTCCCTGTTCTATCCCTCTGCAACCTTTCCACTCTTGTTTGAACCTCCTCTATTCTTTCTCCATTTTCTCCCACCCAGCTTTTTCCCTTTCCCTTTTTTCTTATATTTTAATCCCTTTGGATTAGAGCAGCTCAGTCTATAATTGTAGATGAGCCATTTTACAACTGTTACAGTCAGAGACAGCATAGTAAAGACAATAATAACTCCAGCACTGGTATTGGCCAGTTCACAGTGGGAAATGGAATCTTAAGGCTATAAGTAGAGAGGACATCATCTTAAAGGAATGTGCTAGGTTAATCAATGTCCCTCCTTATCTCCTCTTTCCTCTCTCCTCTCTCTATTTCACCGCCATTTGCCATTGGGGACTAAATGCCTCCTAATCACACTAGTTGACTAATGTATTTCTGAAGACCTTGTAACTGTAATTTTAAATAACTGTCCACCTTGGAGACATTTTAAGACCAAATTTACAGCCAACAAAGGAGCAAAGATGCAGAAATAACCATCCACTTAGTGAGCCATGCACAGCATTTATAAAAGCTCGGGAAAGGATATTTGCATAAGAGCTGCTGTGAGGCATTCTAGAAGTCAGAGAGAGACTTCTAAGCTCAATAAAATGAAGCCTCATCTGTGGCAGATAACCATCACACAGGTGAGGAGGTTACTGGTGGGAAGAAGTCTTCTAAACCCCCTCACATAGTCTGTATTAACCTTTAGCTGTCTCTCTCACTCAGAAGCCAGCCCTGAAATTCATGCCCAGACTAGAAATCGAGGATCAGAAATACAAGTGTTAGCTTGAGATGGACATGTTAAAAATTTTTTTTCTACCAATACCTACTGCATAGAGAAGGTTGGCAGGTTGCTTGACATTTTGGTCCTGCAGTTCCTAATTCATAAAATGGAAAAGAACCACCTGTCTGCTCTTTGTGAGGTACCAAACAGATGTAACATAGCTCATGATAAATTATAGTGGCATCAATAGGTCACAACAATTACTGATATTAATTGATATGATGAAATGATCAGAGTACTTGCTTTACATAAACTGAGGCATAACTGAAGTATAGCAATGAAGAAATGAATAAGTTTTCTCACATATAGCAGTAAAGACCTGCATCGGTGTCTTAGTATGTCCATAATATAAATAGCCTTCAGGATGATTCTCTCTCTTTCTTTCTCTTCCTCTCTTTCTTTCTCTCTCTGTCTCTGTCTCTGTCTCTCTCTCTCTGTCTCTCTCTCTCTTTCTCTCTCTCTCTCTCTCTCTCTCTCTCACACACACACACACCTTTAATATCAACTTAACCAAATCTTTATCTTCAGAACTTGCAGCAGGCAGTACCACAATCAAACTGCAAAAAGGGCATGTGTAAAAAGCATGCCAACCACCTTCTCTACCACCAGTAGCATTTTCCAGACAGTCCTTCTGTGAGCAACATCTAAGTTGGCACCAACATGCCTGACTAAAGCCACATAAAACCTTAGAGGGTTTGGAAAGGAATTTTAGATACAAAAAAAAAAAAG
The DNA here is from genome assembly GCA_004026605.1 of Ondatra zibethicus. NCBI lineage: Eukaryota > Metazoa > Chordata > Mammalia > Rodentia > Cricetidae > Ondatra > Ondatra zibethicus. Next base: position 292,780 of record PVIU01000272.1, on the reverse strand, counting down.
TTTAGCTGCAATTTTTTTTTTCAGATGGGCTCTTGCATGCCACAGCTCCTTTAAGAGAGGTCTTCCTGATTCAGCAGTAGCTGAAAAAATTAATGCATGGTTTTGAAATGGCCACTTCCTGAGCCATTCTGCCAGCACAAACTCTGACTCTTTCGGGAGGTCTGACTATGAAGCATTTAAACGGGGTTTGTGAGCAGAATAATACAATTTGCTTAATGGCAACACAGACCTGCTACAACCTGACCCTGGATCTGGGGCAGAGAGAATGTCTCTCAGAGGCAATGAACAGACCTCTGCCATGTTGGACTGGGCTGAGTCAAAAGGCAAAGCAGCCTTACTAATAGCCAAGCAGTTTAACATTTTAAGAAGTGGTCCTGGTTTAAAATAGATAACAGATGCACAATAAAGACAAATTCAAATAAAAAGACCTCTAAATGGGTCACAATGTGTTTAATAAATGTACATAGGCTTGGGAGAGAGAAGAAAAAAAGAGTAAAGAGAAAGTAAATGTAATATAAAAGAGTAAGACAGTCATAGATTAAAGGAGTAAAGATAATAAAATAAATATTAAACTTGTAGTAAAAGTAATAGAGTAAGAAAATCAAGCTATGTAAAGATGGAATATACACAGAGTCTAGATTATGTATATTATTGTGTTTTCTTTGAATTTTTGACTATGAATGAGCTAAGTACAGAGAGACATTTCATTGTATGGGCTGCTAAGCTAAAGCAACATATATATCTTAAAGGTGTCTTGACTTCAAAATATGGGTCTAAAGATATGTTGTTTTGGAAAAAAAGGTTTTTCTTTTGTTTCTACAGAAGATAAGATCCTACGGATTCCTTCCAGACTAATGTGGATTGATGGACCAAGACCCCCTGAAAGGTTGCCATAAACACCCCCAAAAATTACTTTGCCCAACAAAAAGCAGGAAGCAGTTTGGAGAGAATGATGCCCAAATTCCCAAATATTGTTTATAATTGTTTCTTTACATTTAAAGGGGGATGATATAGATATGAATAATTTGCATTGGTATGGATCTTGATTTATTGCTATAAATTTAAAGTCAATTTTGTTATATATTTATTTCTGCTCTTGATTAAGGTATTGTGTTTGTACAGCTCATTTATTATTTTGATCTTGTACCTACTGAGTCATCACCATGTCCAGGGTCACACAGTCTTCTCTCATATCTTCTTGGAGTTGCACTGAATTGTTTTATGTTTAAGTCCACAATTCTTTTGTGTCAAATTTTGGTATAAAATTTTGGTCTAAATTCTTTTTTCTTTTCTTTTCAAATGGGTGTGTCAAGTTCTTTTAATGCCAATTACTGAAATGGCTATCTGGACTTCACTGACTGACATTTTCTTTCATCGAGGTTAAGGTGATTTATTTATGTGGGTCTTTTTCTGGACTCTCATTCTGTTCTGTTGACTTGCGTTCTTGCAGCAGCTGCACACCGCAGGACTGTTGCAATTCACAGTAGAATTTGAGGACAGACATTACAGTCCTTCAACTTGCTCTTCTCCTTCAGTATTGTGTTGCCCATTCCAAGTGTTCCAATTCTGTACGTAAAAGTCAGAATAACTTCATTGATCTCAACAAAATACAAAGCATAGCAAACATCATTTTCTAATTGACACACAAAATTTGATTAATTTATGGGACACCAAATGACATCTTTATATGTATACATTGTATAATGTTTCAATCAGGATACTCAAATTGAATTCTTTTTGACATTGAGTCATCTGAGCACCTATATAATTCTGATATAGGACCCTTGTCAGATGTTGGTTTTGCAATCATTTTCTCTCATTCTACCAATTGTTTCTTTCCTTGCGGTTGTCTCCTTCACTGGATAGAAGCCTTGGAATTTGGTGTAATTCCAGTTGTTTATTCTTATGTTTACTGCCTATAAAATTTAACAGTGAGAAGATTCTTATTTTCTGTTTCCTAATTTGTTATTAGTTCAATTTAATAGAAGTACACCTATTTGGACACCCTCTATCTTGTATGACTTTTGGTGGACCATATCTTTAAAGTAGTTAGTGCATTTCTTTCAGGTTAACCAATTAATGGGTGTAGGGTTATTAGGGTTGTCCCCTACATAACTTTGTACATTTTTGATGCCTATGCAATGATCTTCTCTTTCCTTTCTGATGGAACTGATTTATGTTCCTTTTTTTCCCCAGTGTAACTAGAGATTTATCAACTTTATTGATTAATTCCATTATTTTTTCTTCTGTTGATTTCCTGCTTTTAATTTTATTACCTTCTAGTATAAATTTTATTATTTTATCATTTTTTCCAACTTTAGGTTTAATTTGCTTTTGTCTTTTTAACATTTAATTCTATGAATTTTCCTGTAATCGTAGGTACTGCTTTTCTGTATCCCATGAACTTTGATACCACATGTCATTTTCATGTAGCTGACAATATTTTTAGACTTCTCCTTTGTGTTAGTGTTGTCTACGAGGGTGCGTGTTTAATCTTCATGGATTTGGGGCTTTCTATATGCCTTTTTGTAACAGCTTTTTAGTTTAATTGCGTGATGATCTGACATTCTGTATAGATTATATTCTTTTAAATTTATGAAATATATTTTATGACCCAGAATAAGGGTTATCTCAGTAAAATTTCCATGTAGGAATGAGGGAAAGTGTGTGTTCTGATCTTAGATGAACTAATCTACAGGTGACGACCATACAGTTGTTCATGGCATTGGAGTCCTAGTTTGCCTTTTCCCTGACCAATCTTTATAATGTTATTTTTATGTTTTTTTCAGGGATTGCTAATGCTCTTCAGTACTCCTTAGTTGCCTGGCTCTCCTCCTGAATCTATTTCTAATAGACGGGTTTAGTCACCAATGGCACTGTGAATGCGCCTACTTCCAGTTTCTGACTGACATAGTTTGATACCCAACTTTTAGCCACAGACATGTTGAATATTATGTGTTCTGATGTTTATTCTGATAACTCTCCTTGTTCTAGGGATGCTCCATCTGAACCCAGACACTTCTACCTTCTCCCCTGGTGCTGTTATCATGGACTGGAGAAAGCCCAGGAAGCCAGGCAACTAAGGAGTACTGAAGAGCATTAGCAATCCCTGAAAAAAACATAAAAATAACATTATAAAGATTGGTCAGGGTATATTTATATATTTTGAAATTATATACATATATATATATATAAATAAAATAGTTAATGAAACAAAAGGCCATGACTTTAAAAGAGAGCAAGAGAGAGTATATTGGAGGGTTTGGAAGGAGAAAAAGGGAGGGGGGAAATCATGCAAGTATAATAACAGAAAATAAAAGAAACAATTTTTAAAATACCCTTCCTAGACAAGCTTGTTTTTAAAAAAAAAAAAAAGCAGAATGCTCTAACTATTTCAAATGTTCTCCCTCACTCCCTACCCACAACTGCTGATGCTAGAAGCAAGAGGGTATATTTTGCTCTGATCTTCTATGACTGCCTGCCCTATTACATGCTTTAATTCTTAATTTTCTATCCCAGGCTGAGCTTCTAACAATGCCAACCATCTCCCTTTTCTTGCATCAGCCTTGGTTCTTAAGCAATCCCCACCCTGTGAGTTTCTATGCAAGAAAATTATGACTGGTGTCTCTCCAGACCTGACGGCAGTGACTTTCCTCATGTCCTGACATCTCCCCCAAACGCAAGGAGAGTTGGTTTTCAATGTGTCTTTTTACTTAGCTGTTGGGACAAAGTGACAACATCTCTGTTCCACAAATACAGAACCGGAAACTGAAGTCCAACACTGGGAATTTTTAATTTCATTTCATTATCTTTCCAGAATATATAAAGTATAGGTAAAATAGATTTGAATTATCTAGAAAAACACATTACAACAGACTTGACAACAAGTTTCTAGAGACTGGAGGTAAGAAATTATTAACACATCTCATAAAAATAGCCTGCTACCCCCTCTTTGTCTCCAGCTTTCAATCCCCTGAACTGTCTCCGTGTCGCAGGGAAGATGAGACAAGTCTGCCTCTGTCTGTGAAAATAGAAGTCGGCAACATGGAGGAGACATAGTTCAGAAACCTCTAGTATAGAAATATCAAATCAAATTAGACTCATATTTCTCCTTAGTTAAACTATAATTCAATGAGAGTTTTATTATGCAAATTCTCTGGAAAGCCCCAGTCTCTATAGCTCTGCCAAATACTCAGCATGTGACAATGACAATCACATTGTTCCAATAAGGAAATGCTCTATCTTGAAGACAGGACCCAGAACTGATATAAAATTTTAATGCATTCATCTCATCTGATACATCATATCTTCTGAGAACACACAGTAAATAAAGCTCAGAAAGGCTGCTGTTCCGTGCCAAGTTCACCAGCCTGAGCTTAAGTAGACAGCATTTGTCTTTCAAATACATTTCTGGCTCGAAAGTTCCCTGAATTTATTTCATTGCCTTTGAACAAAGGGTGTATTTTATGTTTGCTTCCTTTTTTCTATACAAATATTGCCGTATGTATAATCCTTCAAGATTAACTACCAGTTTCAGGGTGAGCAATTGGACGTGTATTCCACACTCATAAGAATGTCTTGATTAATGGAATAAGGTGAGACACTCAAAATTGCTTGTTCACACAAATGACTTAGGGGATTAATGCTTAAGCACCCTTATACAATCAATAAATGAGCTGAGCAACTTTCTAGAAGCTTAGAGACACTTTGAAAAAAACTTCAAACTTCTAACTACCCATAGAATACACTCATTACTTTCATGAAGTTGCAGAAAAGCTCACTAATACTCTTTAAGCATGGCATTTATTCTAATCTCCCCTTTTGGTAAGTACTGTTCAGATAATACCTCGATGACAGGACAATTTGGAGACTTTGTTTCCAGCAAGCGTTAAAAGAGTCCCTTTGAATTACATAACTGCAAATCCAAAATAGTTTCCTGTCCGACTACTATCTACTTAAAAGAATTAAAGCCCGGTTCAGTCGATGTAATTCTTCCTCCTGAGTTATACGAAAAAAATACCCACTAAAATTTCTGCTGCTGATCTCTTGGGACAATCCTGATAGAAATGAAGTAATAATCAAGGGGGCTATGAGGACCAAATCCCAAACTGTTCATGGAACATACAGGTTGTTCTCAGAGCATCTTAGAGTGGTAGAGATTCAGATGGCATGTACCAGACCCCTAACTTCATGGCACCTTCACCAAACACCCAAATAAAAGGACATCCACCCCATGTTCCTGTGGTGACATACAGGTCAGTTCTACCACTACTGGGTGGGCTTCCATGAGTCTTCACGTTCACCAATGATCTTTCTTATTTTACATCCATTACCAAGAAAATGCCGAAATCTACTGCCAGTCTGCGGTAACATGTGTTTTCCTGCTCCTCTGTCCTTTTTCTGGGCTGTGGGGCTCACGATCTTGCCTTCCTTCACTCTCAGAAACTCAAGCTCAGCATTGGAGTTCCCGGTTCCAACCTCAGGCCCAGCTTGCTATTTAGATAGATTCTCCCAACCACCCCGAGTTATAACTTTATTTACTCTCCAGCCCCACACAGGAATGGACGTGCTGTATGCAAATGTTCCACCTACCTTCGGCCAAAGTCTTCGTCATTCTGCTCTGACCAAACATCCCTCCAAGAGACAGACCGGCCACAGAACAGAGAGAAGTGACCCTGAAACTTCCCTAAAACTTCCACTCCAGCCCGTATTCTGTAACCAGAGATCAAATAATGAAAGCAAGATACGCTTATAAAAAGATGAAATCTGAGTTTCACAAGAAAATAAGGTTGGGGGATTCTGTGGACAAGCAAAATTGTTCTAAGCCTGCTCATTATGTTAAAACCAGAGGCCCACAGAAAAGAAGAAATGAGAGAGGCTGACAGCTCAAGACAGTCTTGTTGAAGGCAAACCTCCATCTTGGTCCTGAGTTCTTCACCCATGCTGCTCTGGAATGGCTTCTTCAAAGACTCCACCGTCACCATGCTTTGGGTATTATGTTCAGCCCTTCAGACTCTGAACAGCTGTCCACACCAGTCAGATGTGCCAACTTCCCATCCAAGTGTGTTTTTCATTCCTTCCAGATTTACTACTGATTCCTTGGTCTATCTACATCGCTTCACACATTCCTCCCTGGAGTTTTCTACAGTACAAAGCTGGCCATGCCTTGTCCCATTGCCCCTTACCTGCGGTTGCCTGTGTTCATATGCATGCAATCTAAACCCTTGGAGCAGAGCAGGACTCCCTGGCAGGCTTCCATTATCTCATGCATCATCTTCGTTTCCTGTAGTCTCCAGGCTGGGGCTCTGCCTCTGTGCCTTGCAATCGCCATCCCTTTCCCTCGGCCTAGAATAATCTTTGCTCAGTCCCCACTCCTGATTTGAACATTTCACATTCATTCTCCAAAACCATCTAGAGATCATCTGCCCCAAGAAATTGTTTCTAAATCTCCCAATGCTAAGGAAGGCCAAGGACTCTTTTTCATAGCAGTGTCTCTCTCTGACATTATCACACCAATTGTGAATAACTGTTTGCTTCTGTCTGTAAGCCTATTGGATGGAAGACATGATTTATCCCTCTCTAAACCCTTGGCACTTGCTAAAGAGACTGGCACACAACCACAGTGGCAAAATGTATGTTAAGTAGGTACCTGAACAAATCTTAAAACGTTAGGACATAGCAAGCAAACAAGTACAGATGGTTTCATAGCCGGGGCAAAGCAGAACGTTTTCAGGCAAGCGAGTGTTTGAACTGATGATACAGAACCAATCTGAAATCCTCCTACTCAATAGTTTAGAATAAGTGAGAGGCTATGAGGTGATTTGTACTGAAGGAAAGGTGCAGAACTTTTAGGACAGAACACTTAAGAAAAGTTATGATCTGGAGACAGAGGGCTCTGATCTCTCTCTGTCATCCTTGACTGCATGGCTCAAGGTAGTGTTTGGAGTACGATCTGGATTCTTCATTTATTGTATTTAGATTTATTTAGGTGAGAAAATATGAAAAAAAATATTACAGAATAGAATATTTGATGCAATATTTAATAAAATCTCAGAGAGAAAAATTGGGGTTCAACCTAAATATCCAAAAATCAAAGTAGCTAGCCTCTGGCTCTACCTTGACCTTAACCCAAAATGGCTATCTTGCACCAGGAATCTCTAAATAAGACTGTGTCTGAGAGGTGTTTCCTCTCGTTTTATAATCTTCTCTAGGGCTGGGATTAAAGGCGTGCACCACTGTGATTAAAGGAATGTGCCACCCAGTTTCTATGGCAACTAGTGTGGCGACTGGGATTAAAGGTGTGTGTCACCACTGCCTGGTTGTAAGGCTAACCAGTGTGGCTGTTTTACTCTGCCGATCCCCAACCAAGAATTATTTATTAAAATACAACTGAAATACCACTACAGATACTATACAATAGATAGGGAGAAAATCTATAATTAAACAGTAAACATATCAGCATAAAGAATGCTACGTAAGACTTACGCCCTCCCTAGTCAATCCCTTGTTTTACTGTCTTTTTTAAAACTTCTCTCTTTCTTTGTTAGAAAAAAAAACAGTTTAGTTTTTCATTGTTCTTTTTTCTTCTATAAGAAAAAAATAGGGATAAGATACAAATAGGAAAGAAATGAGTTCTTAGGAATCTCACACAGGCCTGCCATCAGAATCTTGCACATTTCTCTGGTACAGGCACTCACCTACACGTCTCTCACCTCCTTTAATTCCAACGTCCTAAATTAAAGATCTACAATTGATTATCCAGATTAGAGCTAACACGGGAGCCTCAGGAACTAGTTTCAGTGTGGATAATTACTTACATTTATTTTCTATAGTAGATTCTCCACTCCCTCCCACCCCGAGAGGATGTGACAGCACGGAACCTGTAAATGTAACCTTATTTGGGAAAGAGGTCTTTTGGAAATAATATAACTAAGTCAGGAATAAGGCGTCCTGGTAATCCTGGTGGGCATTACTCTAAGGAGCAGTGTCTCGTAAGAGAAGGAAGAACACATACAGAGAAGAGGTAAGAACAGACGCAGATAATAGTGTCACGTGTCTGCAACCCAAGGAACACGGGTGACTACCTGCAGCCAACAGAAGTTAGAAGGACAGAGTGGAGTCTCTTTTGGCCTCCAGAAGAAGCCAACTTATAACAGCTTTGCTTGAAGCTTCTACTATCCAGGACCATGAGATTAATTTGTTGTTTTCAGCCACATGGATGTTAGCAGCCACAGAAAACAAACACAGGCCCTAGTAACAAAGCCGTTAATCTGATAACAACACATAATCATAATCATAAGCCATGCCATAATCAGAATCACCTTCTCCACCTGCAAGAATGTTAGTGTTTGTGGGTGGACAGGGGCTCCTTTTTAAATACTCCTCACGGTCTCAGGAGCATTTTCCTGTGTCTGAGAGTAAGTTCGTTTGTCGTTTGCCTGTTTCCCATTATCAACTTCCAGATATGAAAGGACAACAGTTCCTATAGTGTGTGATGAAGACTAAATTTGCCTATCTCTTCTTCTGCCTAACTAACCCCAGCTTTTGGCCACTTGTCATCATTAAAATAAGATATACACACACCTAACTGTCATGCACAGTCTACCCAGGTAGCACAACCTAAAACCAATCTCAGAAAAGAAGCTTTCATCCTAGAAGCAAAACCCATAGAATTGTAACCAGTTCAGTGACTCGGATAATTGACATCCTCAAACCACCCTGGGCATGGTCTCTCAGTCTGCTTCAAACGGATGTTGACTTTTGCATTTGTATTTTAAAATGTCTCATTTTTCGTTTCTACTGCATCACTGTGTGTTTTTGAAGTGGATTTCAGATTGGGTCAGTCCTGCCAAGATGCTAAAGACTTGAGAATTATATCTAGTGCACCATGTTGCTCTGAATACGACTATCAGCTGCAGTTTTATTCTGGGGAACATTCAGAAAGATAGGAGCTGTAACTCAATTGTTTTCAACTGTTGATTATCTCTTTAAAGAATGTTAAAGCAAGGGAAAGCAGAGACGTGACAGAAAAATGAAAGGGCTGCCTTTCAGAAGTAGAGAGCACCAATAAGAGCACAGAAGTTCATTTCTAACCTATCTTCTTCTTCCTCCCCTGCTTCATTTCTTCCTCTTCTTCTATTCCTCCTTTCCCTCCCACCATCTCTGCCCTTTCTCCTCTTCCTACTCTTCCTCCTCTTTTTTATGTCTCTTCCTCTTCTTTCTCCTTCTTCTCTTCCTTTCTGTCCTCCTTCTCTTCATATCCTCCCTAGTGGCTATAAATAGACCACAAACACAGCATCAGACTCCAACACACCATTGAGGGGAAATCTTATAGTTAAGCACTCCCTATGAATGTCAGAACCTTCCGCTCCTTTTAAGAACCAATGCAAAGCCCTTCCTTCTAGCAGCCTCCAAGGGTTTGTGTTCTCACTGTCAGACACCACTATTTGTGACTATATACTAAGCACTTTTAACCAAGGCAGAAATCAATGCTCAAATAACTACAAGTATAATTTATCTATGTCATGAAGAAAATAGTCATTATTAATAGATAGCATATACTAAATGATGTTGCTCTAAATGTCTTCCTTTCAAATAACGTTAAGGGAAGGGGTATGTTACATATTCTCAATGATGTTTGGTCCAAAGTGAAGACTTTTAAAAGAAGTAACAGAAGCTCCAAAGAGCATGCAATCATGCTTCATGGTGTGATGAGAGAGGACATGCCAGAAGTCAATAATTCTGTGGGCCTTCAGAATCCCAGAAGTGGACCACTACAGCAAGCAGCAAAGGCGATCCTAGAAAATACATGTGTTGTCAAGATGAAAGACTCAGCACAGCCTTCAAATCTACAGGATGCAGACAGCACAGTTCAAAACTGTTTGGGAAAGTGTATTCATCCTCAGAAGTATAAAATTCATGTAATGAATTTCACAGTTTTTAATTAACATGTGCGACCTCAAAACTACTAGGTATAGCAATGTCGATATTAGGAATCCCTAAGAAAGGCATAATGTTTGATGAAACACTGGTTCATTTAAATATGGAAAATCTGAAAAAATGAAACTATCTGAAGTAATATAAAAGTGGCAAAATATAAGACCAGCTTACATACATAGATACTTTAATTATAGCTATGCCAAAGGCCTTGTCTAGCAAAGCTCAGAATCACTGCAGACCACTTTCTAGGGTTTTTCGTCCCTGTCCCTAGCCCTATTCTTCACCTCTTTCTTGTTGTGGAATATTACTTTAACTATGTAAATGTTGTTACTTTTGTTTCTGTTGCAGACTAGTACTTTAACTATGCAAATGTGTGTTATATTTATTTATGCTGCATTTGTTTAACGATATAAAGATGTATTGCTTTGCCTACCTAAAGCACCTGATTGGCCTAATAAGAAGCTGAACAGCAAATAGCTAGGCAGTGGAGGGAAAGGTGGAGCTGCCAGGTAGAGGGAATAAGTAGGAGGCAGAATCTAGGCTTGTGGGAGGAGAGAGGAGAGAATGATGGAGCGGGAGATGTCCAAGGCCAGCCAACCAGGCAACTGCCAGACAGACTCAGAGTAGGACATACAGAATGAAAGAAAGGTAAAAGCCCCAAGGCAAAATGTAGATGAAGAGAAATGGGTCAAAATAAGTTATAAGAGCTAGTGGGACAAGCATAAATAAGGCTGAGCACTCATAACTAATATTAAGTCTCCATGTCATGACTTGGGAGCTGATTGGTGGCCCAGAGAAAGCCTGTTGACTCCCCATCAGAGCATATATTCATGACTTATAGTGTATCTGGAAAACGTTACTGAATGTTGCACATTTTAAAATACACAGATCAGGCCAGTGAAGTGGTGAGATCGGTCAGCAGGAAAATGGGCACACTGTACAAGCCTAATGACCTGAGTCTGAGCCCCGGGACCCATGTGGACAGAGAGGGTTGACTCCCACACAAATACTGTCATTTGTACTCACATGCTAATAATTCACAAAAATAAAAACCTTTAAATAGTTTTAACTGTAGAGATGGGTAATGTTATCCTTTTCTGGAGAATGGGTTTTTTCCTCTGTAGACACAACGTGAGAATGACGGCCACCGTGTTATCATGCACTGGGCTGTGTAAATACTGAGTGACAGCCTTAGAAAGTCCATGATCATCCCTGGCTTGCATCTACAGCTAAGAATGAGCTCCATGTAGAAGTCTACCATGCTGATCAAGTACCCTTCTGCTAGTCTGTCTGAACTTGGGTCTGTCTCTTCAGTTAAAAGGCCTGCTGGAAAATATACTCCATTGCACATTTTTGGAAGGTTCTTAGCAATGTACCCATATAGCACCCAAATGTAACAAATACTCTAAGGGAGGAATTGGTAGTATTCCAAGTCTTGCTCTCCACCTTCTCCCTTTCAGAACCATCCTGACTCCCCAATAATCTAGGCTTGCTTTTCTAGTACCACTAGATAGCTACTTTCTCTCCTGCCATTTAAGAACTCTCTTTGAGGCCCCTTTTTCAGATTTTCAACCTGCTTCCATAGCTCTAGAATTGCTAAGCACCCAAGGATGAAACAAAAAAAAAAAAAAAAACTTCTTGCAGAACATTAACAAACTTTCTTTTTGTCCTCAGATCTTGTCCCTCCAGGACTGACTGCTTATCAGTTCCCCCGAATCTTTAAAAGTATTCCTTACGCTTCCTTTTCTAAACCCCTTCACCTTTGGTCTGAATCTTGGTCTTCTGTGAGCATTCAACCGCATGTGGAAGCAGACGCTCATGGTATATGAACAGTTCAAGGAACAGGAAATCTGTTGGCTGAAGAAAAAAACAGGATATGCAACCTCACACAAAATTAAGACACAGAACGTTAGTACAATAAAATGCCACATAGCATAAGTTAGGAAGATATTTAACGTCTAGTAACATGGAAATTGTGTCAATTCAGGAAGTCTTGAGCCTCGTTGAAAGGAATGAAAGCAGCCTAGCATTGGGTGGGCTATGACCCATGTTCCAACTTCTTGTACAGGTGTATTTGCCATAGAGTTGCTTGCAGAAGGCAGTTGGAAGTAACTTAGCTGACCATCAACAGGCCAAAGACCTAAGTCTATGTGGTATAGGTTCATCACACTGTGCTATGAGGCTGGCAGCAACAATGAACTAAATGCTAATAGAAGCAGTTGTGTGTATTCCGAAAGTTCAGTGTTGGGTTTCTTTACAGCAAAATAGATAGCCTGGACTCAGGTCAAACACATATACACATTACATACTTTAAAATATACTAAGAACACAAATACATTGGAAACAGTTACCTGTGGAAATAGGTACTGGGAACAGAGGGAGATAAAGCAATGAGAAATCTATTTCAGAATTCTTGCTAGGTATCTGACATTGCTCTAAGCACTTTGCACTGGCTGATTAAATTCTCTCAACGGTGCTAGGAGACAAACGCTATTCTCGTTTCCTTTTTCCAGCTGAAGAACTAGAGCACAGAGTGGTTACATAATTTGCTCAAGGTCACACAGAAAGCAATAGAGCCAGAACTGAGTCCTAGACAAACTGCAATGAGAGTCTGTGCTGTCTCCTGAGGGACTTCCAAGCAATAGTTCTGATGCTCAGAGGTGTGAGTGATACAGTTCTCTGTCTGTGTTCTCAAAAGGAATCAATGGGATGTCTGTGTATTATCAAGTGCAGACCTCTGAGTAAGGGTAGCTGCATTTAAGGTCTCAACTTCTCACAGGAAGGTCATCTCTTAGGAAGAATGTTTTCATTTCCAGGCAACACAGACCATTTTAGGTGTGTAAACAATGTCTGAAAATAGTTACAATCTCAGGGGAAGCATACAAACTTACATTTTGTGTTTCATTTATTTGATAATCAAAGGCATGATCTTTAACTGTGTACAGTCTTGTATATGAGACTACAGTGGCCACTAGAGATTGAGTTTCATAAAAGCAAATTAAAAGACATCTTGTCAAAGCCTGTTCTTAGGATATGAGAGAGAAAAAAGACCAGTGAAATGATCCTTAGGTCCCCTGCCTTGGTCAATTGATGCAGTGGTACACAAAGTGAGCAAGAAGGGGCAGAATAGTCACCAGGAGCTGTTGCTCGTAAGAATGAATGCACGTGTTGGTTGGCAAATGTTGTCTGAAGAAACAAACGGGAGAAAAGAATGAGGGAACAGGAGGAAGCTGAAAGGAAGGAGGGGGAAAGGTGGGAAGAAGAGGACAGGAGGCCACCAGAGAGTGAACAGTGGGAACAGAAAGCCAGGTGAGGGAGGAGGAGAGCAAAAAGCAAAGTAGAGAAAGATCAAAGAGAGAAGAAACTGAGATTTTCAAAACAGAGCAGTCATCGATTTGACTGCGTAAAGGAAGCATGCATGGTTTTCAAGGTGGTGGAAGACGCTTTTCAGATCTATGAGGAACACCAAAGTGTAAGTTAGGTGCTCCTGTTGCAGCTTGACCCCCTCCTTTATTTACGTTATATTGATAACCAGTGTTTCTCAATTAACTTCAAGGGTTACCAGATGCCTGCTTCTGTTGGTCAGATGTGCTATGGTTATTCATTGGGAGATACCCCCAAGTCATTCACCTGTTTGCTTCTATAACTACTACATATCTGTTGCCCGTTGTCCCATGTACACACAAGCCATATTTCATAGGGGGATGCCTGGAAAGTTTCTGTACCCCGGTAAGCCTCTCCGCTGACACAACAATCCAAACCAGAACAAATCAAACCAAATTCAAAAAAACCCAGGTTTAATGGATACAATGCTCCCAGATGATTTCCCAGCCCTCCACCCCCACCCCAGAGAGGAGACAGGAAAGGAAGGTTGGAAAACCAGGCATCTGTTTTCTGCAGGACACTTTAAGTACCCTGTGGGTGTGGTCTTGAGCATCTCTGGGGGAGAGGTCATCATTTGGTGGACTTTTTGGGATGCAGCAGGGTTTGGAAAGAGATGGGGGAGGGGCCTTGGGCTGGAGCTTCCGCCAAGACTCTTTGGGTGTATGGATGCCAGGAATTTGGGGTGGAACTTCCGCCAGAAGGCTGCAAATCACGGCCTTCATGTATTTGCCTGCCAAGCTTCTGGATAAGCTTTACCAAAAAATAGGAGGTGCTACTGGTGGGATAGTGGAGAAGCGAGAGAAGCCAGAGTTTGCTCGCTCTTTCTCCTGCCAGAAGCAGCATCCCCAGCACTGGCTTTGCTCCTCCATCATCTCAGGTCCCACCACATGCTTCCAACCTGGCGCCCCCAGCCCCTGATACCTGGTACCAGACCTCCTCACTCAGCACTTTCTAAGGCATTCACCTTCCCTTATTTACAGCTCCTGTGTCTATGTAAATAGATCCCCACAGTCAGTTCCCTCTACTGAACCTCATGTGCCACACATTTTATCCACCTAGACCCTGTCTAAGACGTACAGCCTTTCTCTTCTGCTACAGCTTTGGTGGTAAGCAGAATAATGTTCATCTTATCTACCTCCTAATCCCAGGAATATATTACTATGCTATCTTATATGGGAAAATAAACTTTACAGGCATGGGTAAGGTAAATGTCCCTAGATGAGGAGATAGTGGTGGATTATCCATGGGACCCAGTGCAGCCATAAGGCTCCTTATTAGTGAATGGGGAGACAGGAAATAGGGAGCAAGAGATGGAGTATTCTGTGGTGGAGCAGAGGTCAAAGAGGCATGATTGCTAGAAGACCAGCCAACGTAAGCAGCTCTATAAAGTGGCAAGAGTCATGGGAAGGAGTCTCTCCTAGAGCCTCCACGCCTCTCCAAATAGTGCTTTTTATTCAGGAAATCATATGAGACTTCCAACCTCCCGAATCACAAGATAATAGAGGTCTATCTTGTCTCTAGCCTCCATGTTTGGTTATTTTGTTTCAGCAGCAATAAGAAACTAATACATCCTGAAGAAAAAAAAGTCATTAGGAAGTGCACACAAACTAGAGGTCAGGGAATAGTAAACTTATTCAGGAAACAGCACAGAAAAAAGAAAAAGAAATCTGCCTTGTATCCTAGGATAGAGATCTGTAAAGGTAGCCATCCATCCTCAGATAACACTCCAAACAGACAATAAGAAAGAATGGCTGGTCACACAGAACTGGTGAGACAAAATATCACAGGCAATAAAAAAAAAATACACGTTGAGGATAAATGTAACAAGTAGAGGAACATATTCAATTGTGGTCTCTGGCACTGTGTTTCTAGTCTGGATTATTCCAGAAAATGAAAAGAAAACATACATGTTCAACACTGTACATGAAGTAGACTTTGGAATTCTACACGCTTCCCCCTAACTTAAATCTGAGCTTTACAAACTGGCTTTTAGATCTAGGCAGAAATAGCCAAGACTCCAGCAGCTGCTCTTTGAAAATGATTAGCTGAAGATTTATAATGCGCAGGATATAATCACTACCCAAATTAATGCCATAGACTAAAGGCATCAGGTAACTGATCTATGGACTAAAAATAACCTGACAGCAGGGAACATAATTGCTTATTTATACAAATGGGCCATGCACTCAGGCATTCTGTGTAAATAGATCATTACAGCCATTTCCAAGACATTATAATCCATTAGGTAAATTAGACATGCTTTACAATACTAATGATACAATCACAGGACCAAATATCTCCAGAAACATTTATCCAGCTCCACTCTCAGGTAACCCTGGCTCTACAGGAGGGCATTCGGCTGAGAAAACTACAGAGATTCTGTTGTGAGAAGACACGAGCTCAGAATCTCAAGACACCGGGTTGATATCTCATTTCCGTTGCAGAACAAACTGTTCTGCAGAAGGAAACCTGCATTTAAACTCACGACACTGTGACATTTTTAATAGCAACCATCAGACTATTCTCTGCCTACTCATCAGCTATCACTATTCTTTTCTTCTGAGTGCCCAGGGTAGGTCTCATTTCTCCTTCCTGCAACCATAGCTACTGGTTGCCTCGGGCTGGCATCCCTGGGCTTTCTCCCATCCACTGGTGCCTCTTAACTGGATTGTTCTCATCATCTCCTCCTCATAGCCTTGCTTTGAGTTTCTTTTCCTTCATTCATTTAATGCTTGGCACAAGAATCCAGTTCTTTTCAGCAACACAAGTAAGTTTGCTCTCTTTCCTCACATTTGTTAGTATATATTGTTTCACTTACTTACTGGAGAAATCTGAAAGAATTAAGTCAGTCCCCTGAAAATGAGTTTCTTTGTTTCAACTTGAATGCATTGTTCTAGACCAGTTCTATTGTGTTCATTCCTTTTTCAAGACAGTGTTTCTCTGTAGCTTTCGCGCCTGTCCTGGAATTCACTGTGTAGACCAGACTGGCCTCAATCTCACAGAGATCTGCCTCCCAAATTCTGGGATTAAAGGCGTGAGCCACCACCACCCGGCTTTCTAGGCCAGTTCTTGAGAGCACTCCTTTGCATTCTCAAAAGTGT
Organism: Ondatra zibethicus; assembly: GCA_004026605.1. Classification (NCBI taxonomy): domain Eukaryota; kingdom Metazoa; phylum Chordata; class Mammalia; order Rodentia; family Cricetidae; genus Ondatra; species Ondatra zibethicus. Next base: position 276,356 of record PVIU01000272.1, on the reverse strand, counting down.
CTCAGGTTTGGACAATAATTACATTGTTCAAATATAAGGGAAAGGTGGTTGTTACTGGCCTAAAGTTCTTTCCCACAGTGACAAGCACCCCTCTGACCACAATCAGCAACAAACCCAGGATTCCAGGAAATCTGAAGGACTAACCAACCATTCTTGCCCCGACTAAACGTTTGCGGGTCTGAAACACTCCCCTTTAGAATCACTGAGCCATTGGGCTAGAAGAGCCCTCCCCATGCTAAGCACCACCACGATTTTGGTGGTAAGGAAACTGGGGCTTGATTCGCCTATGAACGAGTCAGACATAGCCATTATTGTGTTCTGATTCTTGACCCTGGGAATTTTTTGGTTGCAAGAGCCCACATAAGCAAGGGGCTGTGAATGTGGAAGGTTCTTTTTCGTTATAGTATGAAGAATAATCTCTGCATTGAGCTTTGCCGGCCTCCAAACCCAACAGCTGTGAACTGTTCAGGGTTAGGGGTGCAATCTGTTCTGGGGAAGCACGGAAGCTAAATGACTCAGAGAAAAATCACACTCCCCACCTCGACTTCATCAGCACCACCTGTGCACTTGAAGAAACGCAGCAGAAGTGCATTTTAAATAAAACACTCAACCGGAGCCTCATACCCAGCTGTTCAAGCAAGGTTATAAACAGATCTCTAGCTTCTGCTGTGCTCTGGTTTCTTCTATAGACCACAGGCTCCAAGGAGGACTTGGTTCCTCTTCCTTTGTTTCCTCTCTAGCCATCTTTCCTCCCTTGAATCTTCCTACTGGGAACCGGGAAGACAGGTGCCAAGCCTGAGTTTCCCCGTCATTCCTGGGTCATCTCAACTGGAAGGGTCATAAATCAGTTACCTTAAACAAATTTGTCTCGACGGGTTTCTGCTGTGAATAGGTGCTGCTTACCAGCTGCAGCTGACTTTTAGGGAAGGATTGTAAGTAAGAAGTAAGTGGGGTGGTCAGCTTGGCGCATCAGCCTGGCTGCGCTCTTGGCCACAGCTCTTCAACCTAACACTAAATCTAAGTGTGCCTCTGAGGCAGTAATTCTCAACCGTGGGTCGGGACCCTTATGGCAAACCTCTGTCTCCAAAAATATTTACATTATGATTCATAACAGTAGCAAAATTAGAGCTAAAACGTAGCAATGAAAATAATTTTAGGGTTGGGGATGACCACAACATGAGTAACTGTATTAAAGGGACACAGCATTCAGAAGGTTGAGAACCACTATTCCAAAGGCACTTGGCAAATGTGATGTTGAAAATCTGTAATAACTGCCTTTCAGTGGAGGAGGAGGCCGCTTGGTGGTTCCTGGCCACTTAGCCCCGAAATAATCACACGGAAACTATATTAATTAAATCACTGCTTGGCCCATTAGCTCTAGCTTCTTATTGGCTAACTATTACATATAAATTTAACCCATTTCTATTAATCTGTGTATTGCCATGAGGCTGGGGCTTACCGGGAAAAGTTTCAGGTGTCTATCTCTGGCGGCTCCATAGCTTCTCTCTGATTCTACTCTTCTTTTTCCCAGCATTCAGTTTAGTTCTCCCTGCCTAGCTAAGTTCTGCCCTGCTATATATAGGTCCAAAGCAGTTTCTTTATTCATTAATGGTAATCACAGCACACAATGATGAGGGGACTCCCACATCATTTCAGTAAGGGAGATCATCTGGGCACCTTCATGAAAACCATCCAACAACACAGAGGCTGCATTGAAGAAGTTCTGCCTGGGGCACACAGCTTCAGATCACATCCCTGCCTTCCTTCATATTTTTAAGCTTGTCCTACCTATATGCTCACAACCACACAAACCAAGTGTTTGTAATAAAACCCTCACTATGTAAGTCCCACTGGTCATTTCTTTGGTTTAAAGGTGGTTCTCAACCTTCCGAATGCTGTGACCCTTTAATACAGTTCCTCATTTTGTGGTGACCCCAACCATAAAATTATTTTCACTGTTACTTCATAACTATAATTTTGCCACTGTTATGAATCATAATGTAAATATCTGATACATAGGATGTATTTTCTTTTTTGCATTTTATTTTATTTTTAAAGTGTTTTTATTGAGCTATATATTTTTCTTCACCCATCCCTTATTCTTCCCTCCCCTTCTAGCCTCTCCCATGGTCCCCATGCTCCCAATTTACTCAGGAGATCTGATCTTTTTCTACTTCACATGTAGATTAGATCCATGTATGTCTCTCTGAGGGTCCTCATTGTTGTCTAGGCTCTCTGGGATTGTGAATTGTAGGCTAGTTTTTCTTTGTGTTATGTCTAAATGCCACTTATGAATGAGTACATATGATATTTGTCTTTCTGGGTCTGGGTTACCTTGCTCAATATGACTTTTTCTGCTGTGTAGTACTCCATTGTATAAATGTACCGCATTTTCCTTATCCATTCTTTAGTAGAGGGGCATTTAGGTTGTTTCCAGGTTCTGGCTATGACAAACAATGCTGCTAGAACATAGCTAAGCACATGTCCTCAGTGGTATGACTGAGCAACAAGATGTATTTTCATTGACCCAAGGGGTCATGACCCACATGTTGAGAACCATTGATTTATATTAGGGTTTTATATTATATTAGGATTTAACATGTAGAAAATAATGGGATAGGTTTCTATTTGACACATATTTCAGGTCTAGTCAGGTCCAGGCCTTCCAGAATGCACTTACCAATACTGAGACTGAGCCCCATAGCACATCATATAGATTAAAAATCTGGAGACGTGGCCTGGGCATGGCTATTCATAAGCTTCCAGATGGCACTTACATGAGCCAAAGTTGGAACACATTGAATTGGACTGATCCGTTATGGTAATAACTTTGATGTCGGCTGAAATCACCCTGCCCTAGATAGTCTGGATAAGGTTACCTGGCAACCCAGTCACAGTTTGTGATTGCTGTCACCAAGACTCCTACAAACTTTTCAGAGCAATTGTGGCCTTGTGGTAAGATTTCCAGATTTAGCCAAGAAACACATGGGACAGCTAATTAAATTTGAAAAAAATAGTTAAGTAGAGGAAATTTAAAATTTATGAGGAAATGGTGACTATAGAACATTTAGGACATTCTGACAGACTTAACACATGCTTCAAGACAAAATTCTGACATACAAAGGCTTGCTCTGCGAACACAGGATGCCTGCCAATCTAGTCTGTGGGCATCCTCAGTGCACACTCTTTGTTCACTGAGTTGGTTTGCTCTACTTTTTTTACAATTAAAAAAATTTATTAATTTTTTATTTATTTTACATACCGACCACAGTTTCCCCTCCCACATCTCTTTCCATACCCTTCCCCAACCTCTCCATTACCCCCTCCATCCACGCCTCCTCCATCGCCATTCAGAAAGGGGCAAGCCTCCCACAGGAGTCAACAAAGCAGGGGACTTCAAGTTGATCTGCTTTTAACCCTACGTGTTCTTGTGGGGCCCTATATACCTGAGTTTAGAAACATCTCTCTCCTGTCCTAAGTCCACAGAAACAATAGATTTTTTTTATGAGAGTGGCTGAATTCCTGAGGGGTCTGAGGAAGAGAGAAATGTTGCTGTAGCAACATCAGCTAAAGACTCATCTGGAGCACCTTGTTGAACATGGCAGTATTGCTTCACTGCCACAAAGTCTATCTCCTCACTCTTCTTCTCTAAGCTCAAGCTCCCACTCACCCAGTGCAGAAGAGATAGCTGAGTGGTACTCCAGTTCCCTTCTCACCTTCTGCCTGAAACACCTCAGCCTGAGCAGACCCAGCCCTTCTCAATGAGGGGTGGGATTCTCCAGCCCCTGGAGAGAAACTACCCAGGCCAGCAGTTACCCCAGGCCTTTCTGTGTTAACCAATGCTAACTTCGGCTTCCTCTGAGTCTGGGCCACTTCTGTTTCTGTACTTCCAGTTCTTCAGACAAGACAGTAGCTGCTTTTGTTTTACTGGCCTTGAGTGGGCCACTCTGAGCTAGAGAAACTCATTTCCTAGAACTGCACAGTTCATTAGCCTGAGTGGTAGCTAGAAAGCGCGGTGCTCATAACTGAGCCTCTGAGCTGATGGAGCTTTCCAGCTTAGGCTGATCATTGTAATTATTTGGGCCTGTTAAAAGTACAGTATCTTGTCCTCAGCTCACACCTAGAAAATCAAGTCCACGAACGAGATTATTTCTACAGTTAACCAAGTTTGGAACACACTGCTTTATACCCTTGATGGCCCTGCTAAAATGCAAACTGAACAAGACCAGTTTCCACTGAGGAGAAGAAATGGAGATGCACTGTGGAGTTCACCTTAAATCTCCAAGCACGATTGGTCCTCACCTGTAAGATGGATGTGCTAGAATGGTCTCTAGTGGGTATTCCAGACCCAGGATTCCGGAACTCAGCACAACACTGACTCATCAGAGTCTTAAGAGGCCAAAGAGTGAGAGGCAGAGTAAAGCCTTGTGGGAAAGGGTGCTTGCTTGAAGTGGGGGAGCTCTTGTTTTTTTTTTTTTTTTGTGGAAGCAACAAGCAGTAGGCATAGGAAACAGTGACTAAAGACTGGTGAGGTTCTTCAGGGACGACATTGGATGATTGTACTTTGGACCATCCCCTTTATCTTTTCTTATAAAAACTGTTAGAGTTAGGTCCAGTGATACACACCTATAAACTAAACATGGGGAAGCCTACAGCAGGAGAATGCCTAGTTTGAGGGCACCTGGACTATTTTAAGTATCTCTCAAAGACAATTTAGAAAGCTTATGAACAAATAAGAAGAGTAAAGCCCATAGAAAGTTTCAACTGTATTTGCCATGTTGCTCAAAATAAATTTTTAACTGTGATTTGTGATGACCAATTTTTTGATTATATACAACAAAGGAAAGAGATGCTTTAAGTCTCTCCTAAGACCTTTTGCTAAATAATGGGGGAGGCCCAGGGCACAATGGTGCACACAAAAGAGGTATTAAAATGTGTTTGGGTCAGAAAGAACAGTGGCTTCTAAGCTAAGACATAGAATGTGGGTCCCAGCAGTGCCTCTCAAAGGGTCAACACAAGGGCAGCTGTTACAAGGTCTATGAATTCAGATTGTCATGTGTTTAATTATTATGACCCCCAAAATGTGATGATATGTCAACCTCAGGTACCTCAAAATGTAACCTGATTTGAAAATAGGATCTTCCTGGATATGATCCTGGATATTATCCAGAGTCAGTTTCCTGAGAGCTGAGGAAAAGAATGATCTCTCCCTGCCACCTTCAGAGAGAGCACAACTCTGCTGACACCTGACCTAAAAACTGAAGCAATACCTTCCTACAGTTTAAGACACTCAGTTTGGGACACTGTTTCAGTGGCCCTAAAAAGCTGGTATTCCAACTACCTAACTCTTTGAGGCCAGATCTTTTCCACGTGTGTCAACCAAACAATATTTCCAAACACTGAATTTGGAAGTAGAGAGGAGACTCTAGTGTCTTACTTGGTATCAGATGAAGGCCTAATGAACAGTAGGTCCAGTATCTTCTAGTCAATTAAATATTGAAGATATTTCCAAAATTGTAAAGTAATGCCCCTCATCTCTAACTTGTTTCATCATATCAAATATGTAGTAGGAGGTTGCTTGTTCATTTCCTGGCCACCCAGACTCCTGAAATAATCACTCAGAAACTGTATTATTTAAATCACTGCTTGGCCAATCACTTAAACATATTGCTAGCTAGCTCTTACATCTTAATTTAACCTATTTCTATTATTTTATATTTTACCATGAGGTTTGTGGCTTACCAGCAAGGTTCCAGCTGATGCCTTGCGTCTTTCCTCTCTGGTAGCTACATGGCATCTTCTGACTCCACCTTCTTTCTTCCAGCATTCAGTTTAGTTTTCACCGCCTAGCTAGGTTCTGCCCTGCTATAGGCCCACAAAGCAGTTTCTTTATTAACCAATGGTAATCACAGCATACAGAGGGGAATCCCACATCACCAATATAGTCATTTTCATAAAGTATGATGTCATTATTTTTTAAACTCATTTATATCAATGATGATCATATTTTTAAATATCTTATTTATAGATATAACTTCTACCAAACAGAATTTTGGAGGCTCTATAGTAATTCCTATAATTTGGAGGGCTTTGTTTGTTTTGGTTTGGCACTAAAAGTTTAAGAATTTCTAGGATGGAGTTGGACAAAGAAAGAAAAAGGGAAAGGCTACCCCAAGACAGGAAAATCACATAGAGACACAAAACAAATGGAAACTGCAAGGTTAGTGTGAACAAAACACAGAGTATAGGAAGGCAGAAATGGGAAAGGAAAGCCAGAACACAAAGGCCTTGGACCAAGTGTTAAGGACTTTAATTTTCAGCAAAGATACACAGAACTAAGTAGCAACCCTGGGGAAAGACTGTCTCAGCATGGTAAAAGAGATACAGTGGGATGGGAGAGGAGTGAGACAAGGAACTAGCCCAAGATTAAGGAGCTGAGAAAGCACAAGACAGCAGCCGTGGGAAGGGGGTGGATGAGTCCATAGAGAGATATTATTGAGTTGAATCAGGAGCACATATTAGTTGTTAGCTGTGGAAGAGATGGAGAGAAATCTTCTTCAGAATGACAGTTTCAGACTCGATCAGTTGAATGGCTGGTGGAGCCACGTATGAAGAAGACAACAAAGATAGAGAAGGTCAAATTTAGAGAAGGAAAAGGAAGGAGTTGAATTTTGGAATAGCATCACTAGAGCACTTGAAGAACAGCCAAGAAAAGTTTGGTGTGTGCAGTTCACATGTGGGCCTGGAGATCAAGAGACAGGCATGTGCTGGACATATATTATGTAGGACATGATTTCAATAGAAATTATGGCTAAAATTACACACAGAGAATATGGGGAAACACTATGTATTGGACGATCTCAAATGCAACCACTAAGCCACTGACATTGAGAAAAAGCAGAAAGAAAAACAGGATTCCAAGAAAGAAGAGATCAGAGAAGCACAAGAGTTAGGAGATGTGATTGTCATATAAGCCAAGAGAAGAAAGAAAATCTGATCAGAAAGAAGTGTTAGCAAAGTTATTGGCGGGTTGGGAAATAGAGAGCTTGGAAGCATTTATTCACCTTAATATAAGAAAGAAATGGTTGACTTTGATGGTGGAAATTTCAGTTAACAACTTTTACTCAAATACTTGTTTACACACATAAACTGCTTACTTAAATGAGAACTCAGAAGTTTCCTGGGAACAATGTTAACTCTGACCATGTCTTTAAGCAATTCCAATACAGGTCTGAGCTACTGAGAGAACAGTCCCAAGGGCAAAAGATGGCAACTCAGAGTTCAAGTCAGAGGGGGTGTGGTGATTTGCATGAGAACGGCCCCCAAAGGCTCATATATATATATATATATATATATATATATATATATATATATATATATAATTGTGTTTCCCTGTTGGACTGTTTAGAAAGGATTAGGAGGTGTGGCCTTGTTGGAGGAAGCATGTCACTAGAGGTGGGCTTTGAGGTTTGAAAAGCCCACACCAGGCCCAGCCTCACTCTCCTTCCCCCTCTGCCTGTTGCCTGTGGATCAGGATACAGACTCTCCCTACTGCTACTGCTATGTGCCATGCCTGCCTGCCTATTGCTGTACACTCTGCCATGATGGTTGTGGACTACCCTCTGAAGCTCTAAGCACGCCCCTAACTCACTGCTTCCTTTTGTAAGTTGCCTTGGTCACAGTGCCTCTTCGCAGCAAGGGAACAGTGACCAAGACAGGGAGTCAATTCCATTAGTGAGAACATTCCAGCAGAGTCCCTCTGGGTATAATCCAGCAGTGACCTGGCTGCTGAACACACGACCCTACTGAGCAGTTAAAGTCTGTGTGAGGCTTGTTAAAGTGGGGTGAGCTGCACATAGGAAAATACACACAGGACTTGGGAGGGAAAACGTAGTTTGAATAAAGACCTCCGAGTTGTTTTTAAATTGATGATATACTAAAATGAAAATGCAGGCAGCATAGGCTGGGGCTCAGACCAAGCCTGCAGTTCTTTTCTCCCTGTTCCTGTTTCCAGGACTGAACATAGAATCTGTCATCTCCTTAAGACCCTGGGTTACTAGAAAACAAGATGATACTTAACCAAACTAAATAGATTCTGTTAGAAAGAAAGATGTTAGGGAATTCTGCCAAGTAGGCAACTCACAGTACAAACTGTTTAAATCCAAACAAGGGGTCAACAGGGAGAAAAACTTTAAAAACACAAATCGGAGGATCATATTTCCAACCAAATTTTCAGTCATGGGCCACACTGTCCCTCAGCCTCCCCTCGGCCGCAGATTCCCTGGTTTGGGCTCAGGGAAAACCATCAAAGTTTAAGAAACCAAAGTAATAGGTCACTATGAAAACTGTAAGTCAGTATAACAACAAATTTCATTTCCAAGCTTAATGCCAGTGACAGAAGGGATCCACCATTTGCCACTATTTCACCTCCGCAGCCTCTCCTTATTCGCACAAATGGCAAAGGATCCAACCATGCTTATTCAGCTCCCCTTCCTCTAGGAGAAAAGCTTGGTGTGTCTTTGGGGACCACCTCTGCCTTCTATCACCCCCACACCCATGCACACTTCAAGCCACAGCAGTGAGAATGTTCTTGGATGACTGTAGTTCAGGCATCATTGATAGAGACGAGCCATGATTTAAGAGGAAAGAGAGTCCGAAGTCTCAGGGTTTTGTTGCTGACTAAACAGGAGACAAAGATGTCCTTCAGTTACTGTTCCGCTTGTCCCAAAAAGAGCCTGGTCTTGGAAAGCCTTGGCAGGCACGACATAGTCTAATTCCCCCACATGACTCCTTCTGTGGCAGCCCAAAGGTCAAGCCGCATAGAAGGAGCTGTAGCTCCACAAAATTGTCTCTTCATTGAGCACAATGAAGCACAATGGGAGCACAGAGGCAGAGCGGGTAATTAAATGAAACAAATCCCGCTGACATGGCCACAGTCGACCCGTGGAATTTCCTACTTAAAGGAGCGCTTCCAGACAATCTGGCCCTCTGTAGTAGGAAAATAATGGCCCACACCAATGTTCTTTACATCTTAATCTTCAGAACCTATGAATATGGTGAGGAGAGGACTTTGCTTCCCCTTACTAGCAAAGTAAGAAAATTGAGCTCAGAGATTATCCTGGGGTCAGCTGAGTAGACTCTCCACACAGAGGGCCACCCACAGCTCCCTGCTCAGGGGTACAGTCATCCTGGAGTTCAAAGTCCACAGCTGTAGGCTGGCATTTACACACCACATCCTTTTTAGAAAGAGTTCTTGTCGTTGATTACTCTTATATATTGGGCACTGTGCTGTTGCCCAGATGAGAGTAGGTTAGAGGACACTGTCCTTGGTTTCCTAGGATTTGGGATCCAGAATGGGGGTTTTCATTTTAGATTGGCTCCTGATATTACATATATGATATAAGTGTAATGCAATGTGCTTTTTACTTATTAATAATCCATTATGATAATATATAAGTTTATGCCTTTCTTCCAGCTGGCAAATATTTGAAAAATGCTTTCATGTGTCAATAGCCCGTGAGCATTGGTATTGGAGATGAGGAAGGAGAAAGACAGTCTCTACCCTTGAAATTATCAGCATCTAGTTAGAGAACTGGTTCACAAACACTGTCCTGACAGTTTTCTAAAGAGAGAGAGAGGAGGAAGAAAGGCTGTGGAGTCAGATGGTTGGAAAGGTAGGGAGAATCTGGGAGGGGTTGGGTAAGGGGAAACCATGATCAGAATATAGAATATGAAAAAAATCATTTAAAAAGAAAAATATAATAGACTTGAGCTAGAGGGTAATACGTTTCCTGACACTTTGGTGGCTAAATACTGAAAAAGGGGGACACAAACATCGTAGTGTGTGGCAGAGAAGGGAGTCATTACAAAATGATCGGCTATATTAGCAAATGTAGCTGAGAGATTATCACAAACACAAAATAATTTATTCAATTACAATTTTGGAGGTCAAAACTCTCAAGCCAAGATGTTGGCAGAGCTAAAATCCTTCTAGCAGCTTGAGAGAAGAATGTGTTCCTTAGAAAAGCAATCATTTCTAGCTTGTATGGATTCTTAAATTATTTTCCTTTCGTGGTCCATTTCAGCCAGCAGTTGGAACTCTGACTCCTACTTCCATCACCTGCCATATCTCTAGTTGATAGTGGTAAATTATTTCTATTTTAATAAATAAATCTTGCCTGAAGACCAGAGGCAAGTCTAAAGCCACTAGAGGTCAAGCAATGGTGACACACACCTTTAATTCCAAGATTTGGGAGACAGAGTCAGATGGATCTCTGTGAATGCAAGGCCATCCTGGGCTACACAAGATCAATGCAGAAACAAATCTAGGTGGTGATGGCTCACACCTTAAATCCCAGTCCTAGAGAGTCACACGCCTTTAATCCCAGTATTAGAGAGAATATAAAATGAGAGGAGAAAGAGGCTTAGTCTGCTTAGTCTGTGGCCACCCAGCCTTGGTAAAGGTAAGACGTCTCTAGAGACTTGGCTTCTTTGCTTTTCTGGCTTTCAGGTTGAATTTATTTACTAAAACACAAGTAATATACCACTATACTAGTTCTCTATATGAACAAGCCAAGGGTGAGGATCTAGCTCTGGTCAGGCCAGTTCCCTCCCCCAAGGATGCTTTCAGAGGATTGAGAGCTTCTTGGTGCTGGCTGGAAGGGTGTAACTGGGGTTGACTTTCTGTTTGACCAGCAGAAGCAGGGAGCCAGAGGTCCCTGGTTTGTGGAGCCTATCTTTGGATTCAACAATTAGACTTCCAATTCTCTCCTTAGTCCATCCAGGAGAGACAGTTGCTAAGCAACCGAGCCCCTGCTTCATCTCTGCAGCATGTTCTCTGTTTGCTCTGAACACGGGTCTTGCCTGTCTGTGTGCAACACTCACTTATAGCAGGCTTTCTTTGGGGTCAACAACCAGTTCCCAAATCAAGACATTGAGACTTATTAATAGTTATGAATGATCAGCCTTAGCTTAGGCTCATTTCTTGCTAGCTCTTATAACTTAATTGAACCTGTTACTCTTCATCTATGCTTTGCCTCAGGACTTTTTACCTTTCATTCATTCTATATGTCATATTCTGTGTCTGGCTTACTGGCGGGCCCAGGGCATATCCCTCTTTTTCTCCCTCTCCTCTCCTTTCCTCTCTTCTCCTCTCTCTCTTCTTCTCTCCTCTCCCCCTCCACCTCCCCCTTCTCCCTTTCTCTCTGCCCACCAGCCCTGCCTATCCCTCTATTGCCTAACTATTGGCTGTTCAGCTTTCTATTAAACCAATCAGGTATCTTAGGCATATAAGGTAAAAGAGCAACACATCTTTACATAATTAAACAAACGCAACATAAACAAATGTAACATACTTTTACATAATTAAAGTACTATTCCACAACACTTACCCCTGCTATACCTTGCCTGAAATTCCCTGCCCCCTGGCTCTGATGTCATAGGGTAACTTTGTCCACATATTTTTGGTGTCCCTGCTGCCACAGAATGTAGAGGAAAGAAGCCACCTTCAAGAGACCAGCAAAGGGCAAATATTTCCTAAACTATTGGGATTTCTTTTAAGATACTCAAAGGGACTATTCATCATAAGATTCCTTTCTTTGCAATTTTACAAGTTTTTATTGGTTTTTTTTATAGGATGTTGCATAGCAGATAACATGCTCAGCCCAAACATTCACACAGAGTTTCAAAAGGCAAGCAGGGGGGAGAATTTCTTGAAAAGATTCTAATTTGGTCAGCCAATGAGTCACTTATTTGGGCAGGAGTAGCAAAGCCTCCACCTTGAGCATCTTTCGTTCTTTTACCCCCTCTCAATGGACCTAAGCAAGGAAGGAAACTAACCCAGATCATTCCTAAGGGCCCATCCTGTGCAAGGTGCTGTGTTAAGCTCTATGGGCTCTCAGCAACTCATTAAGTAGAACGTTGACCCTCAGACAGTCACTACTGATAAGATTCAATGACAGATGCTAGCATTAACTAAGACCCTACCATGGGCTGACTCGTGTGTGTAATACCGTCTTGAAATGCAAAAATAACCAGAACAGCACAGGGATTGCCATTATTCCTACTTTATAGCTGAAGAAACAAAGAAAAAATTCTTTCTTGCCAAAGGATACAGAAAAAGTAGAGGGATTAAAATTGACATTGGAATCCTAAAGTTGTTTCTAATGGAATTGGCTGACACATTAGTAGTGAATTCTGTTCATAAGGAATAATTTGTGATATAGATAAAGATGATATGGATAAATATAGAGGACAGAAAGAGAGAGCACAAGTATGGGCATGCTAAGGGTGAAAGGAAAAGAGGGCTCACTGGTTGGTACTTGCAACTTTCGTAAGTTTGAATTATTTCCAAACAAATCATTTATAAAGTGTATTCCTATCTTGGGTTATACTTCATTGTTAAATATAAGCTAATACTGTTAACACCTGTGCCAATTTGATGAAGAGGGTTATTGTGGTTGACAGTTCTTTTCAAGCTTTTTGTTTGTTTGTTTGTTTGTTTTCCTTGGAAGTCATAATTTTATTTTTAGTCATTTGTCAGCTTGTGACTTTCCCCAAGTGGTAAAGTGGATGCCATGGTAACTCACCCAGCACCATCTTCGGGGCCAGAGTCATCTTGTAACTGCTAAGGTTGCTAGCAGCACACGACTCATAACTGTGTCCTGCACTGGGAGTTCCTTCCACTGACAGGGAAGTCTTACCAATAGTTACTGCCCTCCTCACAGGGGGACAGCCTATGGCCCATGACTGAATAGTTGATAACACTAAACCTGATTCCTCTCCAGCCTGAATTTTGGAACTTAGGAATTCCATCCCAACTTGCAGTAAAGCTGGGTAAGATCTCAGTTAGAACTACCCTCTTTATCACCATTTTCTTAACTTCTATCCAGGTGTCTTTCCACAGAGAACTCACAATAACCCTTCCACACACATTTCAGAATCTGTTTCCTAGAGGATGCTACAGACTTGGTGCTTCTTTAGCTTGGCATACATTGTCAAGAAAATGACTACATTTCTTATCACTAAAATGTGGAGGTTTTAACAAAATTGTTTTCAGAAAAGTCAAACTGCTCACTGTTAATAAGCCACCACCCTTTTCAGGAATGCCTCTCACATCACTGTAATGTTTGTGTCCCTTTTTTTCAGTATTTAGCCACCAAAGTGTCAGGAAATATATTACCCTCTAACTAGAGTCTATTATATTCTTCCTTTTTAATTGTTTTTTTCATATACTATATTCTGATCATGGTTTCCCCTTACCCAACCCCTCCCAACCATCTGACTCCACAGCCTTTCTTCCTCCTCTCTCTCTCTCTTTAGAAAACTGTCAGGACAGTGTTTGTGAAACAGTTTTCTAACTAGATGCTGATAATTTCAAGGGTAGAGACTGTCTTTCTCCTTCCTCATCTCCAATACCAATGCTCACGGGCTATTGACACATGAAAGCATTTTTCAAATATTTGCCAGCTGGAAGAAAGGCATAAACTTATATATTATCATAGTGGATTATTAATAAGTAAAAAGCACATTGCATTACACTTATATCATATATGTAATATCAGGAGCCAATCTAAAATGAAAAAACCCCATTCTGGATCCCAAATCCTAGACTAGAATATAATAACAAGGGCAGTGTAAATGTTCCCCATTGTAACTATAATATTATCATAATTGTCATCATTGCTATTATTAAATATAAGCCTGTTGCATGGACCTTTTATATTTCAAAATTAAATCATGTGTTTATATTACATGACAGTCTAGTCTTCATGTGTTAGTGAGTTCTGACAATTATACTTGTGTTTACTCTTTCATAGTATTTTGAAAATCTCATACGATGTATTTTGATGATGTTTATGTATCCCAACTCCTCCCAGAACTACTCCCACCTCCCTACCCCCCAACCTCATGTTCTCTCTCTTTTTAAACCCACCAAGACAATATGTACACTTGTTTTCTGCCCTCGTCTCAGCATGATAGGGACTGACTGTCAGACTTCAGAGGCCCAATAAAGCCTCCTAACTCTTCCTGTTCATGAACAAAGAAAATATTTAATTACTATTATTCCTAATTGGTGACATTTGTTCAATTCCTAATGGGAGAAGTATAGGAACCAAAAGCTGGAGTCACTTAAAAACAGAGCTCATTTTAGATCCTTCCAAATTCCTGGAGGGCAAACTAAAGTTCTGGGCCTAATGAGACCAAACTTTAGGATAATTACCAGTGCTTGTCATAGGATGCTACATTTGAAAAACGTTTGTTTTCTAAATATAAAATGCATAGTCTTTTAGATCTTTTAATTTTTTCTATGTAAAAGGAACACATAAATGAACATAAATAATACCAAATTCAACGCAACTTTAAGAATCAATATTCTGCTCAGTTAGTGACAGTAATTTTAACACAACACTTGAGGGCAAGGAGTCAGACTCTCTACCAGATACTTACAATTGGGTGATAAACAAGAATTCTAGAAAAGATTGATGGGAAAGAAGAGGTGAAAAGTGGCACCAATACAGTTACAGGCAACTTATAGCCAGGCCAGCCTGTCCCCAGACACAAGCTGAGATATGAGCAACAAGCCTCTACTCCTGTCTGCTCTACCAGGTCTAGTGTGAGGCCTGGTAAGGCTGGCTTCAGCCTTCCTTTCTAGATCTCCTCCATCTTTTGGAGGCTTATTTCCTTCTTCCTCACCCAGCACACACCTACTTTCAAAACCTCCCCCAGCAAAATTAAAATGGGACTATCATCGTCTGTATTTTTAATGTATTCGCACATCCTCTGAGCTTCAAGCAGAATGGCAGCTACCAGGGACTGCAGGAGTCAGGGAGCATTCAAGGGAAGCAAAGTTGCAGTTAGACAGAGGAACAGGGTCAGGGGACCTAGTGTGTGACATGCTTACTCTAGTTAGTAATGCATTGTATGCATGTCTGGAAATTGCTAAGAGGTTCGTTCTCTGGGTTCTGCCCCTGAAGAACTGAGAAGCATGTGAGGCGATGCACGTGCTGGTTAGCTTGATTCAGCCATGCTGCAGTGTAGAGCTATTTCAAATGTCCCTCACGTAGACCATAAATATATACCATTTTATTTGCCAATTAAAAAGTGGTTCTTTTTTAATCAGCCCTTTAAAAATGTAAAACAAGCTTTCCTCCGGGCAGAACAGAGGACATATGATTGCCTTTCTGAGTCCTTTCTTCCTAGTTTCTAGATTTTATAAATCTCTTTGCAAAATACTTATAAATGCTCATAGAGCTTTCCAGCGACTGATCTCTATCTTCCGTAGATGCCACACCACTCTGCCTTCATGATTATAAAAGAAAAAAGTCAAGCAGAGAAGAGTGTGTCTCTTCCAGGCCCTGAAAAGTTCTGGGTCTCTTCCTGTTCTGATTTATTTTGTTGAATAAATTATTTTCTAAATTACTAGTGACTCATAGTAAAGGATTATTCAATAGCTTCCAATAATTTTCTGTCGTTAGAAACCCATGAAGTGGTAGTTATTGAAACCTCCATTTCACAAATGAGGAAGTTGCTCTTGAGAGAGCAAAGGCAATGGGCCCACACTCTTCTGTGTCCAGACCATAGGCTGTTGGTGTGAGTGCCGCTGAAGGACTGGGCCTGCTGTGTTGGGCATTCATTGGGAGCATACTTTAGAATGGACCATCATGGTTGCGCAGCATCTGCCCGCTGCACAGTGAACATGCTCTCAGGTGAGCCAACAGCTCAGGGGACACTCCACTGCAGCACACTTCCCTCTGCTGTGGCCTGGCAGCCAGGTTGATTACAAGCACCCATCAGTGAGCCTGCACCTTTTGGCTCTGTCTTTCTTTGCGTCTTCAATGCTTCTGCTCTTGCCACTCAGCCCAGCTAAGTATGATTCACATCTATTTAGTCCACTCTCTGTGTGATGGCTATTGATCTTACCCTCTCCCTTCCTGTGTACCTCCTGAGCCAACAGTTGACTCTGAAGCTCCCAGGCACTGATGAGGGCCCTGTCAAGGCTACTGTTGGCATGAGTGAAGTGCTGGAAAACCATGTAAACCGGTGGCTTTGGACAATTCCTCTCAAAATGCCTTAGGCATTGACTCTCACCCCTCCCACACACATGCACAGATTCGAATCGCCTCCACTACAGATATGGTAATAGTCCACCCATAGATTCATTTTGAGCAATTTATAACTCTGAAATTCTAAGAACTGGTTTCTTAAGCATGTCATAGGCACTTATGGGGCATCTACTTTACATTAGACACTGTTTTAGCTCTTTCTGATAATAACCTGTTTGAGCCTCACTGGGGCACACTGTCTCCCTTTCACAAAGAGGAAAACTGATGCAAGGGATACCCACATGAAACTCCCTAACCTCAGCATCCTTGTCTCATCCCCTCACTATAAAGGGATTTCATATGGATGGATGAAAACGAGATGACAGCATGTGAGAGCTCTAGAGTCAAGATGATCAGGTTGCAAAGATAATGGAGTAACCCAACAGAGTCATGTGGGAGTGGGGCAGAGCGTCTGCTAAGAAATCAAATATTATGTGGGGTCTTTGGCTTCCCCACTTTTTCAGTACCAAGTATTTTTTTCTCCCCAAGCTCCTCACATCAAAACTAGTCAATGTGGAGACATCTGTAGTCTTTGACCTCCCAGCTCATCAGAAGAGAACCTGTTTATAACCATGTCTAATGGTCAACAAGAAGAAGTTTTTTATGGATTTGCCAACAGTGGGTTTTTGATAACTGTTGTCCAATCTAGAACACCCAGACACTTTCCTAGGGTTGGTGAAAAGAAAAAAAAGAAACTCAGAAGTTTTATATCTCAAGTATCTATGACACCATTGTTTTGGTGGAGTGTTAGAGGTTTGTTTCTGGTTTTTCTGAATTTAGTATTCCAATCATGTGGCCGAGCATTATGAATAGCTTGCTCCGCACTCATCTGTGGGTCTTTTGTGCGGCAGCCCTACACACGTCTCAGTATTATGCATACATCCAGATTTACTTCATGATGACTTAGAAAAAAAGTGGTAGTGTTATGGCTGAAGAATCTATTATACTATTAGACCTTCTGCTAGCCTCAAAAAGGCCAATTGTTCACTGTCCTGCATCGTAGCAGCTCCCTCCCTCCCTGCCAGAGTCACTACTGAAACATTTGACTCTCTGGGTGGGCTCCTGGTAATAATTAAATTGCCATCTTCATTAAGTCCTAGAGGGAACCAGCAACAGAGGGTAGCAACTACGATGCTTAGAGTAACATTTAGCCATCACCAAGAGGGTGATTTGAAGGGCTCTTTTGTGTTCTGTCTCTGATCTGGCCTTAAAACATCAGACAATAAAGCATCCTTTGAAAACTGAATAATTTGCTGGGCTCTTGCTTACAGCAGGATGCTATTATTTTTTGACACTTCATTTCCACAATTAGGCCGTAGTTTTGGAAGCTCATTAAAGTCTACTTCAAGTAACATGTAAACCACATGCCAATAATGATCAGTGTTTGAATGCTTAACCATGAATTGCAGTCTGGGGAGAAAAGAAAGAGATTGGGAAGAAAGAAAGTATCATGGAGGTTACTGGGTCCAAACAAAACCAATCCTATCAACAGTCAGTCAAGGAGGTACTCACTCTGCCCTACCCTTTGCTTTTGGCTATCCATAGATTCTGGGAGAGAGGTGAATCACTGTCTTAGGTATATCAATTGACTGTGCCACCAGACTCCTACAGACACCTCTAAACTCAAGGCAATATAGATGACCTTACTTAGTATTGATGAGTCCCAACACAAAATGAATAGACGTGAACATGAGTGGGATTTATGTGAAGAAAAGGCAAGAGGAGAGATAATAGGGAACTGGGGGATGATAGTAATCAATACTCGAGATGAACATATGTGAAGTTGGAAAACAGTAATACATTTTTAAAAATACTTCAAAGATGTGGATTACTAAAAAAAATCTTAGAGTTTAGAAATGAATATGAATTC
Organism: Ondatra zibethicus; assembly: GCA_004026605.1. Lineage (NCBI taxonomy): Eukaryota > Metazoa > Chordata > Mammalia > Rodentia > Cricetidae > Ondatra > Ondatra zibethicus. The sequence goes on along the minus strand of PVIU01000272.1, from coordinate 258,383 downwards.
TACCTCCTCCAGCTGTTTGGGATAAAAAAGAAAAGAGAACAAAATATCTAACTCTCATCACCTGTTTTTAAAGCTAAGCGGTTAGATATATTGAGATGATTTTTTTAAAATAAAAAGATAAGAACAGCGATGCAAACAAACAGTAGAAACTTGACACTGTCTGGTCTGTAAGACTGACCAGTGGGGCTGTTTTACTCTCTGATATTCAGGCAAGCTTTATTTACTAAAATACAAATGAAATGCCAATACATCTCAGACTTACTCTCTGCCCTCTGCCAATCTTCTGTAGGTGTCTACACTCAACCCAAGGTCCAGGGTGTTCTTGATTTCAGTGAGATAAACTCTATAGATAAACCTCAAAACAGAGTTGAAAAGAGAGGATTTCATCCAAAGGAGCAGCAAGTCATACAACACAGAATATAGACTCTCATGTCACTCAAGGACAATGGGGATAAGATATGACTTTATTCCTTTTATTATCAAAACCCCCATTCCCATTCCTCACACTTACAAAGGGGAGCCAGGATACCACATATAAATCACTACCCTCTTAGTTGTAGACTATTAATTACAAACATGTCATGTTTATTTATGCTGTGGAATATTTGTTTAATGATGCAAATACGTGTTGCATTCTTTTATGTTGCATTTGTTTAACTCTGTGAAGCTGTGTTACTTTGCCTGTCTAGAACACCTGATTGGTCGAATAAAGAACTGAATGGCCAACAGTAAGGCAGGAGAAAGGATAGGTGGGGCTGGAAGGCAGACAGAATAAATAGGAGGATAAATCTTGGAAGAGAGAACTGAGGAGGAGGGAGAAAAGAAGGGCCCAGTCATACAGCCACACAGCCAGACATAGAATAAGAAGCAGAGAGAGAGAGATACAACAGTAGAAAAAGGTAAGAGCCCAGAGACAGAAGGTAGAAGGGATAACTTAAGAAAAAGGTGTCTAGAAACAAGCCAAGCTAAGGCTTCGCATTTTGAAGTCAGAATGAGCCTCATGTGATTTATTTGGGAGCTAGGTGGCAGGGCCCCCAAAGAGCCATAAGAGTAAAACAAGGAAAAAGAACAACAACAACGCTTACTGCCATGGGGTAAGAAGTAGAAGTTAGAACCCGGGCAGGCTGCACCTGCAGGCATCCCAAACCTGATCCCAGCCACATAATGTCCTATCTAAATTATGTCAACATTTCAGAAAACACAGGACTCCCCATCACCCCTTCCATGGTTTAGAGAAATTCACAGTAAGAACATCTTCCTTCTATTTGAGCAGTGGTTCTCAACCATCCTAAGGCCACCACCATTTAATACAGGTCCTCATGTGCCGGTGACCCCCAACCATAAGGTTATTTATTTTCGTTGCTTCTTCATGACTATAATTTTGCTACTGTCGTAAATCATAATGTAAATATCTGTGTCTTTTCGTGGTCTTGGGCAATCGCTGTGAAAGGGTCATTTGACCCCAAAGGGGTCATGACTCACAGGTTGATTCTCATTGTATTTGAGTCATCCATTCATCAAATGAGAGTTTAGGTAAGTCTTTTGATTCTCTTAAAGGAATGAGAATGGCCATTCAGCAACATTCTCCAAGTGACTTCCTGTCCTTAGGACATGTCTGGACTACGACCTTTGACCCAGGTGAGCAGGTCCAGAAACCATCTTCTACAAGCAATCTGTTTCCTTTTTTGTTCTTTTGCACACTATCCATGGCCTTGTTTTACCCTCACAAAACATTTGAGCCCAACATTTACTTCCTATCTACTCACTTATTTTAAAAAAGGAAAAAAAGAAAAAACCTGTTTGAGCTAACCCATTCCTCACAGGAACCTGGGGATGCTTAAATTGTCCTAGTAGCTTTTTTTTTTTTTAATCAAAAAAACACTGTGAATTTCCATGAACTATTCACACAGGCATGTAATAGAAGGTCCTCCTTTGTCATGAGGACACAGTCTTTCATGAAATGCACTCACCACAGTTATTTAACCAGTGCCCTACCGGTGGGCATTAAGGTCTCTGTTGCTCCACCATTATGGACAACGCTATGTTAGACATACCTGTGACTATGTTCCCATGTCCCTCTGAGAGTATACCACAGGACAGACAAGTAGGACAGCTGACAGAGGACTTACATGTATGTTGTTATAACAGACAATACATATTTCATTTTTTTAAAATCATTTGTATTCCTCCCAGAGTAGGAGAGCGTGCATTTCTTCAAACCTCTCACCAACTCATAATGAAATAATGGACATTAACAAACTGTATTGCCCACATAATGCTCAAAACAACCCTGCTGAAGGGCTTTCGCTCAGACATCTGTGGTTCCTAGGAAATTGGGCATTTCTCAGTTGTCTACGTGGCGTTTGTGTTTCTGTTCTCTTGATTTGCTCCTAGCATCTTTCTACTTTTTATATAGCATGTATTTTTCTCACTGACATGCCAATCTTGTGCATGCCATAGAGCCTAAACCTCCAACTATATAGCATATTACAAATGGATACCTTCTCCTAATCTTATTCTTGCCATTTGTATGAGTTTCTTTGTGGACAAAAAAAATCGATTTTATATGACAAAGTATATGTATGATTTTAATGCCCTAAGAATCCAACAGCATGATATTTGGAAGAACACACCTCACTCTCCTTGCCCAAGCGTCTGGGACTGCTCTTTGTCTGTTTGACTGAAATCTCTTATTCACTGGGTTGAGCATTTGATATGTTCCTTCAGTCTGGAAATGCTTCAGCTTTGGAAATGTTTCTTGAATTAATTCAAAACTCCATTTGGTCTATTTATTGTCTCAGTTCCTACTTTCTGGTTTAGCCAGCGGTCTTGAATCAGCTCTGTAAACAGACTTGCTCTTCTAATCTACCTTTTGATCCTCTTGATATACGATTACTAAGGAACTGTCAGTCTTGCCTTTCAAGAGGCAAGTTTATAATTCTAATTTTTATTTAACTTATTTCATATGGATTTTGTTTGTTTGCTTTAGGCAGAGTCTCACAATAGAGCCCAGGATGGCCTAGAAATCACTATACAGCCTAGGCTAGCCTCAATTCATGATCTTCCTGGGATTACATGAATTACATACCAGGCTAAGTTTGAAGTTTCTTTTTATATTCTTAATTTCAGATCAACTTCCTCCTTTTAAATGCTTTGTTTTTATAGCTTTTGGGTTTATTTCATAAATGGAATGCCTTTTCTCTCTGGGGATATTAACGAAAGTAAGTTTAATTTTTTCGTTTCCATCGTTTTCGTAGTTCCTCTGAGCTTTGAGTTGCTTGTTTCTTGATTTTTCCTAGACTATAGTTTTCATATCAGAGACTCTTCTTAAATATCTGTGGTTTTTGACAGTCACTCCCTCCAAAAGGGAGGTGCTACAAACCCGCACAGGGGTTCTGTGCATGTGGTTTCATTGTGAGCCCTTCTGGCTGCACCATCGTGTTAGGAAAGCTCTCTCACTTTTCCAAGTCTGGACTGGGAAACTGCTGTCGCCAAGAGAGGTCAGCCCTAGCCAAGTGTCCTGACAGCTTCCATGGTGGGAATAGAGGGGGAGGGAGACACCTGCAGATCACTCAAGGGGTAAAAGCCCACTCACATCTTTCCTCACTGTGGTGCTTCACCCTCGCCTCTGCTTGGGTCCATGCCCCAGCCCATTGCACGTGAAAGTCAAGAAGCTTCCAGCCACTGCCAGGAGGAGACAAGGTCTTCTGCAGCGTGAAGGAATTAGGACCTGAGAGCCTGCTACTAATTCGTATGCAGGGATCAACTCCCTGTCTCCACCCTGGACTTCTCTACTTTAGCACACACCCCATTTCCAAAGGCACCTCATGCTGCTAAATACTGAGTGAGGCATAAAGTTCCCAGGGTGTGCGTCTGGCTGCATCTCCACTTCTACTGCCGACTTGCAGTTCAGCTCTCTGCTGTGCTAGGTCCATGACCCCCTCATCTCTCTGCTTTCCAGCTCCCAAAATGTTGTTGCCATTGTCACTTCTCTGGGTCTATTTTCCATGTGAGGTTACAGCATCAGCGACTCTTTTTCCTGTCATTATAGTGGGATTTGTGAGAGAATGCAGGCTAATGAATAGATTTGATTCACCCACTACTGCAAGAAGTTTCTCAGTAGTAAGTTTTAATGTACAGATTTGAACATGCTTCCCTGTCAATATTCAATGCTAATGACTATGTATGTACTAGCATCTTGCAATCACTACAGTTACACATTTAAAAAAGGGCAGAAATGGGGAAAGGCAAAAATATTAACATCTTAGCAAAGCCCTTCTGCATTTCCCTTTGTCTCTCATGTTAGAATTATCTGGAATCAGGCTTAGATTTATCATGATACCCTAACTTTGCTTACTTTCTACAGTAATGATGCCTCTCCGTGTCATTCTTTCCTTTCTGTCTTGCAACAAATATCTGGGTATTTCCTGCATTTGCAGAATCGTCACAGGATCATGCACCCTGCCCTCATGCGGCTTGTATAACCATGGTGGAAAGAAGCCGAGCCTGCAGCTGAACATCAGTTGGGATAGTCATATTTTCTTTATAAAATAAGCCAAGTAAAGAGATATGAAGAGAGAACAGTGTTCTTTTGAATAATATGGCCAAGGAAGAGTTTTTTTTATAGAATTACATCTGTGCAAAGACCTACATTATAACAGAGCGAGCTGTGGTAGCCAACGAGCCAAGTAGTCAACAACATTCTTCCTCAATCCCTCCCTCCCTCAGCTGTACCACTGAAGCAGGAAATCCACATTCCCAGGCTCCTTTCTTCTTGTGTGACGACTCTTGTAAGGGGTAGAGGTAGAAAGCACAGGGGAGAAAGAGGCTTGTGACACTGAGATCCGCTCACTTCACTCTGTACCCCGTCACCCCAAAGAAGTTGGTGATTTGGAAAGATGGCCTAAGCTACAGCAAACCCAGTGACAGCACCATCTGGCAAAGCCTCTTGTCAGACTAGGGTGCTAGCCTACACATTGTTAGATATGTTCCTAAACAATAGCCAAGAAAAGATGCCCCTTTTCTAGTTAGACTATTGTGACTAGACACGGTGAGAATGTGTTCACGAGCCAAGGAAGAAGGCCTTCTCTCCTCATGACAACTTACTGACATACAAGAGGGATTCATTACCTCTCTATGTCTTTGGAATTGGTGGAACAGTGAGATTAACTCCCGAGGCAGAAGCTAATCCACTGGGATAAGACAAGTGCTCCATTGACAGAAACTTGCAGCTGGCTTCCTGGTCACTTAAGGTCTCTCCCACCTGTAAAGCAATCATCAAAGAAGAGCATTAGTCGCCTGACTTAAAATACATTTTTACTTACCAAAGGACGTTAGGGCCTTAACAAAGAGGCAGAAAAATGCCAACCTGACCCTGAGGGCATTTGGTAGCGCATGTTCTACTTTAATCCACATGCTATAATAAACACATGCGTGCTCAGTATAACTCAGAATCCTTGAGTACTGGAAAAGGAGCCCAACATAATAAAGGGAGCCCAGACCCTTCAACAAAGGCACGCTCACCAGTGTGCATGTGTGTGTGTGTGTGCATGTGTGTGTATGTGTGTGTGTGTGTGTGTGTCCTGACTTGCTGAGTCCGCATATGAAAGAAAAAGAACATGAATGTAAACAGCTGCACACTCCAACACACCTGCCAACACACCTGCCAAACAGGTAAAGAAGGGAGGGCAATAGTGAGCCCAGATTTCCTTTATATTGGCTATGCCTCAGGATAAAATTAGATCTTTTACTTAAAGTACTGTTTGGCAGAAGATAGTGGACATGGAGAAGGTCATTCTAAAGGATAAATACCAGAAAGATATAATTATGAAAGAAGAGAGAGAGAGAAGCCAGAGAATCAGAATCAAAATGGCAGTGTTAATAACATAAAAAATATAAAGAGACAAAAATTGTCACCCAGATTGTAAATTAGTTGATCACTTCAGAAAGCAATTTGGCAGCTCTTCCAAAATGTAATCCGAGCCATTGTTTGGTCCAGCTACTCCATTCCTGAACGTGTGTCCAAGAGAACTGAAAACAGGCTCTCAAAGAGTTGCAAGACATCTGTAGTGGCACTGTTCGCCCAGCTGCCTAGTGGGTGTAGAGTTCAGGGCCTAATGGAAAACTTCTGGCTTAACAGAACACCAATGTGACTATGCTTAACAACACTGAACTACTTACTTCAAAGCTAACATGTACATTTTACAAAAAGTTAAAAATGATTAAAAGCCAATACACTGGTTTAATTACCCATGTTTAAACGGCTTTCTCATTTTAAGAAGCATCCTAATGGTTAATGTTTTTATTTAAACACAAGCCTTTATCTCTACTCGCTAAACACTTGTACCTACTATCTTACGTAAATGACGAAATTACATTACTTTGCTATTGTTATCATTGCTTTAACTTTTCTCTGAGTTCCCAACACTGAGAACACTATTGTACACTCTTCAAGAAAGGAAAACTACAAACTCAGTGTCGATCCAGTTCATTGGAGATCATTGAACTGACCCATATGCAGGTCTTCCATTATTTGCCAATGCCTCATGGTAGTTAAGGAAGACACACTTGACCCTTGAAAGTTTCATTAGAAAAGCATTTCCAGCTGCTACTTGTTATTGTCCAAGCAGCCTGTCCTACTGGCTCCTCCAGCCAGAACCAGAGAATAGAGGAAGACAGGAGCAGCTATCGCTTAACGTCTTGAGAGTTTCATCCGTGTATATAATGCATACTAATTACACTCATCTTCCACCCTTTTATCCTCACCCATGCCTGCCAACCTACCTCACCCCTTCTCCTTACAGATCCCTCTGTTGCTTCCATGTTATTTTGTTTGCATCTCTCTGAGCTTAGCCAGGACCATCCACGTGAGCATGGCTGTGAAGCTGTGGACAAAGCAGGTTCCTAGGGATAACAGCAGCTATGGTTAAGCTTTGTGTTACCAGGAGTCTTCTTTTTTCTTGAAAAATAGTATTTTCGGGCTTTTCAGTTGTGAGAATTAGGTCATCATCTCCTCTAAAAACAACTTATGCCTGTGTGTGGCCCACTTTGGCTGAGTGGGACCTCCTGGGTGGGGCATGCTCTCTTCAGTCACCCCAAGAGAAGGATTAAAGACTGGAAGGTTAGGCAGCCTCCCGCATAAGCTGTAATACAAAAGTTGGAGGCATACAGAAATTCCAGTGCCCCTCCCATGACAGCTACTCAGCCTGCATGCAGGCTATAAAAGCTCGGCCAGAGATCATCTTTCACCAAGGGAACTGGTCCATCAACGTCCGGAGAACTTCCCACTCCACCCTCTGATTCCATCTCAGTGATTGATTCAAAAATAATTCTAATAAATAGCTGTTTCCAAGAAGTTCTACTAGAATAATGAATGTTTCATTGAGCCTTCAGTGTAGTACAAACATGCTTTGCCTCCAGAAGTGAAATCAATAAATTTTAGATAAGAATTGGCTAGCTATTTATCTCCATGTCTTTTTATTCCCCTCTGAGGCGAGCAGAATAATACACACACACACACACACACACTCACACACACACACACACACACACACACACACACACACACACACACACACACACTGGAGTATCCACTTCTCAATCCCTGGCACTTATGAATAAGTTACCTTACAAAGAGGGATTTTGCAGATGTGGTTAGAGCCTTGCAATGGAGAAACTCTCCTAAATTATCCAAAAAGTTCAAATGTAATTGCAAAAGGGAGGCAAAAGACTCAAAAGACAGGGGGAAATGGAGAACTGACTACAAAAGCCGAGGTTAAACAATGCATTATCTAAGACAGTGGAAGAAGGGACCTCAAACCAAGAAACAGAGACAGCCTCAAGTGACCAAGAAAAGCAAAAAAGCAGATTTCCCAAGAAGTCTATAGAAGGAATTCTGCTCCACTGACTTCATACTTTTAGACTTCTGACCTCCAAAACTCTCGGAGAATAGAACTGTATTGCTTTAAGCCGATGAACTTGTGGTGGTTTGTTCCAGCAGCGTAATAAACAGACACACTCTCCCTTGCTCAACCTGACAGAGCTGATACCAGCAAGCAGTTTGGAAGGCCCGTTGGCTGCGCCCTCCCACTCTGCACAGCAATGGGAAGCACCGAAAAGACATGTGAAGTCAAGGGAAAGAGAGACGCCAGGGTGTTCCTTGCCCCTTCCCTGCTTTGGACAATGATCTCATCAGTGGTTTCCCTGTGTGGTCTCGGTTCCCCATCTACCAACCTAGAAACAAAGGCTCCCACTGCCTCCCTCTGTGCCTCCAGCCTTGCATTGCCGCCTTCTGTCTGTGCATCCCTTCTCATGTGCTTGCTCTAAACAGGCCATATTAAGACCATTTCCATGATGCGCCTGAATTAGCTGGGTGTGCTGGCTCACACCTGTAATCTTAGCCCTTGGGCTCTGAATCAGGGCGGTTGCTAGGAGTTCAAGGTCAGCCTCAGTAATGTAGTAGGTATAAGACCAGCCAGAGCTACAAAGAAAGATCCCATCTAAAGACATAATTTTAAAAAAACAAACAAACAAAAACACCTAAGTTTAGCTGTTTTCTTGGCTCGGCTCAAAAAGACTAGCCAAATTCCTGATGCTAGCTTGCATGCATTTCCAGCCCCTGATATTGCTGAGATGAGGCTGTGTTTGGAGTCCTCTCCCCCACTTCCACTCTCTCAGGAAAGTAATATTAATGGCTTTCCATGGGGATCAAGTGTCTGATATCATCTTTCATGCTCCGATCTTGTCAGCATAATAAATTGGATAACTTCACGATGGTGGTTGAGCTGCAATTTTGTTAGTTTATGCAAACTGGTGTCGTTCAGGTGTGAATCCATCAGACTCACTGTGACCTAGTGACCTAGAAAAATGGAGAGAGACAGCACTAAGGAAAGCACTTCTTTTTCCTCAGCAGCCTAAGTCTTGTTGGCAAGTCAAAACGCATCCCTACTGCTGTTTGACTGAGAGACCATTCTGGTTAGGTTTAGTTGGCTTTCTTTCTGCTGGTGAGGAAATTAATATTTAATTTCAGACATTGCTGAATGGGAACATCCTTTGGGTCAGTGCAGTGAACTATTAATTCGCAAGCTTTATCTGTTTCCTAAGTTCCGGGGAACATCAGTGTTTGGTTGTCTTTGGAGTCCTCGCACTGATCCCTAGAGTAAAATCTCAACATCCAAACCCTACCCTGACATTTTCAATTTCTAGGGCCACAATAATACTACAGCTGTGTAATTCAGGCAGCAGAACATCCTGGAAACTAGAAACCACAAATCAAGGAGTCTCCAAGATTGGTTCCTTCTGAGGTTGGAGGGAGACTCAGTCCCCTGCTTCTTCTCTGTTTGTTCAGCAATCGTAGTGATCTGTTGGCTTGGAGAGACACCTTCCTATGTCACCTTGATATTTCCATATCCTGTGCACGTTTCCCACATGTGCCCCTGTTTGTAAGGTGGGCAGATCAGATTGGGACCAATCTTAACGACCTCTTTTAACTTGATGACCTCTGTAAAGACCTAACCTCTAAATCTGGTCACATTCTAATGTGTTAGAGCTTAGATTTCAGCCCCGTGAGTTGGGGCAGGAGAGAAAACACAATTTAATCTCTCCAAGGAAGGGTATGGATGGGCACATTTTTAATTCTGACAGAAGGAATTTATGGGCTATGGGCTTTCACTTTCCATGAATTCCATTTCTCTTCTACTAACACCAGAAGCAAAAGTAATTTGACCTGTGTCCATCAGTCTTTTCTGCTGCCCTAACAAAATACCTGACATTTGATTTATTTGGGCCCATAATTTCAGAGGCTTCAGTCCATCGTCAGTCAGCTACATTGCTTGAGGCAGATCACAATGGCTGAAAGAGTGTGTAGTGGGCATATTCTTTTTCTTTCACCCAAGCCCAAATTTGAACAGAAAAGCAATTTGCTTAAGTTTCCTATTAATATACTTCCTCCTTTTCATTCTTTCTCTAATTTTACTCACTGTCTCCAAACTTAGTGGAAGGAAATTGATTTCATAATAGTAATGAGGAAGAAAAGAAATATTAACAAGCTCAGTAACAGCACAGTTTAGCACAGAGGGAGAAACAGTAAAGCCATGGGTAGAGCCAGTGTGCAGCCAAAGAAGTGTCCTGGGTTCTAGACGATGATGTGCAACACAAATTAACAACGGCCCCCTTGGCAAACATCTCTAGCTTATTGCTTTTCTATGAAAAATAAGATCATGAAAGTACATGAAGAATTCCACTCTGAGTTGATTGAAAGCTGTGCTTCTCGTCAGAAGAAATTGAGCACAACTCGAATGAGCAAGCAAATGGCAAATGTTGGCTCTATTACGTAAAGAAATTATGTACAATTTCCCTTAACCTTTGTGTATTCATGTTCGACTGAAGACGTGCAGTTTATATAATGCATTAAAGAAAGTATTGCAAATGAGCTCTGATTAAACTAACCCATGTCAGTTTTCTTGGAATTGTAAGATGCTTTATAAGAAGCGTAACTGAGGAGAAAAACATCATTTTAGAACAAAGTGTAGAGGGTCAGGATGTTTTTCCTCCATATGTTCATTTTTAGCTGGCCACTCAAATGCCAAGTGTGCAGCTACATGGCTCACCACTCGGACTTCCCAACCCAGCTTCATTAAACAGGCAATGTGACCTGCCCTTACCATGAGTCTTTCACAGACTCTTCCAGCCGCCAATCACCGAAATCCTTATCTGCAGGCCATCGGTCCTTACCATGTGAGTGCACACTTTACTGTTTCTTACCTGTAGTCATCACCACTTGGTACAGGCATCATATATGAAAGTAGAGCCGGCAGATGCCATGCAAAGTCCTTGTTAAAACCAAGAACTGAAGCATGATAAGATTGTTGGCAAAAGTCAGAGAAACACAAAGTCCTCTTGAGAAGCTTCAAACTTCTGTAGCCACACAATAAAAATGGGTTGATTATTACCCTCCACTGGTGAAGACTTTCATACTGTCTCAAGAGAAGGGAAACAGCTAAGCAATGGCCTCTTGGAAGTCTAGTCGTGGTGTCTTTATTGCATGTTTAGACACCCTGGAGGATCAAATACATCAAAATGTTTGGCAAAGAAATCTCCCCTTCCTTTTCTAATTTCCCACAGATTTTATAAACTTTGGCTTTTGAACATACAAAGCTAAAATTAATAGGCGGAAGCAACTTTATATTCCACTATATATAGACTAAACTGCAGTTTAAAATCATTGAGCCAAGCTGAAAATTATAAGGCAGAACAAATGATATTTGAGTTCTGTAAGTCTGGAAGAGAATAGGTATTTATACCTACAGTCTCCAGCTCCAAGGGAACTAGGGGAGGAAGAAGTGGGTCATTTCAGTGGCTCCCAGACACTGCCTCGCCATCCACATCCATCTCATCGGTGCTGTTCACAGAAGCACCATTTTGCTTTCCAGAACTTGACCAACTGCATGTTAACCTTGAAGCTCAACAGTGTGTGTGAATCTGTGGGGTTTCTTTGTATTTAAAAGTCAAGTGATTGGCCTTTGTGATTATCACTGTCGTAGAGTAAGCTGGAAGGAAGCCTTCCAGCCAGACTGTCCAGTTCTGGTCTCAGGTTGCCATGGTCTCAAATAAAGTACCTTTGTTGTAAGCAAATTAAAAAAATAAATCTGCATTTTCAAATGTTTTATGATTCTATTTATTTGAAACCCAACCTATCTGAAACATAGAAAAGTAATCATTTGTTTGAGTAATTAATATGTTTAAAAGGGTTTGGTAGGCCTGGCAGTGGTGGCGCACACCTTTAATCCCAGCACTTGGGAGGCAGAGGCAGGTGGATCTCTGTGAGTCCGAGGCCAGCCTTGTCTACAAGAGCTAGTTCCAGGACAGGCTCCAAAGCTACAGAGAAACCCATCTCAAAAAAGAACCAAAAAAAAAAAAGAACAAAGGGTTTGGTAGAATAATTAACTATAAACAAAATAGCAAGTACTAAGCATGGCAAGACAATGTTTCTCTAATTCTATTGTTGCATTTAAATTCTTTCATTTTCAAGAATTTCATACATGAGTACTGTGTTTACAATATTTCCACTTCTCCTTCTCCCCCTCCTAACCCTTCCATGCCTCCCTTACTAACCTTCAAATTCAGGACCTCTTCTGTAATTATTATTGGGGTGTGTGTGTGTGTATGTGTGTGTGTGTGTGTGTGTGTGTGTGTGTGTGTGTGTGCGCGCGTGCGCATGCGCGTGCACGCGCATGTGCACTTGTGTATGTGCACATGTGCTTAGCACTGTCCACTTGGGATTGAATAACCCATAAGGAGTCTCATCCCTGAAGAAAACTGATTCTCCCCTTCTCAGCGGCCATTGATTGCCCATAGATGCTCCAGGAATCTTATTTAAATGCAACTAGTTTTGTGAGAGGGCCCAAGATCTTGTGTGTGTGTGTGTGTGTGTGTGTGTGTGTGTGTGTGTGTGTGTGTGTGTGTGTGTGTGTGTGTGTGTTTAACAAGGTCTGCAAGTGAGTCTCATTATAAGAACAGTTTTAAGGAAGGCAGAAGGCAAACCTCATTAATGGGAAGAGGGCCGTCTGCTCTAAAACATATGGCTATGGGTAGTAACTGACATAGAGACGGATTCCAAACGGAAATGCGAATGATTGAAAATGAAGAACTAGAACTTGGGGACCAGTAGATGCCAATGAAAATAGTTCTGTCCATCTGGAGAACAAGATCCAAGAAGGAGAAGAGCTCAGTGACCACATGAGGACTCTCGAACTTTATTTTGAGACGAAAAAAAGTAGTAATAGGAACACAAAACCTTGAAAGGTGTTGGCCATTCCTGAGCAGAGGTAAGATGGATGTAAGCACTGTGATGATATGTAGATTGAAGCTTGATCTGGACCAGGCTTGTTATAGGTCTGCCTGGGGACCCAAGGCTTAGAGTCATCATCAAGGAATGACTCCAGAGTGATCGGTACTTTGCCTCCACTCCACCAAGGGTGAAACATCCATTAAAGGTGTTCATATGGATAGTCACTTTCTAGAATGTTTGTTTACAGCCATTTCAAATAAAATTGACTGTGAACAGCTACACACAATGAAATGCTAAGAGAACTACTTACAAATCACAAGCACGTTTAGTTCTCCTCGTCCGTGCACACCTCTGGAAACTCAGACTTGCGGCTCAGTCAACCCTGATTTCTCTCAGAATCATACCCAGTTCCTGAAACAGCACTCTACCAAGTTCAAAGTAGGACAGTAAACAAACTTATCTTCAGAAGGTCAGGCTTTTCAACTCAAGGACACTTGCTCTTTCCTTCAGAACGTTGTATTGATGCGGCAAAGTGGCTACTCCAAAGAAAGGAATCTCCAGTGTTTGGGTTGATGGATAGACAGACAGATGCTTGCAAGGATGGATGGATGGATGGACACATGGATCGATACTTATCCCTCACTCCAGGCTTAACAGAGAGCTAGTTCCACTAACAAACTTCCTCACACTCTGTTCTGCATGAAATCTGTGTCTTGTATGCCCTCCCGGCATTCCTACTGCTGTGGCTTCTTCTGTGCAGAATTATTTCCACCGGGGAAACCTAGAGTGTCCCAAGGCTCCCAGTAGGAAGCTGATTCTCTCTGGTGCCCTGATACACTTGCTGCCTAAGTCTTGCCCAGCAAATCTCAGAGCCTGTGTCACGGTGAATTTCTTGCTTCCTAGTTCACAGTATTAACTGAATACCCAAGGCAGAATCCTCAGACACGGAGGCCAGTGAGTGCTCACAACTTTGAGCTTTTCTCTTTGGAGGGGCAGGGTGGGGTCAAATGAACCATAAAAACTTTCTGAGAGGTGCTGGACTGTCTAGGATAAGGATAGTAAGCAAGATGTGCATGTGCCCGCAAGGTTGCTCAAGACAATAACAAAGGGACTCCTGTCTCACATGCCAGGAACCAAGAGAATTATAAAGTAAGTGGGAAGGGTTAATGAACACCCAACACACACACACATACACACACACACAAGAAAGGCAGACAGAGGACAAAGGAGCAAAATACTAAATCAGCAGTATTCATGATGCCGTCTAAAGACTCCAGTGCACATAGAATAACTTTTTAATTGTCGCTCACGTGCACTTTCTCTCGCAGAAACAGCAGGCACAGCAGCCTCGTGGATCCCACACAGCCCACTGTGTACAGTGCCTCTGTCACAGCTGACAAGCATAAACAGTCCTAAAATAGCCCTTCAAGCTTCCATTCCCTTTATTGCAAGTAAACACAGCCCACTGCCACTGATGCTGAAGGCGTTCTCAGCACTAATGCTGACTCACTGAAGACCACTTGACTTCTGTGTCTTAGTGTGAGCCTGGATCAAAGGGAACAATACCAGCTCTCACACTAGATAATAGCTGCATTTCTTAAGTACCCACTCAGCAGCAGCGTGTTGGTAGGCAGTATACAGTATTCTCTGGGCGGGGGAATTAGTGCTTTCAATGATCACATAATGGAATGGGTTTGTTCTAATATTTTATACATACATTTTACTTATGCATGCTCCATGCCCTGAACCCTGCCTCTGCTGCTTTCTCCACAATGCACCTACTGCTTTCTGGTCACACGTATTGCAATTCCCTCTTTTCTCCTCCTACTGAATGAACTCTTCTTCTGCTCTCAGAGTTTCCTTTCTAGTACACACACACACACACACACACACACGATTAAATCCAGGTTCTGCTCCTGAGAAAGTACATGTAGCATTTGTCTTGCTGACCCCACTTCTCTCATTTGACGTGATTTCCAGTCCCATCCGTGTCTCGCAATTGTCATTCTTCTTTACGGATGCATAAAACAGCATTGCACGCATATACCACATTGTCTCTATCCACTCAGCTACCGATGGGCAGCTAAGATGGTTCCATTATCATTAATTGTACAGCAATATGGAAGGATGTGCCAGTGTGTAGGAGGAGGTGTTGAATACTTCGCTTAGCTACACTTTATTCAATACCCTCATGCCAACTTAGCACCATAATTTTATCACCCAATCCACTGTACAGATAAAGAAACCAAATTGAGTCTAAATCATTCTCTGCAAAACATCACAAATGGCGAGACAAAGACTTCCATTGAGAATGGTTTAGTCTCAAGGTTACATTGCCAGGCCTCCCTCTGTGGAGATAGATGATCGGCATGTTCCTATTGGATAATTATATCCCCGGGTAAAGGACTCTCACAGTGACAAACCATGAGTGTAGAGCCCACATGCACACTGGAGCTCCTACTCCCTTATGAGATATCTCTAACCTGTCAAGGATCTTACTCTTCTGGGCACCACAATGATAAACGCAACTTTTTTTCTCTTCTCCCAGTGTTCACAAGGCCTCTGGAACTGTCTCTCTGTGACCACCATATACATTTTAAACATTGTTGGGGGATACAGATAGTAATGCAAACTGGTCACTCCCTTTTCTACAACTTAACGTGGAAAGGAAACTGACCATAATGCAGAATTTGAGGCAAGGATTAACATCCTCCCCCCCCCAAAAAAAAACTACTACCTAAGCTTTACCATCAAAGCCAGATGCCAGATTTACAACTTTGCAGTCACTTCAGTTTTAGAAAAATTGCAAAGTATAGCTTTTTTTCTCTTAATCTCTTTTAAAGATGTCTTGTCTCATAAACAGAATAAAATCACATGGTTTTCTTCACAGATGTAATTGTTGAATTGGGAACCGACTCCTGGGTTCTGATTCTCAGCATGGAGGGTCTCCTTGAGTGGCACCGTTGGAAGGTCCCTCTGCAGGAACCCACCCACCTTTACAGACTACTCAGCTTTTCAAAGCCCTCTATGCCTGGAGAGAAATAGCTAACACCAGAGTCTGAGGTCTAGGACTGGAAATCAAACGGAACACTGTTGGCATCTTCACATGTTTTGGGGAACAAAAGCCAGCTGATTGGAACCACACAGTGATTCTGCAGCTATAAAAACAAACCAACAAAATGAAGCCCGAATAACGAAACGTGTCCCTTTTGTGAGGCCACTATTCTTGATGATGGCACAGAAGAGCTAGGGATAAATCTGCCTTGCAATCTTTACCTGCTTAGGACTTTAGGGAAAGGAAAACACACAGCCCATTTGTGTGATTTCTACTTAGAGCTAAAATAACACCGGAAGCAGAGAAAGGGAAATAGAAATGGAGCAGAACACGCGTGTGCCTTTTGTCTTATCATCTCTTCCTTTGGTCATGGTATATTTCTTTCACAGCGTTCTAGATGACCAAAGAGTACCCTTTCCTTTTTTGTTTCTTCTTTCCTTCCATATTGACCATGTACCTAAAGTTCTCTAGTCACTGACATGATGACAGATGGATGAAAAAAGGGTGAAAGAAATAAATTGATTTTAGCGCTGGGAAACAGAATCAAAGTGCCCAGATGACTCATGTAGGGAGTTTTGACTTCATTATGCAGGTCAAAAGAGAAATGTGGGTTTGAATACCACCCAGAATCCAAAGATCAAGAAGACGCTGCCTTTCTCCCACCCCTTCCCGCTTGTTCCTGGGCTAATTGAGACCATGCCTCCCTTAGAGACGCTAACCGAATGTGAGCTCTCAAGTGGTCGTGATTCCCTCACGGTGCAATCGTATTTAGTGTGAAAGAACAAATTCAAGGCTGCATAGGTCTGCTCTGTGCCACAGAGCCACACACCACCAGCCTCGGTGGGTGCATCTTGCCTTGGGCGCATGACAAGCCAGCCTTCAGCACCACCTCCTTTGTTTTATCTCACGTTCAGAACCTGAGTTACAGCTCTGGGAGCATTAATTTCCTGCCGTATATTCCATATATTGTGTGTGTGGCTACAGTTATCACTCTCCTTCCGTAGACTGTGAATTAGGCATGGCTTTTGTTAAATCACCTATGTGTGTGAATTTCACAGGACATTAAAATCCCACCAGCAAACAGCTTCATCCCACACTAAAGAGCATTTCTCTCCACTCCTATGTAATTGATGGTCTGTCCCAGGTAGGTGGCTACTTAGTCATCATGATGGAGTTTTTTTTTCTTGGTTTCTATAATAATATTCTTCCTTTTAAGTAAGAGAAGCCCATTATTTATTTGTGAGCATGGCTCCTAGCTAGGGATTACATCTCCTAGTTTCTTTGATTTAAACTCCACACTAAAATGTGAGCAGAAATAAATTCTTCACCTTCCTCATATTCTAGAGTGATTGTGTGTGTGTGTGTGTGTGTGTGTGTGTGTGTGTGTGTGTGTGTGTGTGTGTGTGTATGTGTGTGTATTAACTGGTCCTAAGAAAAGATGAAGTCCTATCATTTACAATAATAGAGACAGAAATGGGAGTCACTCCATTAAGTGAAATAAACCAGGTATAGCAAAATAATACAGAATGATCCTAGTCTTATGTAGAATATTTTTAAAGCCAATGTGCAAAATAGTGGCTACTAGAGGGTAGAGGGGGTAAGTGGAGGTGGAGGACCAGGAAAAGTTCATCCAGTGGGTCCTAAGCAGCAGAGAGAAGGAGAAACACTTTCTAGTGAATGGGTACGTATAGCTACAGTAATGAACTGTATATTTCAAAAGAGCCAGAAGAAATAACTGTGGGTGCTTTTATTGACCATTACAGGAAGAGAAATAAAAACCATAGGGTGTTACTACAGAGTTACTGTACTGACTAGTTAAAAGCTAACAACAACCAGTGTCATCAACTTTGAGGAACACCCGGGATTCCGGCTGACAAGGTTGTGGAGTATTGGGCCCACCGTTGCAAACAGTTCAACAGTCTCCTAAGTTACTAAATGTTATAGCCCTCTCTTAGTGCTGTAACAGAATATATATTTATAAAAGCTATATGTTTATAAAGAAAAACTCTCTCACACAACTCCAAGACCAGGAAATGCTAGGTTAAAGTTCAAGCCTCTTGGTGTCTGGTGAGGGACTCCCTGCTGCACCTGCACATGGCAGAAGGAAAGAGGCAAAATGACTTCCCACCCTTCACATGGCATGAGAGCATAAGAGAGGCAATCCAAGCAGCAAATCCTATTAATCTCTCCATAATGGCATCTAAACACCTCCATTGGGCCAACACTGCTGCATTGGTGATTGATTTTCTACCATGCTTCCCGGGTAACACATTTAGAGTACAGAACCACACGATCCAGCTGTATCACTTCTGTTTACCCAAATGAACACACATTCAACAAAACACTTAGTTATATGCATTGCTTGTAGCACTTCTAGCCATGAAAGACCAAACAACCTTTATGCCCATTGATAGAAGGAAATGAAACTATGTTGCAGCAAAGTTATAATGCGGAATTCCACAGAGCAACGAAAAGGATTGAATTATTGATCTGCACAAGATAAATGAGCCTAAAAGATCATACTGAGCAAAAGAAACCAGACACCAAAGACTATTCACGGTGCCTTATAACTTGACGGGGCATAGAACAAGTATGGGCTATGCTCACATTTGCAAATGGTATCGCCCAGGTTCCAGCCTGACAGTACCTGCTGTGATTCCACTTCTCTGAAATTCTGGCACAATTTAAACAGTAAGATAAGAACAGAGAGCGTGCCAGTGGGGATCCATGCCAGAAAGGAATTGTGTTTTCTGCAAAAGACTTTGGGGAGCTTCCAGGAATAAGAGTCATAATCAGTGTCTTGGCTGGAGTCACATTTAAGTGTGTATAGATGTCGGCCAAAAGTCATTGCTATGTCTTTATAAGGGGTGCATTTTGCTTTCTATAAATTATACCTCAATAATGCTAGCTTTTGTATGAACAACATGGCTCATGCTCTACTTCCTGCCATCTGTCCTGTGAGCTAGATTATGAACAAGGTAGGGATCAACCACTGTCATGTTTAGTTTTAGTTATCAGCTTTATACAGCCTAGAATCCCCTAGGAAGAGGCCCTCAATGAAGGATGTCTACGTCAAGCTTGCCTGTCCAACCTGTTGTTTTGATCGCCACAGCTGGGAAAATACAGACCAGTGGGGGCAGCACCATTCCCTAGGCATGGGGTCCTGAACTGTATGAGAGTGGAGAAATCAAGCTAAGCACATGCAAACAGAGAAGGAATGAGTCAGCCTTCTGCTGGTAGGAGCAATACATTCTTGCTGGCTGATTTATGCCCTCTCTATTATAGGATCCACCCAACAATTAAGAAAACATATTGAAGCCATTTCATGGCTTCCTGCAACAATAAAAAGGTTGTTGTTGTTGTTAAAATTAAGATAAGATGTCATTGTATAGTCGGTCTTGAACTCATGATTCTCCTGCCTCAGTTTACCTAGTGTTTAGATTACAGACATATATCTCCATACCCAACAGGAAAAATAATTGTTAAGGAATTAATGGCATTTCATTGTCTAGAAAACAGCAGGAATATGAAGAATAATCAAAAAAGTAATTATGATATTGGAAAGCTTATGGAATCCATATAACACCAACCCATCAGCTCAAAGAAAAGTAATTATCCTACCTTTTTGTATTATTGAGCCTTTCATTGCTGTGACAAACACCTTAGACAACTCCTTAACTGAAGAAGAACTTAGCCTGTCTCCCAGCTGAACAGGTTTAGCCCACTGCAGAACTCCGCGGAGGAGAAGGCCAGCATGGACATCAACACACAGCAGCAGGAAACAAAAGACGCAACAAGAAGGGGCCAGGGCCAAAAGCACCTTCCAAAGTCACAACTTCAATGACAACCAGTCCCCACTTTCCTCAGGGCCACCACATTCCAGCAGCTGACTCAAATTCTGAATCTACTAATGGATTAAATCATTGATTAGGCCAGAGCCCCCATAATCTAATCACTTCTAGGAAAGTTGTAGTAGCACAACCAGAGATCTGCATGTTACAAATCTCCCGGATGTCTCTTAACCAACCCAGATGGCACACTGCCCAACATGCACATGATTAAAACATCCAACTTTGAATTCAATTTACTGACATTATTCTTACTAGAATATAACTTCACTTATGCTGTGAGAGATGGGGAAGAAAACTTAAAGATGATAGATGTTTCGCCAAGTGACAAAATTGTAGCTACATTAGTGACACATACTCTTCTCAAACGTAATGAATGGAAGGAGAGGTGGGGGTGGTTTTGAACCAGAAACCATTGAATGGCTCATTTTGCCCATTGGACAATGTTGTATGCAGAGTCTTTACATCCAAATAAGTGAAAGGCAGAAGGAAAAATCCACCCTTGACGAATAATAACACTGTACCCAGTTTTAATAGGAAAACTGCAAAACACAGTCTTGTTAATTTAAAGGCAACGCCCTTTCTTCCCCAGTTTTATTTTCTCGTTTTCTCTCTGAGAGCTTAGAAAAATTATAAGAAACAAAATACCCACATTGCTTTCATAGAGACATTCTGAGCATGCTCACAGGCCTGGTTTCCTGCGACAGTCTCTCCATTTATAGGATAAAAACCACATACAGCAAATGCAATACCTAGGCAACCACGAGCAAGATCTCATTACCAAGTCATCTTTAGCAAAAGGATGGAAGGAAAATATGCTCTCAACACTCTTCTATATGGTGAACATCTCTCCACCTTCTTCCTGGATTTTCTGCTCAAATTGGCCAAAGCTGTATCACAGAGAAGGAATTAAACTCCTTGTAATGAGGTATGTGTCTGATCGTAAGTCAGTGACTCCACTGTAGTCCTAAGAGAGCCCCTACTACCAGGATGGTCTTCATCCTTTACTCCTACTCCCCTTGGGGTGTCGTGTATACTTTTCCTTAAGCAGACACAGTTAAAGAAGGAACGTAGGCCGTTGCCCCTCTTTTGATTCTCTGTCCCTTCACACACTGTTTCTTGCTTCCGATGCCGACAGAAGAGAAACTGTTAATTCTCTCAGCCCAGGTCCTGGGTTGAACAAAGCTACAGGGAGTAACTATGGCTCCCCAGAGCGGGAGCCTGCTAAGTCTTCCAGCCTCTAGAAAGCATCTCAGACTGGGTAGCCCCAGGACTCTACAGCCAGCCTTGCTGCCTTTCTATTTTCTCCCATGTTGACCTCGCCTTCTCTTCTAAGTCACCTGCTCATGATTAGGGAGCTTTCGTACGCAAGAGCAACAAACAACACGGGCAGCCTCACTTGGGCCTGGAGCTTAGGCAATACTCAAGTGCAGTCTTAGAAAAAAGAGATGATTGGGTGCTTATCAGTATTTGCCAAAGTGGTGTCTGATTTCTGCTGGTTATTGTTCTCTACTATGTGCTCCTTAGGGAAAGATCCCACTCCCAAAATTTGTACTGGTTAGACATTCCAGACACTGTCCTGAACACTGAAGAAATAGAACCAGCTTTCTCTTTCTCCATCCTACATTGACCCAACTATGACCACAACCTTGATATCCTTATTGAAACAATATCTATAGTCCTCAATTTTCACATATACTATCTTATTTCAGTTTCTTACAGCTCTATGAGGTTGCTGCAACAGAGAGCAACCCCATAACAGCAAACCCAAAGCAAGGATGACTGCATTGGCTCACACAGTGGGTAGGTCAAGGCTTCTCCCTGCAGGTATGATCAGAGCTGCTCAGTGTTCATTTGTTTCCAAAGAGGGGAAATGGAACAATGCTCAGAAAATGTGCAGACAGAACATTTTGTGAATAACTACCATATAAGTGGATGTGTAACCTACATTGACCAAGACCTAGAGAATTTAAAACATACATATCATTTTTGGTCTACTGCAATTTTAGTATATATCATGATTTTTGCAAATATTTTCAGGATTAAAATTCTCCACTCTCCTGTTTCTTGGAAACTTGCTCAGTTCTGAGAATCTTTGTGACTCCATATTTACTATGTTAAGTTTCATTTACTTTAGAACTCCACCAGACTTCCACATCTCCAGAAAATAATCTCAAATACTGCCATGTAAGGTGACCTCAGGTTCCTCTTTGCTGCCATGGAATAAGCAATGTACATACTTTTGAAAGAAAAAGATTTTGTTATTCATAGTACAGAAGCTTATCTGCTAATTTTGTCTCTGCCCTGGCACTCCAGATTTTCAAAATATTAACTTTAAACTAGACTGTAGGACTGAAACTGGAGTGTGTCCAGATCAACCAAAACGTGACAAAATGTGATAGGGGATACCAGGAATCTTCTTCAGGGCAAATAGAAGAGTGAGCCCTGAGCAGTTAGCATAGAGATATAATTAACACTACAGGACACCCTGCTGTGATTTAAATGATTCTAGCTCAAGTTTTTTGTTTGTTTGTTTGTTTTAAAAGTCTACTATAGTCACTAATAGCAACAATTGGGGGTGGGGGGACCAGCAACAGATCCCAAGTACAGAAAGACTGTAGCAACATAATAGATAGATAATGGCATCCACATTAAACAGGCTGAACAGACCCTGGAATGGGGCTTCAGTCAGTGGAGTGAAATCAAATCAAATTGGCTCCCATAGGAAGACTGTCTGCCAAGTTCCCAGGAACAGACGCCACCGGGGAGCTCCAGCATGAGCCGAGCAGAGGAAGTGCTGACAGGCCGGTGAGGTCTGGGCCGGCAGGCAGACACTGTCCTAATGCACAGAGCATGTGTTCTGGTTGCTCATGGCTGTCATTTGGATAAGGATCTAAAAGCAAATTGCATATACCGGAGTCTTAAAAGATGTTTTTCCGCAAACATCTGGGGCTACAGACAAAGTCATAAAATGAGTGCCACAGGATTTCCATGAACTTATGTAGATACACCACTGTACCTTCTCATCAGCTGTAAAGGTTAGTTGCTTCCAGCAGACATGGACACTCCCTAGCCTGGAGACCCAGGCAAAGTCACCTGAGCCCGAGGCAACCTGACTCGTCCATCTATTTTACAGCAGTAACAAGATTACCTTGCTTGCTTTTATTCTGGTGCTCTGCAATTGCTTTGTTGATGGCTTGCCCCATTCACTCACAGACTACCAGCCCTATTTGAAGGGGCTGAAGGAAAGCACAGGATATGGAAGTGAGCAAACAGTCCCGCCCTATAGCACTTATGTCCAGCGGGAGGAGAGAAGACCCAGCAACGCGAGCGAAATGCCGAGTGTGTAAAGTGCCGTGGAAAATACAGCGACCGTGACGGAGAACCCTCAACGATAAGGAGGCCAAAAGTAAAAAAAGTTGAAAACCGTCTCATTGATACATATTCCTAGGCCGGAAAATACTTGAAGTGAAGACTCCATTCTTCATTCTGATCGGCTCCCAGAATGAACTCAGAATGAATTATCTGAAAGGCCATGAGTGAGCGCAGTGTTTTACACAAGATTAATCAAAATGTCGTACTCAGATCTTAGTTTTCCATTTAGGGGAGCAGGGAGCGAGCACCACCGTTTGGAGGAAGATCATAGAATCTGAGCCTGGCGCTTTGAGGCTCCGGCCTCTATTATTCTTTGTAAGGTATTTCATTACATTTTAACCAAAGTAAGTATTTTGTTTGTTGGTTTCTTTTAACGACCCCAAAACATCTGAGAAATGAGGCTAATGATATGAAAGGGAAAATTAACCTAGAAGGGGGAAAGGATTCCGTCAGTACTACTTTCATGAGAAAACAAAGCCCTTAAAGGGGACAGGGAGTGAGAGAGAAGCAATTTGTCAAGTGAAAGACGAGAGGCAAATCAGAAGAGAGGGCGCACAGAGTCAGAATATGAGGAATGGGTGGCGACTAGAAAAGAAAAAGTCATTTCTTTGGCTGGCACCCAAACATCGAAAAAACTGACAGCCTGTGGCGAAATGCAGACTGCAAACCAGGGCCAGGAGCCGGGTCAGCCAGAGAATGTGGGGCCGAAAAGTCCAAGGGTGAGGAGGCTCTATTACCCCAGCTACACAGTAAGATTCTCAGAGCCAAGAACAATGCTGAGAAGACAAAGCTAGCAGACACTCGGCTCTTGGAATGTTCTGCTCTGATTTCCTAATTGTTCTTAGTAGATTTGCAATCAGAAAGAAAATATAATTAAACATACATGTTGTTTATGTGTATAGTATATAGTGTGTGGTGCCAGAAGTAAACAAGAAAGCTATAATGAAGAATTTAAATGAAATCATTGTCCCAAGGTCATGGTCCAGTGCTCATCTCTCTCTATAGAAACCACATATAGGAGAACTGTGTTCATAGAGAACATCAGTCAGTTGCTAGGGGAGTTCTTGTACTATGGATGATGTATGATGCAGAAGCAATGTCACAGGAGGAGAATTAAAACCAGTGGCAGGACCAGCGCAAAGAGGGTTTTTACTCCAACATCAGTGTCCTGGGTAGATTGGGTTAATGGATGATAAGGAATCATATTTTAAAATCAGTAAGTTTTCAAACTGAGAGCAAGGCCAAGTATAAATAAGAAGGTCTAACCTTCAATAATAGAAGAACCTAGGAGTCTACCTCCTTAGAGCTCTCCCAGGCCATATGCACAGCTGTGGAATCCAAGGCTCAGCAGAAGTTGGCAGAATGCAGTTTCAAAACCATTGACTTGAAATCATACCACTCACCTGCTTTTGGTCTTGAACTCTCGAACAACCTACATGAATAGCTGAGACCACAACATAAACCGCCACCCCTGACTTGTGTTTTCAACTTTTCTCACTGATTTTTGCTCTTTCACCTTGATATGCACACAGAGCCATCTTAACAGGAAAACTCTGGATGACACCTACATATATGGTTTCTGTAGATTGTGGTGTAGACAGCCCACTAACATGTCATAGAGAATCTACTGAGTTTGTTCAGAAAAATGAAGAGCAGAGATAATAAATGACTTACAGGGGCCTCCAAATAAGCCAGGGTTTCTGTTATAATTCAATACTAATGTATAATGGAAGGGAAGTCGTATTTATTTGCCCATCTTATTAGACATTTTATGGGTTAAGAAAGATAGGAAGTACAGACTACATCAATGCTTTTTGAGAAGATGTATCAGGGTGGGGAAAGGGTCTAGTTAATGGTTCTTTTATTTTTTGTCTGTGTAGTCCAGGCTGATATCAAACCGGAAGTTCTCACACCAACCTCCTGAATGCAGAGGTTATAGGTTTGCTCACTGTACCCAACTATAGGGAGTAGAACCTTATGGATTAGTTCCTAGAACAAATGAACATGTTCTCTCCATGCACTTAACCCATTTGAACATGTGAATAATGAGAGAGGCCTGTCATCCCAGCACAGGGAGAGGGGAACGCCTCAGGTAGGAGGCTCATGAGTTGAAGGCTATCCTGGACCTCAAAGCAAGACCCTGTCTCAAAAGCACAACACAAACTATGATTAATTAAATGTATAAATGAGAACTGGTTGAGAAGCTGGCTGTGGTTGAGAGCCTAATTCAGGTCTCAAGCTCTCTAGTGTTCCTTTCTGTCTCAAGCAGGAAGCCCTCCTCCCTTACTACTGATGCTGAGACCCTGAACAAAGGACAGGCAAGCCGGAGTTCTGTGAGGGTCTGAGGAACTGGAAACCGAGTACTGTGGGCTTGGAGGAGGGGGAACTAGTCTCCCTCCCTTCCTAACGAAATCCCTCACAGGGAAATCCCCTTTCCATTAAATTAAAACCAGAAGTGGTAGAGCTTACATTTTAAAACATCAAACCATTGTCTTCGGTTTCTGTGAAACAGGATAGCACTTTCAAACACTCCGGGAACCTCAGCAGCTGGTTCAGCTCCTTCGGAGCTCAGAGGTTTTGCGGCATTGGCTGGCTCCCATCCCAGCATGGAAAATGCCAAAAGCGGGTTGTGAAGGTGGGTTGCCACGATGATGTATGGCCTCTGGAGAGTTGCAGGGAGAGAACAGAAAGGGGCCTGTGGGATTCCCCAAGCACGGTGGGTTTGGAGTGAGGACCTGGAGCTTTTTAAATTTCTTTTTACAAAGACGTGGCTAGGAGGAGGGGTTGTCTGGTTCTCAGGGAAACAGTGACGGGCCTGCTGGAGACTTACTTCAAGGGCTCTCTGGGCAGCTCTGTGAAGGAAGGAAAATCGCCGCTTTGACCAGAAAAATTATTGCTGCTCTCCTTACCTGTGGCTTCTGGTGGGACCCTTGAAGAAATCTCTGGGAGTGACAGAAGGAAAAATATCACATCTTTCCTTCTCCAGAGAAAGGAAATAGTTGATTTCTTTGTTTAAACATACCTCCAAGCCTCCCTTGCCCTCCTCCCATCCCCACTAACCCCCATTACCCACAAAAAGGGTAAAATAAATTTAGCCTTTGTTGTTAGTCTTCCTCTTATGTCTGCCTGATGCCTTGAAACTTGGTGGCTGTCTAGACTTAGAAGTCTTGTTCTCCATGGATTTCTCCTGAACTTTATGTTCAGAACATCCACAAAAGGTCACCCAAAGACAAGAAAGTAGGAGAAAGGATTGATTCGAGTTGTCTTATCTCCTGAGTACTGTATCAATTAGAGCCTTCCGGTACATCACCTCCGTGGTCAAACCCCACAAAGCCTGCACAAAAAAAAAACCCAGCATTATTAATGGGGACTGGACAAGGAAAAGTCATCAAAACTATATTAGGACAAAAGAATGGTCCAGAACGTAACAAGATCCACTCCCCTCTAAGACTCCTTTTATGACTAGGCTCCTTCTTTCAGCATATCCTTAGGAGTCCAGTTTTACAAGAACCTTGCTTAGTAAGGGGGTGTTTAGGGGAGGGTCCTGCACAGTTCATTTCCCATCACCCTCTTGTCTTCCACCACCAGTATCTGATCACCCTGGCATGTCATTGACCAAAAAAAAAAAAAAAAACATAAGCCAGAACCCTCTCTCCATTCCTGATAATAATTTCCCATCAATTATGCCCACCTTGCTCCTTGGCTATGACTTCCCCCTTTCACAGGCTGAGAATTGAGAGCAACTAAGAGAGATCTCTTTATCTGATTCCATAGTCCTAAATGAAATCAGATATGGTTTTCCTTTCCCAAGCCTACGCCTTCTGTAGGATTTGAGCCTAGGACTACTCAGTAAATGGGCAAGACCATTTGTGTCTTCACAGAGTGGAAGGACTCTTGTCAAGAATGGATGGATTCCAGAGATTTGATGCAGAAAATGTTTTGTGAACTGAGACAGTGCAGTAAATTTGGCTAGCTAGTAAGAAGCAATCACAAGGTCCCAGACACTGAATTAAACATAGATGCTGTGAGATACAGGTCCTCCGATACAGGAGCCTCCCCGGCTCTAATGTTCCTCCAAGTTCTCTGGTAGAACTTCAGTTCCTCCCACCTTATTTCTCTCCCTGAGAACTCAAGCATCACCACCTTCCACATTGTTATTCTAGTCTCCCTATCTACACCTTAAGGGCAGTGCCAACCAATCTACAGGAGCACAGCATGCCGAGATCCTGGGATCATCTTCCAGAGGGAACTAATGTTCCCAAATGCTCGCTCCTTCCTCCCCCATGCTAATGTTTTCCAGATGAGCGACGTTTGCAGACCAAGTTCAGAAGAGACAAAAGCAAAGGGAACAAGCTCATTTCAAAAACACTCTCAATAGGAAAATTTGATGAAAGACATTATGTTAGTAAGTCATTTCTCACTGTAAGAAACCCAAGTTGTGTATGTTCATAGCAGCATTATTTGTAATAGCCAGAACCTGGAAACAAACTAGATGACCCTCAACTGAAGACTGGATAAAGAAAATGTGGTACATTTACACAATGGAGTACTACTCAGCTGTAAAAATAATGACATCTTAAAAATTTGCTGGCAAATCAATGTATCTAGAAAAGACCATATTGAGTGAGGTAACCAGACCCAGAAAGACAAATATAATATGTACTCACTCACAAGTGGCTTTTAGACATAAAGCAAAGAAAGACCAGCCTACAATCCACAACCCCAGAGAAGCTGAACAACAAAGAGGACCCTAAGAGAGACATATATGAATCTACATAGGAAGTAGAAAAAGACAAGATCTCCTGAGTAAACTGGGAGTGTGGCAGTCATGGGAGAGGAGAGAAGGGGAGAGGGGAGGAAGGGAGAAGAGCAGAGAAAAATGTATAGCTCAATAAAAATAATTAAAAAAACAAATTGTTTGATTAAAATCTATCACCTTTAACTATTTTTACAATACTGTCAAACCCTAAACTTTCTAGCATATGCAGTCTTCAAACTCAAGAAAAGACTGTATTTATGGTTAATAGGGAACCAAAGGAAACACACTTGAGGAAATAATTTCTAAAACAGGACATCAGGCACACCCCAATGACATTTAGAATTCTACTAGTAAACCACTGAGAGCCCGCTGCCTGGCAGGCAGCGTTCAAGTCCCTTAAACGAGTTAGTTCATTTAATCCTCACCACAGCTTACCTGATAGGTCTTAATAATCTCTATATTTCACAGATAACGGATGTGAGTTCAGAGAGACACTTAAGTAGCTGGAAATTTCACGGCCAGGGTTCCTGCCCAGGCAGGTGAGCAGACCGCTCCCTCCCCTCGCTGTTGTATTACACCGAAACCCGAAGGAGCCTGCAAACAGGAACTAAAACACTGACAGGACAGGTGCATGAGTCTGGATGGAGTGTTAAAAAGCACTCCTTCCTAGGCCAGGAGGGATGGGGGTGGGCCTTGGACTTCCAACAGGGCAGGGCACCATGCCCTCCTTCAAGGAAGAAGGGGGAGGGAGGAGGGGTGGGGGGTAGTGGGAGGGGACCGGGAGAAGGGGAAGAAAGGAAAAAAAATTTTTTTTATCTTTAATTATGTTCTTGAATGGAAAAAATAAAACAAAACAATGTATGGGAAAAAAAAGAAAAAAAAAAGATGTGGCAAGATCAAAGGTTCTTATTTTGCAAAAGCAAAGAAGACTACAAAAAAAGATTTGGTGTTTGTGAATCTAGCATGAAATCCCAGGAAGTACATGTCTAAACAGACAGCTTATGCATGAAAATGAAGTCCTAAGTGCTGGGTGCCAGCTCATACTCATTAAGAATAAACCTTATCTTCTGATAGCAGATCAGAGAAAATAAGAGACAGAGATAGTTGAGTTCAGTAACACATTGGCAATACCTGCATGGTTTGTTTTATTTTGGGGTGTATGTGGTGTGTGTGTGTGTGTATGTGTGTGTGTGTGTGTGTGTGTGTGTGTGTGTGTGTGTGTGTGTGTTGGAATGCACATATGTGAGCATCCATACAGAAGCTAGAAGACAACTTGGGGTGTGTGTGTGTGTGTGTGTGTGTGTGTGTGTGTGTGTGTGTGTCTGTGGGTGTCTGTGTGTCTGTGTGTATAGTGTATATACATTTCTGTGTGTGGATGCACATGTGTGTTGGAGTGCCTGTGTGTGGGCATCCATATAGAGACAAGAAGACAACTTTGGCTTTGTCCTACTAGGCACCATCCCTGGCCTGGAACTGACCTAATAGGCTAGGCTGGGTGACTAGGGAGCAGCAGGAATCTACATTTCACCCTCAACCCCACCCCAGTGCTGGAATTACAAAAATGCATCACCTGCCGGTAGCACGGAGTAATACAATTCCAGAGGGATTTGGGGATTAGATATTGGGGTTCAACCTGAAGATCAGAAAAGCAAAGCAACCAAGCCACTAGAAAGTTCTTACCTCAATGAAATCTTCAGACTGAAAGGGAACAAGTTCCTGTCTCATCCTGCCTTGTGCAGGGATTAGATAGAGGCCTGCACCACCACTGCCTGGCCTCTATGCTTAACTAGTGTGGCTGCCAGGATTAAGGGTGTATGCCACCACTGCCTGGCCTGTGTGGCTGACTAGTATGGCTGCTTTGCACTGACCTTCAGGCAAGCTTTATTAAAACACAAATAATATACCGCTATACCTGCCATCTTTTCAGCCCCACAAACACCTTATTGACTGAACGATCATTTCAGTTCAGCAATGTTGTCTTGCTTTTCTGAAGACTGTGGTAGATAATGCGCTGTTTGAAACCAAAGAGTGTGAACTAGTGGGTGACCACTAAATGAGAAGGAGGTGGCACATGACTCCCAGTGAGTCCTTTTGTGTTTCTAGCTGTGACTAGGGTAAAACATACTTTGCAAAGACAGAGATCACAAAGTCTGTAGCTATCACAAATAGAGAATTTACATTTTAGAACAACTGTTAAACAGGCCAGAATGTCTAGTCAAACTTGTGAATACAACTTAATGAAAGGGATTTTTTTAATAGCATTCAAGTTTTTAAATGGCAGCTGAAAGCATACAGCATGAAGAACTGACCTCATCCTGCTGAGGATTTAATTCTGTGATTAAACGCTTGCCCAGGATATCCAGGATACTCAAGATCCTGGATTCAAACTCTAATATAAAATAAAATAAAATGATTTGCACAAAGACTGTTCATATGAAAAAGACCTCAGTGCTTGAGTGGATGGCAATTCAAAATAGGCTTCCTGAATAAAAAGAAATGTTGCTGCCTTTCCTGTGTGTTCAGCCTGTGTGCCTAGCACAGGATTTGCTGCAATCTGGGACATATTTGAGGTGTGTTGGAACGTACACAGAGGAGACAAGTTACCAACACAGAAAGGCTCTAAACCATCTCCGGAGGCATACTCCACAGGACCTGCCATTCAGCTTCTGTAAACTACTGTTCTCGCCATCTGACCCTCCTCTACTGTGTCCCATCCTGGGTAATGACGCCACCTGCCTCATAGGCTGGAAAGCTAAGTATCACCCACACTATGTATCCCACTCCTGAAAACTGAAACCTCGGTCCTGTTAATCTCTCTAACAAAGTCAGCCATTCCTGTCTCTCCATTCACCTTGACTCAGTTGGCTTTCAATGTCTGTCACTTGCGCTATTACAAAATGCTTCCAAGTCTCTTTGTCTTTAGCTTCTCACCTTTTCAGTCACCTTCCTTGTTACATGTGATGTGACTTCCTAAAGCATGAGATATGAAGCTGTTCCTTCATTATCTATAAGGCAAAGTTTGAGCTCCCTAGTGACCTTCAATGTGTCCGCTATCTGAAGTTTTATGGCATGATCGACTTCACTCCTATTGCTAGTTTCTGCACCCTCTACTTCCCACACATCCTAAATGCTCTGCACTGCCCATGATTCAATGTCAATTCCACCATGAATGAAGTAAATCTGGAGAGAGTGGGTGCGGGCTCAAAAAATGTCTTTTTCTTTCTTTCTTTCTTTCTTTTTTTTACAATTGATGTTTTGCCTGCATGTATGTCTGTATGAGGGTGTCCGATACCCTGAAACTAGAGCTACAGACAGCTATGAGCTGCCATGTGGGTCCTGGGAATTTAACCTGGGTCCTTCGGAAGAGCAGTCAGTATTCTTAACCACTGAGTCATCTCTCCAGCCCCCACCTTAAAATGTCTTAAACCATTTTAAGACATTTTATTTATTATTTATTATTATTTATTAACTATAGCAGTTACCCTCCTGTGTGGTGACCCAAATGCACCATCCATTCTCCTGCTATAAGGAAAGCAGCTGACAAAGTCTCCTGCTACTACTGTCCCTCCAAACCCATTGCCTCCTTCACGAACAGGCCACGGTCCGTGAGACCTGCTTTGAGACCCAACAGAAAGGAATTTAGCTTCCAGTCCAAGGGGTGGAGTGTTGTCTAATGAGCAACTTTGCCTTAAGGTCTCCCCATTAGCGTTCTCAAAACTTTCTTAGAATGCAGTATGAAATTCTTCACACCCTATCCCCTTTGGACCCTTATCCTTCCTGGGTGGAAGAGGTGTATTATGGGTGAGGCTCCCTCTGCCTCCTGCCTTCTCCTCCTGGCAATTCTTTGTGCATATATTTGCAGCTTGATATCTGCCTCTTGGCAGAATGTCTACACCATCTCCACATGTCCCATAGTTTCGCTTTCTCTGTATTTCCTCTGGTGACTCCTAATCAGTCTTTTCCCACCATGTTGACAATTTGCTTCTAGGGCTTAGAACCTATTGGAAAGGTGTCATTCATTCAAAACTGTGCTAACAAAGAACTGTCCCCTGAATAGGGTTTGGAAGAGCATGCTATGTCTCACCCCGATGCTCTTTTTTTCTGCCGAAAATGCCTGCAGCCCATTCACCCTCCTGTGGCTAGCCCAGCAGCGCGTCCTCTGTGAAACCTCCTTGAGCTACCAAAGAACCGGAACTAACACGGCTCCTACTACATCTTTCTTTTGTTTATTTGTTTTCTTTTTTATTGAATATATAATATTCTGATCGTGGTTTCCCCTCTCCCATGTCCTCCCAGATCATCCCTACCTCTCCATTTATCCAATTCCATGCCTTATTTCTTTCTTAATACTAAGTCTTAACCTATGACTTGACACACAGTGAGTTCTCAGACCTGTTAAGTGGAACACACTGCTTTTTTAACCCTACAAAGAATAAGGCTGGAGTGCTCAATTATTTGAAGCATCCCTACAAATTATATCAGGTAGTGTCTCAAACACACTACATAATGATTTCTAAATGATATGAAGGAAATTTAGCAGTTGGGGGGTATGGAGAGCCTTTGTTAAACAAAAATATATCAGATTATGTCCACTGTCCCCAATGTGAAAGCACTATGCTTTATTACATAAGTCATGACAGCACCATGGATCTGTCCAATCTAGCAATCCTTTAGGGCCAGTATTCTGGGTTTTAGAACAAAACACAAGTAACAAGGGTCTTTCTTTTTTTTAAGGATATTTGCAGCAATGGCCCAAAAGGGTAATTTTTGTTTACTGAACAGTCTTTAAAAAGAAAAAAAAAAAGTGGCGTAAAAGTATCATCTTGTCCTCTACACTCCCCACTCACAGAACTAATAATAAAACACAAATTCAATTTTTAGGGTACTTCAGTACACACACACACACACAGAGAGAGAGAGAGAGAGAGAGAGAGAGAGAGAGAGAGAGAGAGAGCTTAAAACTTACTGCATAAGGGAAAGCATATTCTAAAGCCAAAATATAGACAGGCAGCAGAGAGAGAAATGGGACAACCAAACTGAAAAGTGGGCAGACACTAGCATGTAAAAGATTAGGCATCACTGTGGTTTTTAAACATCAAAACCTGGTTGGCCTCACTCATAATAATAGAAATACAAGCTGAAAGAACTAGAGCTAATCATCGTTTTCCAAGGATCAGACTGGCAAATAAAAACTTCCAGATGTCCTTTGTCATTAAGGTGTGGAAAATATAATCTGGGATCATTTCTAATTACTGTAATTTTATAATAATTAGTAACATCCTACAGATATACTTGCAAAGGCTCAGAAAACAATACATATAACATTATTCATTGAAGCATAATTATTAGAGGAAATAGTTAAATCCAAAATGAATATCACAAGTAGGATAATATAGAACTATGCAATAATTTTTAAAATAGACCTCAAACCCAGAATAGTCATAGAATATTGAAGGAGAATCAATTCCCAGGACTGACACTCCCTGACCTCAAACCTTATTATAAATTCCCGTAATCAAGACGCTGTGGTTTTGGCAGAAGATTAGACAAAATAAATCAATGCAACAGAATAGGGAGACCAGAAATAGACTTACATAAATACAATCAGCTCATCTTTGACAATAGAGCAAACACAATGAAACAGAGGAATGACAGTTGCTACAACAATGCTGCTGGAACAACTGGACAGTCATGCAGAAATCTGAATCAAGACAAAGCACCTTACTTAAGCCCATCACTAAATTAACTCAAAATGGGGATCAATTTTACTTTATTTGTTTTGCATACATATGTGTGGGCAGTCGTGCATATGTTGTTTGTGCATGCAGGTGTGCACATGTGTGTGTGTTTAGGTGTGCGTGTGGAGGTAAGCATGTATGTGCACACAGGTGTGCATATGTGTTGACAGAAGTTGTTCATTCATTCCCGGCAGCTCAGACCCAAACTAATCACACAGAAATCATATTAATTGCAATACTATTTGGCCAATAGCTTAAGTGTATTTCTGGCTAACTCTTATATCTTAAATTAACCCATTTCTATTATTTTATATTTTACTATGAGGCTTGTGGACTACTGGCAAGGTTCTGGCTGAAAGCTAGCATCTTTCTCCTCTGGCGGTTACATGGCTTCTCCCTGACCCCGCCTACTTTCCCCCAGCATTCAGTTTAGTTTTCCTGCCTAGCTCTATGCTTAAATGCTGTTAAGCAATTGGCCAAAAGCAGCTTCTTTATTAACCAATGGCAATAAAACATATTCACAGCATACAGAGGGCAATCCCATATCACATGTGTGTGCATGCAGGTGTGTATGTGCCACAGCACAGGAGTAAAGGTCACAGAACAACATCTCTCTGTCAGTTCTCACCTGCTACCTACGGGATCTGGGAGTAGAACTTAGGTCATTCAGGCCTGGGTACATGAGCTTCTTCCAGCTGATTAATTTCCAAAATGGAAATTATTATTATATTATTATAGAGCAACATGTAGGGTGAAAATTTCTGGGAAATGACAAACTGAAGCTTCTCATTGAACTTGGATAGGATGACTCCCCTTTTAGAGACATACCCAGGGCTCAATCCACAGAAGATACATTAAACTGAACCTCTTTAAAATTTAAAAATTTATGCTCCATAAAAGACATACCAAGTATAGGCGAAGATCAAAAAGTAGGAGAAAGTATTTTTAAAAAGATATATTAGACACAGGAATGCTATGCATAAAGTTCTTAAACAGCAACAAGAAGAAAAAGTGTGGTTAAAAACTGAGCCAGACCTTACAGGACACTGCACTAAAGAAGATATACAGAAATAAGCAGACAAAAAGATACTCCTACTTATTTCTCATTAGGAACCTGAAAGCTAAGAATTTGAGATCTATAGTAAGCCCATTAAAATGACTGAATTCCAAGGTATGGCATCAAATGCTGATGTGGATATGGACCCAAAGAAGCTCATTTATTTCTATGGAGAATGCACAACAGTACAGCCACTTGGAAAGATGCTTGATCAGTTTTTACAAAGCTAATCATACTCTTCCCTGATGGTCCAGAAAATTGCACTCTTCTGACCTTTGTCCAAATGTGTTGAAAATCGGTCCACACAAAATCTTTCCCAAAAATGTTTACCCCAACTGAATAATCATGAATAAATCACTCAATTTCCAAACCTTGAAAGCTACCAAGATCCTCATTGGTAAATAAATGGGTAAATAAACTGAGAAACATCCAGATAATGAAAGATTATTCAGCAGCAAAAAGAAATGAACTATTGGGTCATAAGAACACACACTGCACGTTACTAAGGAAGAGAAGCCCATCTGAAAAGGCTGCATGTTTTATGATCCCAGCTAAAAGGCATTCTAAAAATAAAAGGCAAAACTATGGAGACAATAAAATGATCAGTTGTTGACAGGGGTTGAGGTGATGGAGAGATACGGATTGAACATGGAGGATTTCTCAAGAAAATAGTCTCTATGCTACTTCAATGATAGATACACGCTATCTTGTGTTTTACAAACCCCAAGAGGTGTCGACCAAGACTGAACGTGAACCCTAATGTGACTATGGGATTTGAGTGACAATTATGTGTCCTCACAGTCCCACTGACAGAAAAAAATAACTGTACTATTTTGAGGTCAGATGTTGATAATAGAATAAGTTGCTCTTAAAAGTACATTTTAAGCTTTAACTTTTTTTTAAAGGAGCCAGGCATGGTGGCACATATCTGTAATCTCAAGACTTAAGGGGCAGAAACAGAGGTGTCGCAAGATAGAGGCCAGCCAACAATATATAGCTAATCCCAGGCTTAAAAAGCAGAGACAGGATGGTAATTAATTGTATATGTTAGTTTGACTAGACCACGGGGTGTTCTGATATTTGGACAGATGTTATTCTGCTTCTATTCATAAGAATGTTTCTGGGTGAGATTAATACTTGAGAGTGGGTGGTTCTCATCTACTCGTAGGAGCTCTGCTACCTGAATGCATAATCGGAGATATTGGATCTTCTCTGGCTTCAGACTGAAAGGCCAGCTCCTCCCAGGTCACAGGCCCCACCCCCTTTTAGATCCTTGGTTCTTCAGCTTGCAGTTTACAAACCAGAGTACTTCTTGGCTTCGATAATTGCATAAGCTGGTTCCTTAGACACAGCAGTGTTGATTCTAGAGAACCGGGATGCATAGACAGGTCTAAAGAAGAACCATGCAAGATATTCTGCTAAATAAAAATTCTTTAAAGTGAAAAGTCCTCATAGATGTGTTTAAAAAGACAAAGACAAAGAAATGCAAAGTCGATGGCTTATTATCTTTTGGGGAACCTAGTCGATTCGGATGCACACCTTCCTAGGACGAGAGGGAGGGGGGAGGGCCTTGGACTTCCCACAGGGCTGGGCACCATGCCCTCTTTTAAGGAAGCAGCGGGAGGGGGGGAGCGAGAGGGGACTGGGAGAAGGGGAGGAAATGTAAATTCTTTTTTTTGAAGGGAAAAAAATAAAAGAATATGGGAAAAAAAAGAAATGCAAAGTCTTTCGTCAGATAACCAAGCAAATAAAGGAGAGTAAAAACTTTTTATATGGGTCTGGGGATCAGAACTTGGGTCTTTATTTTGTGCAACAAGTATGTTTTACCCACTGACCCATCTCCCTGCACAATATTATTTCTCAAAAACATGTGTTTCCTACACAAAAATAATTGGAATAAAAACTGAAAAAAAAAACAAAAACAAAAACACTTTGACTAAAACACCCTGGTTGGGGGAACACTTAAGAACCGACATTTTAAGGAATATTTTTCAGCTTTGATTTTGAACAAGATATAGCTAGCTATCTTTGGGTATCATAAAGCAGTTAGTATCCTATGCCTTCCACAATGGTTTTATAGTTTGTCCCAGGTTTAAAGGATATCAGTAATGAATAACCCTGCCTCCTTCCCAATCGTCCACTCACTCCTTTCTTCCTACCCAGGCTGACCTTCCTTTATCTTTGCAGGAAGTAGATGAGGGCAGGGATCAGGCTCCAGAGCAAAGCTGCAACCTTCACCAGCAACTTTCACCTTCCCCTGGTGCAAACACACATGAGTTCCAGTTGAAAATGAGCACACCATGATCTCAGCTAGATTCTTCTGGATATCAGTCCAGCTTGAAGACTCGGAGTGAGGGTAGAGTTTTAATCCAGGAGTGTCTAATTCAGGCGACTGAACCAGTTTTGTCTACCCAGTTCCTCCCCCTCTTCATGAGTCTAGTGCTATAGTCTGAATCTCCACTGGCCTCCCAAGACCCACATGCTGAAGACTTGGCCTGAGGTGTTATTGGGAAGTGGTACAGCCTTCAGAAGGTAGGGTCTAATGGAAGAAAGTTGGGCCACAGGGAAACTACCCTTGAAGGAGAATACTGGGATTCTGATGCACCCCCTTCTCCTTTTTTTTTCTCCCATAACTTCCTGATTACCAGAAAAAATACACAGTGTTTTCTCTTCTCTGCATGATCCTCCATGGCATGTGTCACTATAGGCTTTCCAAAAGAAATAACTAACTATATACCAAAATCTCTAACATTGAATACAAATTAATTTTTAGGCCTTGTAAATTGACTATCTTAGGTATTTCATCATAGCAATGGAAAATCAGCATAGGCAAGAATTATAATTTCAACATCTGTGCCCTTAATTGTTCAGAGTGATTCTTCATTGTCCCATGGACATTTCTTATCTGTTGCCATGATTATTAGAGACTTGAATCTTTATTGCAAAGGTGGAAATACAAATAGAACATTCATTTGGTCCTCCATTATTTCAGAAGAGAAACTCTGGATTTTCTTGGATGAAGAAAAGTGAATCATTGTTTTTAATCATTTCTGGATTGGTTACTTTTCTGAAAACTGTGACAAAATGCCCCAAAGAAGCAACTTAAAGGAAGGGTGACTTATTTTAGGTCACAGTTTGAGAGGGGTGTAGGAGCCCGCTCCTTCAAGGTCCGCTAGGGTTCCTGGGTAGGAGATCCTTGAGGCCAAAGAAAAGTCAGAAGAAAGAGGAGACAGGATAGAATCGGGAGGTCTGTCTGGTCATGCCGAAGCAGCCAAACAGCCCCGAGTTTATTTCAGAACTTGCTTATATACAAAAGCAGAACAAAGCACAGCACAGATGGTCAGTCAGTATCTGACCACAAGACCATTCCTGTTCTTGAGTGAGCAGCCTCCTCTCCAGCATGTGCTTGCTGCTCAGGAGCAACCTTACTTTCTATCTTGAGGTTCCTGAGGTTTGTCGTCAGCAGTATACTGTCTACTAGATGGAGTGTTCTTTTCTCACGGGCTAAATCAGAAGACTCTCATAGTCCTCAAGGTTATAAGAAAAAGTAGAGCAGGCAAGATTGAACTCAAATGACTTCTTTAAGTCAGAAATAACACCATATGGAAACTGAGTCACAGGTGGGCTCCCACAGAGGTGTCAGTCCATCATAGCAAAGAAGGCATGGCAATGGACCAGTTCTTCTGTGACAGCAAGGCTAGGCCCCTTACATGGCACCAGTTGGGAAGCAGACAGCTCACCAGAACAGACTTGCTTGCCCTAATACAACCCCCTAAACAACCCCCTAGTCAGTGGCACCCGCTGGAAACCAAGTGTTCAATCACATGAGACCGTGGTAGACACTTCACATTCAAACCATGACACTCTCATCACAGGATATATGTCTGAGAGTCAATTGCTAATTTCCATAGACAGGAAGCCTAATGGCAAGCTGTCAATTTGTTTCTTCACCTGCAAAGTAAGAATAATGACTCCATGGGACTCTAGTCCTAGGACCTAGGCCCTCTGCATATATGTGACAGTTACGTAGCTTGGTCTGCATGTGAGATCAGGGCTGTCTCTGACTCTTTTGCTGACTTTTGGGACCCTAGTCCTCATACTGAGTTGCCTTGTCCGGTCTTAATACGAGGGGAGGTACTTAGTCTTACAGCAACCTGATAGGCCATGTTTTGTTGATATCCGTGGGAGGCCTGCCCTTTTCTGGATAGAAATAGAGGATTAGATGGGGGTGGGGTGCTGAGGTGAGGTGAGTGCTGAGGGACTGGAAGGAGAAGAGGAAGGGGAAACTATGATTGGGATGGAAAAAATAAATAAATAATAATGGCTCTTTTCTCTTGACGTGGGAACAGGGACTAAGTGAGAATATATGTAGGAAGGTACCACATAGTTCACCATCCACTTCCCCTTGGTTAGGGAATTCTACTTCCTGTCTCCATGGGGACGTGTCAATGCTTTAATGCACTCTACACACAGGAAGTTGGTGACCCCTCAATCCAAACCAGCCCTACAAGAAGGCTCCTCATGTCTCCTCACAATGCCAACTGAACTGTAATGCGCATGCCTTCTTTTAACGTTTCCCCAGGAACGAGCAGAAAAGATGCTCCCTCTGTGTCACGTGTGCCATCAGAAGGAAGTAGGAAGAGGTTCTAACGCTGGCCCCGTTTTCGGCATTGAAGGATCAGTTAGACAGACTACGGAAGGAGTTTCACTCCCAATCTTTTAAAATTCCCGCTTGTCCTTTCTCTCCAAAGCAAACTCGATCCTCAATCTCCAGTTTCCAAAAAAATGTTAGAACAAAGACCACCCTGGCTAGCACGGGTGCCTAAGCCGTGCTCCAGCCTGCCATGCCTGGACGAATTTTAATTTTCATAGTGACTCTGAGGTGGGTGCTTTTACTTTCCCCCACTTGACTAATGCAAAAGTTGAAGTCTAGCCAGGCTGATCTGTCCCAGGTCATAGAGCCCATATGGCAGACAGGGAACTAACAGAATCCATGTGTTTAATCA
This sequence comes from Ondatra zibethicus, assembly GCA_004026605.1. Lineage (NCBI taxonomy): Eukaryota > Metazoa > Chordata > Mammalia > Rodentia > Cricetidae > Ondatra > Ondatra zibethicus. The sequence goes on along the minus strand of PVIU01000272.1, from coordinate 218,758 downwards.
CCAGACTAAACTGTCCTCCAGAGGCCTGACCCACTGCAGCCCGAGACAGAAAGAGGGGGGCAGTATTTGAAGTCAGGAAGGAAGAGCCCTTCCCTTATCCCTCTTCTCAACCCTACCTTTAATGTAAGCCTTTTAATTCCAGCTCTGCCCAGTCAGCTAATCTCTGTGTCTAGTCTCTATGAATCCTCGATTCCTTAACTCTGATGCCTTTATTTTTGGATGTTTTTCTTAGGTTTCCTTTGCCGAGCTTTTCTCCACGTTTTATTTAATCACTCTCTTGTAACTAACTCACATATATAAACATCATAAGGCTTATTTAAGGAAGACACCCAAAAATTTGCCCAGTCCTAAACTTTATGCTACTCCATGAACTTCTTTGCAGTTTACAGTGATCGTTCTGAAGCTGTGGGGCTCTGAGGAGAGTTTTACACGGTCACTATAAATTACATCTCATGCTGTCCACTTCCCTTTTAAAATACATGTATATATTTATTTGGCTAGTTGGTCACACACCTGTGTGTGTGTGTGTGTGTGCATGTGCATGTGTGATCGGGTCCACAGGAGCCACAGTTGAGTGAAAGAGTCAGTTTTTGCCTTCCACATGCAGGGTACCAAAACAGAACTCCGGTTCTCAGGCTTGATGACAGGAATCCCTACTCCTTAAGTCACCTCGTTGGCCTACTTTTTCCCATGTCTGCATCCATCCCTCTACCCTTGCTTCTTCTAGATCACTGTTCCAGACTCACCTTCCAAGTCTGTTTCCTTTACTTCTGGTCTAATTTAATAGATTTATTTGTTCCTGCCAGGTTCCCGACTTTCCCAAAGCCCTCTGCAGCACCTCTGATTGGAACAGCATCTCTCCTCCCCATACCATGCAAAGCCTACAGTTTTTCAATAGATTGCTTGCATCCCCTCCTTTATAATGTTTTCTTCCTCTGCTTACTTCAGTAAGAATGTGTCTTCCATGACGGCACACCTTCTTCAAACATTAAGTAACTTCCCCCTAGGTAATGCCCCAACTCACATAACACAATGCAGTGTAGACAATCCAAGCCTAATAAGCATATGTAAATGCTAGCTATATTAATATGGTGCCCTGCCAAGCACTCTAGCAATATCAACTGTGGCTTCTCGGTCTCCTTTAAGTTGATTAAAGACAAACTGAAATTCCACAGCCTAGGGGTCTAGGAAGAAGGACCAGTTTGTAAAGTCCTTACCACACAGCCTGAGGACCTGCATTCAATACCCAAAGTCCACATAAAAAGTGTGAGTGCAACAATACTTACTTATGATGTCAGCACTGGGGAGGAAGAGGCGGGGGGGGGGTCCCAGAGGTCCGCTGGGCAGCCAGTGTTGCTGAATTGGTAAAGCTCCAGGTTCAGTGAGAGACTCAAGATGGACAAAATGGGCAGAAACCGAGAAAGACACTTGACATTGACCTCTGGCATCCACGCACATGCTCGCGTGTGAGCATGCCCACACACGCATGCATACACATGCACTTTCTTACATCTGCTCATGATGGAGACTATTGTCAGCAAAAGTAAAACAACTCTATTGTTCATGCACCTGGGAGAAAGGATCTATTCCTCACAGAGAGACACACAAAGGAGCCAGTATTGGGGAGAAAAGGAATGGGAGGAAGAAGAGGAGACTAGAAGGAAGCTTCGGAAGGATAACAGTTGGACGGTTGAATTTGAGGCAAGCTTAAAAGAAGCAACTCCTGCCCTAAGGCTGATTCTAAAATAGAGCAAAGAGATGAAAATAAATTCTAAGCATGTACTGAAAATGTATTTCAGTGAATTTAATAGTCTTAAGCTTCTATTGCATGTTATAACAGAGTTAATGATAGTAGGTTTAGGGATTTTTTTTATTGTGGGTGTCTTTATTTACTGTCTGATTTACAAAACGGATATTTGAGCAGCTCTAGAATTTGTTTGTATTGTTTTCTAGCTTGTTTTGACAGTCATGCTTAACTAAGAGGAGTTCTCTTTTTTAGACTAAAAAGAAATCAAAACAATTAAATGTGAAGTCCACCGCCGCTCTCCAAAACTCAGCAGACCACTGCTAACGCGCCGAAGTCAGGAAGCAATCATGAGCCTCGCTCTTTACAGACTGCCTTTCCTCCTCGGGAAACTTCAAAGCCCTTGCTGACGCTCGGGCTCTGCAGCTGCCAGGAAAGAAACGTGGCTCCACTTACCTCAAAGGGGGTCAGAGCACATGGGGGAGCGGCTGGACCCACAGCAGGCGCGCCTCCCCATGCCCATGCTGCCTCCACTCCATCAGAGACCACCCCAGAAATCAGGGGCGAGGGCTGGAAAACAGAAACGGTGGACAGTGCCGAACCTCTCCCGTGGCCCCTCGGAGATAAGCACCGTAAGGGCAGGAGCAACCAGATGTGGTGATGTGGCTCCGTAATCCTACCAGCTGTCGGGACGGAAAGCAGGGCAGGCAGTGCACGGTTAGGAGAGGTGTCTTGGGCTAATCCTAACAAGGGTCTCACAGAACACAGGTCTGGTATAAACAGAAAATACAGAAACAAACTGTGCATGACCATGGTGGCTCCCTGAAGAGAGATGAGAAAGAGCAAGATAGGAAATCAAGTCAGGAGTCCTGAGTCTGGCTGGGAGGCTCAATTCACATGATTTCAGGTGCAGAGAGAGAGAGAGAGAGAGAGAGAGAGAGAGAGAGAGAGAGAGAGAGAGAGAGAGCTAGTGAACTCCTTGGGCATGTCAGGTTTGTACTCATTCATGTCACCTTGCTTATTCCTCTCCTGAAGAACTTCAGTGCTGTTTATTCCGTCCTGTAGGTAGAAAACAGATTCCACAGACCCTAGTGTGATCAAGTAGTAAGTTGTGGAATTGGTATTTGTAGCCATATCTTTTTAAATTTGAAACAAATTGATTATTTTTTTTACTATACTGGATTGTGTTTCTTTTTCAGATACTTGGGCCCTTTCAACCACGTGAGCTCTAAAATTCTATGATGATTCTCATTCTGGATAGCTATCGCACTTGGCTTCTTGTAGGGGAAAAAAAGTCCATGTATTCTATGTCTCTTGGCAGAGAGGTTAATAAAAAGTGAAAGCATAATAAGCTTTAATTGCAGGAAAAATTTGATTAAAATAGGTGGTTTTTCCCAAATATCTTTGACATTTCAACAAGTAGTAGCTATAAGAGGCCTAAGACTATATAATTACCTGAATTATTTTGCAACAGCTAATAATCAACACAATCTTTTAAAGTCTTCAAAAAATATTTTAAAGAAAGGAGAAGTATATGACTAGGTACTCTGATAACATCATAAATGTTCACAAGTATATGTATATATGTTACATGCATGTAAAGTAGATAGTAGAAGATAGATAGATAGATAGATAGATAGATAGATAGATAGATAGATAGATAGATTGACAGACAGAAAGGCAGATGATTTTCCACTCTGCCTCTGGGACCATCTTGCTTTGTATGCCCACAACAGTTGACAGGGTTTATAAGTCCCTTATTCTTTGGTGTGTAGAGGGAAGAGACAATATTTTATGTATCTCAAGGTGGCTGTGAAGTTGCTATGCAAGCAAAGATGGCCTGGAACCCTGACCCTCCTGCCTCTACCTCCCGGGTACTACGATTGCCTTAATTCTTTGTTCTTTAAACATGGTTCCTGTTCCTATGCCTGGGTTCTGCACTCTCAGTACTGGTACCTACTCCCAAGGACCCTTTGCTGCCTCCTCCCATGGAGTGCACCAGGGCAGTCCACTATCTACAGTATCTGGTTTATCTCCTCTGAAGTCTTAGTTCTACAATACATTTATACCCTAGGGCCCAACATGTGTGACTCCAGTCCACCCTCCCCTCTAAGCTCCCGGTTTATACATCCAGTTGTCTTCTTGACATCACCTGTTGGAATCCAACAAGCATTTCAAACTCAGCACACCTGGAATATCAATTCCAATAAACCAAATTCCCTTCCACATCATTATTTCATGCAAAACTCCAAGAGTCATTCTATTTGTCCTCCTATGCCCTACTCACACCCATCCACCCATCCTTTTCACTTCACCCAGGCACCTCAAGCTTGCTCCTGCCACAGGACTTTATACTGTTTCTTCCTGCTTCTGGGATATGATTCCCTGAGATGCTCATAGGACCATCCTTAGAGAGAATGTCTACAGGAGATATCCAATCTCATTCTCTGGTCTCAAGGTCACCTTAACCGCAGATCTCTCTACTTTTATCTCACGTGGTATAGTTTTCATTTTTGCTACCTATGCTAGTATTTGTCTGTGTACATTTGTCCACTGTCTGTTTATCCACTGATGTGTGATTCCGGGCCCCTTCCTCTATAAGTAGCCTTCAGGGGTCCTTGTCCACTGTTGGCCAGTGTGTCCCAGTGCTTACCAAAGAACCTGGAGCACAGCAGGCCCTGGAAAGTATGCGGACTACATGACTGAGTCGCCTGTGATGCCCTGGTGTTTTCTGACTCTGCATGTATCTTTGGCATCTGCCTATGAACCTCTCCAAAGTTCCCAGGCTATGCAGTCCTTATCTACTTATTTTCATCCTTCCGTAGTAGCTACCACTTCACTGTTAATTGGCTGCTATATCGCTACCTTTTAATCTAACTCTTCTCAGTTCTCCCAAACACAACCTACCCACTCAGAGTAGAAAGAGGACTGTCATGAGGCTCCTCCTGAGAGTGCAGTCTGGTTCAGCTCTAGGGAGAATGTTTTTCTCATCTGTCTCCTCCCAGCCCCTGCCCATCTGAGCCCAGGACACACCCCAATACAGCACAGCATCATGTCACTTCCTGTCGTGTGTTGTGGATCAGTTTGTGTCTAGTGCAGTCTAAGTGACATACTCATAGAGTAAAGAAGATGGGGAAACAAGCATGACATCACTCCTCGACTGGAGATGGAGTAGAAGACTCTACTATTGTCACAGTGTGGGCAGGACATGGGCTACAGGTATGGGCTACAGACCTCTGGGGTCAAATGCATGAACCTGAGACACTAGGGAGTGTATAGGCAAGGCCAGTGAAAGTTAATGTAGGAAGACTGCTTGTCTACATTTTGCCAGGGCCAGTACACAGAAACAGAATTAAACTCATATTGGATTTGTGTAGAAATAGCCAACGGAACATGCTCACAGACCTTTACTTAAAACAACTCAACAATAGAAACTTAAAGATCATGACAGACTATCACTACAATATTTAAAACTTCGAAGGTGGAATATTAGAAATGATTTTTAGAAAGATGCGTGTAACTCTTGCCTTCTAAAACACATCAAACTATGGAGAGAACAGTGTTGCTGGCTGAGGCAGAGGCCTTCCCGGTGGACGGCTCTCACAAGTGACTGACAGCAGCGGTACTTTCCTGCGCTTTCCAGAAGCTGCATTTACGTAAATGCATGAAGTGATTCAGAACTGACCTCCTTGCTGAAAGCAGGCAACAGATGGCACTGAGATGTTCTGCTGCGGGGGGAAGCACTGATGGAAACCATTCGCCACAGCAGAGCCACCAGCCTGGCTCTCAGGCTCCACCAGCCCTGGATTCATTCATCAGCCACTGTGTTCACTCCTGTTGAAAAATATGGCCAGGATTGTGTGAAGGCTCCTGAAAGAGTCCTTTGTTGGTTCTATTTCCCTGGACTTGACCAAGAAGGAGCAAAACAGTTTCCGTAATAGCTGCAGCACAAGCAGGTGAATGTTCTCTGCCCCTTATACCCTGTTCCACTTGTATCTGTCCTGACTGTGGATGTCTAGTTGTCCTCTGACAGCCGAGTTCAGTATAATGCAGAGGAGCTTCTTGCTGACCTGGAACTTATCTGGAGGAGTCCAGCTCTCAGCTCATGGAGGAATGTTAATTGCAAAAGTCTTTTAGTTCATGTACTATCGGGATAAGAACACGCACTGTTGGAGGAAGGCCAATGAAAATAGTGCCTTCCTATGTCAAATATACAATGAACATTAAAATAATAAAGGAAACCATTGTCTTCTAAGTGAACATATACATTTCTTCTAAAGCAAATCAGTGTTCAAGGGGACACAAATGGGTGAATTTTTCTTTCTGAGATCTGCTACATTTCCCTCCAGAGAAATTACCTTTGATCTTCCCATAGCAAGCAGATTTAAAATACCAGCACCGTTTGGCTCCCAGGCAACTCTTCCATGGACCTACTATGCACCAGGCATCTACCCTGAGCTCTGAGAACTGGCAATCTGACTTTCCTTGGGAAGGGGAAGGGCACACTGCACCTCTGTTTCTATCGCAAGACCCTGCACACAAAGCAACATTCTGAACCTCTGACTCACTGTGGGACTCACTCGTCACCTGTCAATGCCGTCACTTTCACTGGCCTCACCCACACAATCCCCACCGTCTCAGGTCCAGGCATATACCCCCAGTGGGCTACAGCCACATTGCAGTCTGTCTGTCATTCTGACAGCACCCCAGCCATCTCTGTCCTGACCCCAGAGATGAGTTTCAACAAAGGGCAGACTAGAGTTTTCCAGAACTATCTTGAAGACTTTTGTAGGAAGTCTGTTAGTCTAGCCTCAGCAGACACTTGGCTCCCCGCTGCACCCCATCCATCTTCAGAAGCCACACAAGTCCACACCTGCTAACACACTCCTCTTTGGCATGTCTGCTTCTCTGGCAAGTCTATACCTAACTGAAAGAGCAGAGACTAAAGGGTAACGCAGGGTAGGAAAGAAGGTGGAAAGATGAACAGAATATACCGTAGGCTGAGTCCTGAGAGAAGTGTCACGACTCAGCAATTTCTCTAGTTCTATATAATTCAATCTATAAATAGAAGGCGGCTTAATATTCTTCTAAAGCTTAGCTTTGTAAAGAATGAGATGAAGAGGCTAAAGAGATGCCTCAGCAATGAAGAGCCCTATCTGCTCTTCAAGAGGACCTGGGTTCAATTCCCGCACCCACATGGGAGCTCACAGTTGCCTATAACTCCAGTTTCAGTGGATCCAACGCCTTCACACAGACATACATGAAGACAAAATGCCAATGCACATGAAATAAAAATAAATAATTTTTAAAAAAAAAATCAGGTAAAGAAACCGGGGATGTTGGCACACGACTGTAACTTCAGCATTCAGGGGACAGAGAGAGATGGAGGATGAAGAGTCTGGGGTCCTCCTGCACACCTGAAAGACCTTGTCTAAAAAAAAAAATCACTTTTGTTGCAGGATATTTAAGCAAACTGTGTAAAGATGTGCCCGTTTTGCCTTGTCTACCTAAGCCACCTGATTGGTTTAATAAAGAACTGAATGGCCAATAGCTAGGCAGGAGAGGCTAGGTGGGATTTCTGTGGAAAGAGAGGAACTCAGGAAGAATCTAGGTGCATGAGAAAGGCCAGCGAGACACAGAGACAGTCAGAGATACAGAATGGAAGAGGGGTAAATAGCCACGTGATGAAATGCAGATTAATAGAAACAGGTTAATTTATGTTATAAGAGCTAGTTAGGAACAAGCCTAAGCTAAGGCCAAGCTTTCATAATTAATAATAAGTCCCCGTGTCATTATTGGGTAGCTGGCGGCCCCAAAGTAAGTCCAACAAGAAAGACTCACACCACACTTGGGTATGTAACTAAGTGGTGTTACACTTGCTTGGTGTCGCTGTTTGTGTATAAAATGCCCTCTTCCCTGCAGACTCTTAGGCTTGAACATTGAGTCCCCAGGCAATAGTGCCCTTTAAGAATGTTTCAGGACCTTTGGGAGACAGAACATTGCAGAATGAAGTATGTCCCTGGGAACAGGCTCTAAGTTTTTCTATTCTGCCCACATCATTGCCAGTCTCCTTTCCTGCCTATTGCCATGTCTTCCCCCATCCCCGCCCCCCCCTGCAACGACTCCTCCCTCCCCCCCCCTGCCCTGCCTGGTGCTGAGTTCTAAATTTCGGGAACTCTAAGCCAAAACCAACCTTTTCTCTCTTAGGCCGTTTTGGTCAGGGTATTTTATCAAGGTAACAGAAAAGAAAGGGACACAGCTAGAATGTTGAAGGCCCTAGCTTGTGTCTTCCTCATAGAGAGAGGGGGTCCAGGGGAGGAAAGGAAAATCCAGTAGGCCTGTCCTGACTGCCCCTTTCCTCTGTAAACTTGTTATTATAGGATCTGCCTCTCCATCCCTAACAACTGACCACAAACAAATTTTGGAACACAAGCCATTTATAAATTGAGTACTGCCTACAAAGGATGCTCTTTCATGTATCATGTTTGTTAGAATTGCAGGATAAAGAAAACACATGAAGCTGACTTCACGTCTCCAGATAGCCCTCTCAGCCTTCTGACTTCAAACCATAATCTCATTCTGAGCTTATCCTGGCTGAGCCAGGCCAGCTCAAGGAAAAAATGGAACCAGGGCTGTAATCAGACTCACGTCCCAACCTGGAAACACTAGAAAGTCTGACTCCTTGGCAGATAGCTAGAGGAGGCAACTAGACAGCCGGATTCCTCAGCAGCCGGATTCCTCAGCAGCGGGCTAGGAGGCGCAGGCGCGCGTGTGCAAAGCGGTCTGCAGCCAGGCCTGCCGGCTGAGTAACTAACCCGTGAAGGTTTGTAATTCCAGGCAGCGCTATCCCTAGTTCTTTACGTCTCCCTATGGTCACAAGCTAAGGGCCAAGCTTTCATAATTAATAATAAGTCCCCGTGTCATTATTGGGAAGCTGGCGGTCCCAAAGAAAGTCCAACAAGAAAGACTCACACCACACTTGGGTATGTAACTAAGTGGTGTCACGCTTGCTTGATTGGCAAGGCTTGATTGGCCCAGCTGCACGGAGGAGCTTTCGGGAACGAGAGTCCAGCACGTTTTGGTAGCTTTCCCTCCGAATAAATAGTCATGCCTTTGCATTTGCTGTGTTCCTAGAAGGAGCGCTCTCCTTTAAACTCTGCTCCAGACCTACAGTTTTCAGGAAAGCTTCTAACTTAATGACATAATGCACGACCTGCTCTTTCCCCTCAAGGCAGAGTCCCACAAAGACAGGCTTGGCACACTTCAGAAAGGAAGCCAACTGTGTGTTGGAGGCAGAAGTCGTGTCCCCAGACACAGGGTTCTCTCTGCCAAGGGGACCCCCTTTTCTTTCTTTACACAGAGCCAATGTAGCAATGTAGGATAGCAGTAGCTCAGCCAGCTACAGGAGATTTGTATCTGTTGGAAGAGCCGTTAACTGAATGATGAGTTTACAGACTCTGACCTATCTCCCTGCCAAAACAGATGGGTAAATGTTATACTTATACACTGCACAGGGCACCCTGCCCTTACCTAGCAAGCACAAATTTTCCTCCTAAAATTGTTTACACCATACAAAAAAAATGTATTAATCAACGTGGCAACAGAAAGCTTGCACTCTATCCACCCAATTTCATTCCCTGACGAAAGCAAAGCAGAGCATAAGAGCCCTCTTGTTTTGCTGTCTTTGTTTCCTGTGTTTTGAGTGAAATTGCAGTGGAATATTATGAACCAGTTAGCAAATGGTGTACAAATGGCCAAAAACCAAATAACAGTTCCATGAACAGAAGCAGGCTGGCCCTAGCTGAGCCAAACTGCTTGAGTTCTGGAATAAGAACTGGGAAGTCAAGTTCCATCCCTGGCACTGTCCCCAGCTCTCTATTGACCTTCTCTCGCCCTCACAGCCATGGCTTCCCAGAGGGCTTTGTGACCTGCACTGCAGTGTAAAGACAGAAGCCACTAAGCCAAGTGGCTACTGGGAGGGCTCCTGTAACATGCCTCTTCTAGGGTCTAGCTTCCAAAGAAGGTCTCTGGAGATTTTGGAACTATTGTTCCATTGTCAACCTTTGAAGTCACGGGAATCGTGGGAGAAGGAATGGGACATAGAAAATAACCTCATTCTCCAGTGGCAGAGATGACTGTTGACCACTTGATCCAACAGTATTAGAAACTCAAGCAGCATCTGACTGTCTTCAAAGGATAGACCAACTCCATCCATCCAAACTGGTTTCTTCTCTGCTCTCCCAATGCCATCCATACCGCAGGCTCACTCAGTATTAAGCCATTTTCATGTGTGTGTCCTCCTGTGGTTCTGATTACTATTGCTTAAGTTCAGGGAAAGAAGTCTCATTTAGACTCTCGGCTCTGGCCTTCATCTTTTCACCATAAACACACTTAGCAAGGCATCCTGAGTGCATGTCAAAGTCTGATTTGGTTGCTTGTGTAGAGAAGTATGTGTTTTCTCAGAAACCAGAGGTGTTCCTAAGTGGCAGCAGACATGGAAGACATCTAGGTAACTTGTCCCATGACAGATTTGGGATCTGGTCTCACGTCTTTTTCCTGCTCCAAGCCACTTCCTTGGAATGCTCTAAGAGCATCTGGGATGGATGAAAAGCAAGTTCCTGCCTTGATGTTAGGTGGACTTTTAGTGACACTCCCATGCTCTTGAATACATCTAATCTATTTCTCCATATAGACTGGACACATCTAATCTATTTCTCCATATAGACTGGACACATCTAATCTATTTCTCCATATATACTGGACACATCTAATCTATTTCTCCATATAGACTGGACGGACACATCTAATCTATTTCTCCATATAGACTGGATACATCTAATCTATTTCTCCATATAGACTGGACACATCTAATCTATTTCTCCATATAGACTGGACACATCTAATCTATTTCTCCATATAGACTGGGCACATCTAATCTATTTCTCCATATAGACTGGACACATCTAATCTATTTCTCCATATAGACTGGATACATCTAATCTATTTCTCCATATAGACTGGACACATCTAATCTATTTCTCCATATAGACTGGACACATCTAATATATTTAATATTTCCTCCAGCTGGGGCCCATACTTAAAATGAAGGGAAACTAGGGAGGAGACTTCTTTTATAGATTGTTTTTACAAAAAACCAACCTCTAGCTTTGCTTTTAAGCCTGTTTTCTCCTTGCTCAGTCAGAGGGGACACAAACTGTAGATCCTGCCTTTAGTCCTACTCAGTTCACATTCCTACCATGGAGCCCCAGTTTAAAGACTCAGCAGTAGAATACAGTGATCCCTAAAATCCTGCTAGAATTCTGTATTTTTTTTCTATCTGCTGAATATATTTTTAAAGTGTAATTTTCCCCTCCTTGCCTATTAAAATCAAAAGGAGTCAAAAGTAAATGAACAAAGAACCTAGTTCACACCTATGCAGGGTCCCCAGCTGTCTGTCCAGAGTCAATGAACTCCCACTAGCATGGGCCAGCTGTTTCTGTGGGGTTCCCCATCATGATCTTGTCCCCTTTGCTCATATAATCTTTCTTCCCTCTCTTCACCTGGACTCTGGGAGCTCTGCCCAATGCTTAGCTGTGGATCTCTGCATCTGCTCCCATCAGGTACTGGATAAAGACTATAATGACAGTTGAGTACTCACCAATCTGATTACAGGGGTGGGTAACTTCAGACACTCTCTCAACTATTACTGGGGTCATCCGTGTGAATTCTTAGGAATCTCCCTAGCACCAGGTTTCTCCCTAACCTCATAATGACTCCCTCAATCAAGATATCTCCTTCCTTGCTCTCCCTCTCTGTCCCTCCCCCAACTCAACCATTCCGTTTCCTCATCTCCTCCATCTCCTCCTCCTCATCATCTCTCCCTCCCCTTATTTCCCCTTCCCAGGAGCATCCATCCATGTCTCTCTTAGGGTCCTCCTTGTTCCCTAGCTTTTTAGGGGTTATGGATTGTAGCCTAGTTATCCTTTTCTTTATGTCTAATATCTACTTATAAGTGAGTACATACTGTGTTTGTCTTTCTGGGTCTGGGTTACCTCACTCGGGATGGTTTTTCTAGTTCCGTCTATTTGCCTGAAATTTTCAAGATGCCATTGTTTTTTTTTTTTAACACTGTGTAATACTGTATTGTGTACCACATTTTCTTTATCCATTCTTCAGTTGAGGAACATCTAGGTCGTTTCCAGGTTCTGACTATTTCAAAAATGCTGCTATGAACACAGTTAACCAAATGTCTTTGTTCAGTCTTGATATGTGGGGAGGGGCTTGGTCCTGCCTCAACTTGATGTGCCAGACTTTGGTGACTCTGACTCCCCATGGGAGGCTTTACCCTCTCTGAGGAGTGGATGGGTGATGGGATGGCGAGAGTAGGGAGCAGGAAGAGGAAAGGGAGGGGAAACTGTGGTTGGTATATAAAGTGAAAAGAAACTTTTAAATAAAAAAGGAACCAAGGAATCATTACCCCAAAAAAGTAAATGAGCCATATAGCTGTGACTATTGTTGATAAGAAACTATACTTCAAAATATCTATCTTGTTTCAGGATGGCATATGCCACATCTTTCTCTTTGTCTTTAAAGTCATTAGATTTTGTTGTTGTTGTTGTTGTTGTTTCATTTGTTTGTTGGTTTGGTTTGCTAGTTAGTTGGTTTGGTTTGGTTTTGTTTCTCTCTCTTTTTTTTCCTCGATCAAAAATATCCCAAAAGAGTCTAGAGAGCTACTTCAAGAGTTAGAGCATTTGTTGCTCTTGCTGAGGACCTAGGTTTGATTCCTAGCATCTACATAGCAACTAGCAACTGTCTGCAACTCTAATTCCAGGCATCTAAAACCATCTTCTGGCCTCCTAGGATACTACACATAGGCAGTGAACACACAAACATACTCACACTAGATAGATAGATAGATAGATAGATAGATAGATAGATAGATAGATAGATAGATACATACATACATACATACATACATACATACATACATATATACATACATAGATAGACAGATAAATAGACAGATAGATATGTGTGCATGTATGTACATATGTGTGTGTGTATATGTACACCAGTCATTACATGCCTTTAATCCTAGTACTTTGGAGGCAGAGGCAGGTACATCTCTGTGAATATGGGGCCAAACTGATCAACATAACAAGTTCCAGGACAGACAAAGTTAGATAGTGAAACCCTGTCTCAAAAGGCAAACAAACAACAACAACAACAACAACAAATCTGACAAGCAAACTGAGGAGTGGAATGTTTTTAAAGTATAAGCAGATGTGTTTTAATTTACCCACATTTACAAAAATTAAATAAATAGTATCACAGGAGCCACCTTAGGAGATGGGCCAGGCAGCCTGATACAGTGATTCTCAACCAAGAGAGATTTTGCTCCCTTCTCAAGACACTTAGCAATGTTTGAAGATGTTTTTGATTGTCACAACAGAAAGAGAGTAATACGTCTGGATGGTTAAATCGGGGATCCTAAGATACACAGATTACCTATCACAAAGAAATATCCAGCCCCAAACGTCAACAATGGCAGCGCTGAGAAACCCTGGTCTATAAATACAAATGGTCCTGGATATACAAAGCCATTCTGAATGTACAAGATTATTAATAAATAATAGAACCGTTGCACCGGTGATCACATAAATAGTATATTAAAGGTACTATATACATTTGAAAGCGAAACTAAGGAGCCAGGACTTGCAGCTGCTCCCTTCATTACGGGTTCGCCTTGCAACAGAAATGACTAGTTAGGTACTAAAGAACGTTGCTGCCATCTAGGGGATAAGATGAGAAGCAAGTTTCCCCCAAAGGCTGTGCTGTAGTCCAAAGGCACAAGCTGCAAGATCTCTGGCTACACATTTCCTTTTCACAACACTAAAAAGAGAAAGAAAAAAAATCATTCGTCTCCAGCCCATGTGTATGGTATGAAGCTGATGGTCTACGTTTCTGATAAGGACACCATAATTTGATTTTATTCTCATGCTCAGTTGCAGTGCAGAGAGTCCACTAGCAGCCCGGGAATTGTCTTGTAAGACCTCATTCTAAGCATCCTTTTCTCCAGACTATAGCCGGACGGCAGTAAGCTGCAGGCCACTTAGAAATCATGATGGTCCGTTTGCTTTTGTCACATTATGAGATTTTAAAACCTAAGTCAACTCAGATGGAGTGAATACAAAGAAGAACCAAACTGGGCCTGGAGAGATGGCTCAGCAGTAAAAAGCCCTGGCTCTTGCAGGACCAGGTTCAGTTCTCAGCACCCGCAGAGGGGTTCACAACCTTCTGTAGCTCTTGTTTCTGGGCATCTGATATCCTTTACTAACCACGTTAGGCATCAAGTACACATGGAGAGCAAAGACAGAGATGCAAGCAAACATTCATACACATAAAAATAAATAAATGAAAAATAATCTAAAAACCAGTAAGAAAATAAGAACCAAGGTTTGAAAGACAGGTTTTTCTCTAAACAAACATAATGTGACCCATATACACAGAGATTGAAAGAGAGAGAGAGAGAGAGGCACACAGGTAAGCAAACACAGACAAATACACACACACACATACAAGCACAGAGACACATGGAAACACACACACACATGCACCCCAGTAGACACACACAGACACACACACACACACACACACACACACACGTGTACCACACACCTACAAATGTAACTGCTGAAAAGAACCAAGAACTTTGAGAAGCATGAAAAAGTTTGGGATTTTTATTGTTTGTTTGTCTGTCTGTTTCCTCTCCAGTCTCTGGAGAAGTTGTGCTCAGACTGCAGGCGAGACGTACCCCTAAAGGTTCACTTTTCATTCTGTATGTGGTCTTCCTCAAGCTCCTCCGTGGCTGAGCAAACTGACCATGATTGATCATCTCCCACTATCATAACTGAAAGGCTTCCACCTCCATCCTAGGACCTTCAGACATCCTAAAGTAATGTAAAACTTATCTGAGCTTCATAACTCACTGGGAAACAAGTCTGAACTCATTTATGCTTCAGAAAAAGATTAAAGATTAAGACATTCTATTGCGACTTACCTATGAAATCTTTTGACCCTAGACCAGTTCATAATTCAGTTCACTGTTGGATTAAATAAAATGGTCCTTCCTCCTCGCTGTTTCAGTGAAACCTCCCCACTGCCTTCCATCTCTAACATCCTGCAGTAATATAATACCACATCCCAGCCCTTTCTTCATTCAAGAAGGAAAGCCTTGCAGGAAACTACCATCGGGACCGAAGAGGAAAGCCTCATAAATAAGACATGATTCCACTACAGAAAGAATATTTGAGTTAAAATGCAGAGGAGGAGAAAATTGGCAAATGGGGTGTCCTTGGGTCTTAATGATACGGTGGAACCAATGCACCAAATCTGAAACTACCTGCCTCCTCATACCACTCTAAATAAAATAATGAATGTCTTTAGGCTCCTGTCAAAAAAAAAAAAAAAAAAGAAAGAAAGAAAGAATATTTGATGGTCAACATTGCCTCTTCCTCAGCTCATGGACTATAAATAGACTGATGGAAAGATACCAGTTGGATAAACAAGAGATGAATTGATAGGTGTAGAGAGATAAGCAAGACACAAAATTTTCATTAGAATTCAAGCATATAAGTTTGCTACATGCCGATTCTCAGTTCAGAAATTTAGGCAGCATCAAATATTACAAGGGAATGCCCTTTCCTAAGAAAACACATGGTATTTTTTTGAACACATATTCTTATTAAAATTTATGTGATATTAAGTATTAATGCACGGAGATGCAAAACATATCTTCACATCCCACTGAGTTGTTGTGAGGGTCAAGTGAAATGAGACTAAAGATCACTCCTGACAGTTCTTAAAATGGCCCTATGTAATAATCTGTTACTGTTAGTGTCAAATGCAGTAAAATGAATCACAGAACTCCTTTAAAGAAATATTATATTATATTTCCTCTAGGAACATAGATGCTTATTCCTTTAGAGATCATGTACTCTTACCTCTGCCTACTCAACTTCAGAGTATGTGGTCCTTCACAGAGAAATCAAGCTAGAACTGAATTAGAAGCTTCCTCCCTGCTGGCTAGTCTCCAGGGTGCCAGAAGGTATTATGCAAGCTACTGGAAAAGAATTGTCATCAACAGTCTTACTTAGCTGTGCGCCCTATGGTCAACAACCATCTAGATATAGAAGATGAGCCAACTAGTGCAATAGTGGCACATCTGTCATAGGGACATCTAACCACTTCTGATTAGATTTGAGGACTACTCCATAAGAGTTCAACTATAGTATTGTAGACCCACAAGCCAGTGACTGGGGAGGTCATTGGCCTTAGTGGAGAAGCTACTGCTGTTGTTGATAAACCAACATTATGTGCCCATCTAATTGTCTTCCAAATAACTGTTCATGCCCAATAAAAATTCTGCTGCCAGTTTTCTAATTCAGTTCTTGTTCTAACTGTTGTTGGGATTTCTGCTTAAATCCAGGAGCTATATCCCCATCTCTTCCCTTCCCTTACCCTCCTGTCTCCATTCCTCCTCTCCCTTTCTTCATCCCAGGTTTAAACCCTTTCAATAATGCAGGTTGTGTTATGGGCTGTTCCGCCAGTCTCCAAGTTTACCAGCTCAATCCACAGGCTTGACTCACGCCTAGAAGATTTTCTTAGTTGGCTCCTTTCACGATGCCCTACCACTAGTTTCTATTCTATAATTTCTAGCAATCGGATGCTTCATTTGCTAGGTTAATCCTTTAATTTTTATGAAATACAACTTTTGCTTCTCATTTTGTCATATATGTTTCCTGGAGCATTTTTGACAATGTGTAAGCCCCCTACACACACACACACACACACACACACACACACAACCTGCTGAACAATGACAGCAAATATGGATCAGAAGCCTGTCAGTTCAGACTTCTCAGACTGAAGCCCCAGAGGCATAAAATGGCCCCTTTGATTTATCTGCTTTTTATTCTTGCATTTACTTCATTTTCCTATTTTTGATACCACTGAACTTCTAGAGTCTCTCTCTCTCTCTCTCTCTCTCTCTCTCTCTCTCTCTATCACACACACACACACACACACACACACACACACACACACACACACACGTACTGAGCCTTTCTGGACCTCTGGAGTAAGAACATTTGCTGTTGAGCCTCCCTCATCCCAGCTGAGGTTCTGTTTCCTGCAGTCAGCTTAGTTACCACTGTTGCGCCTCTTTCCTGCTTTAAAGGTGTTGGAGCTGTGATGTCTTCCTTGACTCTCCTTGTTCTGGATTTTAATGGCCTTTTATTGCCTAACTGCAAAGTTTAGTGGTGCTCTGAGAGAATGCCAGACAAGCAGGTGCACTAAACCAGCCAGAGTTAACGAGTCCCCTCACTTCGTTTTATAAATGAGGAAATGGAAGACTATAGAATCCAAGCAACTTGCCCAAAGATGATGGTTAGTCGGGGGAAAAAAAGGAACCCTCTATAGTCCTGTGTTCTTTTCTCTACTCCATGCAACTTCTGTGGTTAGGTCAGGCAGCCCATATCATGGGATCAGATCTTACTGTCTTAGGATTTCTATTGTAGTGAAGAGACACAATGACCATGGCAACTCTTATAAAGGAAAACATTTAATTGGAACTAGCTTACAGTTTCAGAGGGTTAGTCCATTATCATCATGGTGGGCGGCATGCAGGCAGACATGGTACTGAAAGAGGAGCTGAGAGTTCTGCATCTTGAACTGCAGGCAGCAGAAACCACTGTGTGTCACACAGAGCAGGAGCGTAGCTTTAGCAAAGGAAAGCCCACACTTCCTCCAACAAGGACACACCCACTCCAGCAAAGCCATATCTCCTAATGGTGCCACTCCCTATGGGGGCCATTTTCTTTCAAACCACCACACTTAACCCTCAATTGATATTATTATCGGTCCCTCTGTACAACAGTTAAGTATGCAGTCACAAGTCTGGTCCTGCCTTGACAACTAACATGATCAGCTTATGGGTGAGCACTCCAGAATAGACAAGAGGGCATTTTGTATTTCTCAGCTCATGTCTGACCATCATTCATATGGAATTGGGAATTTTGTCAGCTTTCATACATAAACCAGAAGCTAATCAATCTGTTTAAAATATTAACTGCATAGGCAAATACCTGAGCTACAAACTAGGACAAACTTGCAAGCTACAGGGTGCAGCCGTGATGGGCAAGTAAGTGACCCTCAAGCTAGTCACAAATGACTAGAACTAGGTGTTTCAGAGCTTGGTGTACAGTAATGCACAGCCCAGCTATGATGGTTTCTGCCAGCAACCATCACTGACTATGCAGAGTGCTTGGTCCCAAACACTTATTCAAAACTGTCACAGGCTGTCACATCTTCTCCCAGGCCTTTTCCCAGAGGTTACACTTAGCATCACCACACAACTCCAGGAAGCATCAAACTAGCATGGCAGGGGGCGGGTACTGAAGACACCAACAGAACACCTCATATTTCTGCAGCCAAGTTAATTATATCTCTTGTCTTGTTTCTTCACATAGACCCGTCTACATCCGTGCATTCCCCCAAAGCAGTGACATTCTACAGAATGTAGACACCTGTAACACAGCAGCACGAGCAACCCTACTTGGCTTGTAGAACCCAAACAGTCAGGTGAAGCAGAGAACGCATGCTTCAGAGCCTTTCACCCGTTTCCATCCCTTTACCATCTTTCCTTTCCCTGTAGCTAATCAGAGAGTCCTGCCTCAGGCGCAGGATCTGCTCAGTCCTCATCAGTGTGTTCCAAGAGTGTGTGCTCACCACTTTTCACCTGGCTGGTGAGGAGGCCCCCTGGTGAGTACTGGGGGGAAACCAAGATTGCTAAGATTTAAGGAACTTAAGAAACACTTGTTCTCACCACACACTTTGACAGACACTTTATAGGCATCTCGTGTCTACCCAAGATAACTTTATGAGGCAGAAACAATTATTATCTTCCGTTTATGGCATCAGAAACTGAGACCTTGAAAAGTCCTGGATGGTTTAGTTTGCCAGTATAACAAGGGTGGGACAAACCTAATTTTTCCTGATTCGGCAGTTGTGTTCCAATCACCATGATTACTATCTGACCAAACCAAAGTAGAGAAGCTTCAATTTATGAGACAGAAGGTTAGGAGCCCAGGACATTTTAAGATGTGTGATTTAAAAGTCAATGACAGTGGTCTTCAGAGGTGAGGACTGAAAAAAAAAATATTTATCAAAGGACACTGGACCATAGCTAACAGTGAAGGGAAAAGGGTCTGAATTAAGACCAAACAAACAGGAAAAGAAAATCAGCAAAGCTTATAAGAAATTTCTCAAAAACTATTCATTAAAATTTGGTGTTATATTTTTAAGTGAATTAGATGATTCATTCCAAGAAACCCAAATCAGCAATTTAGGGATTTTGATTTGAGCTCACTTACATAAACAACATCTGAGAGAAGCCAAGGGATTTGTTTTTCAATATGTTGAGTTAAAGCTTGATTACGCTTAATTCCAATATTGGAATGTTAACATAACCCAATCAAATGACTATCTGTTTCAAAATAATTATGGGAAGTACAGGCCAACAGTCAATGCCTGAACAACTTGAGATTTTAGGCGTTGTTATAGGCAATGTCAGAAATAACATGTGAGGGGAATATAGAGATTTTAATGAAGGAGACATGCATAAATAATATAAAACAGAGAGAGGAGCTTAATGGAGATATTATCTAGGTGCTATGGGACTTCCAAGATTGATTGCTCCTATCAAAACTAAAGAGGGCTGTATGGAGAAGCTGGGGAGCATCTGAGGTGGGATTGCGATGATGGATCAAACATTGGAAAATAGATAAAGGGAAAGGGAGGTTACAGTATAGAAAGAAAGGCCTGCAGCTCTGAGGAGCAGGCTGTCTTAAGAATGCAATTAGTCTGGGAGCAAAAGTAAATGTTTCTTGGAAAAGGCAGGAGAAAGCATAATAAAATGCCAGGCACAGAATCAGGTTGGAGCCAGATAATGGAAGGCCTTGAAGTCTATTCAGGGAGCTTGGACTTTGTTCTGTAGATAATTTGAGGTCATCAGAAGCTTGATCATATGTGACTCACAGGCCAATCTTTTATTTATTTCTGTATATAAATATATGATTTTTATGAAGTTTTGCCTCTTAGCTCTTCCCAGTCCTCAACTTTGTTTGGTAGGTTGTCCTTGGGTTAATATTCCTAATATCCTTTGCTGTTTGTATATTCTGTTCAGGATTTCTTATTAAACCTTCATCTTCACCTAACCCGAAGCTCTCTTTTCTTCTTCCTCTGCAGCTCACAGTTGAAAGCATCAACATCAAACAAAGATATCAACAAAAGAATTCTTCCTCTTTGATTTTAATCCTAAAGTCTATTTCTGATACTCTACTCATCTGACCCAGATCCCATTTGCAGTAACAAAAGGAAGACTCTGCCTGAATGCTTTTACCAAGGCTTTTCTTTAGAGACTTCTCATACTATACCTTCTTTGGGTGCTTTCCTTCAAAGGGCTCACCTTCAGAGAAAATGGATCTGAAGAAGCAAAAATGTATCCCCTAGAGATATCCTTCCTACTTAAGATAGGAAAAAGTGTCTGAATGTGAGACGTGAGAATATTATTTAAGAGCCTGCTTCAGTCTCTTTCATTCTATCCAACAATGAGAGAGAGAGAGAGAAAAAAAAGAGGGAGAGAGAGAGAAAATTCAAGGATTCAGACCCGAGACCTCTAAGTGACAACAGAAATAGTTTGCCAGAAACTGAGCCAAATTTAATTATATTCTTAGGAATTGTACTTTGGTTGTTAGCTAAAATTTTTTCTTTTGTGCCATGAACACATCCTCAATATCCCATCCTCAATTAAACAAAGAAAAATAGAACTTCTCCCCTTCCTGTTTGATTGTCATTTGAATTGTCGCATTTCTTTCTAATTCTTAGAGACTACGTGTTACATTTGGGCATTTTTTAATAAAATTTAAAAAACGCAACTACTGAGTATTTTGTATCTTGCTCTTTTCAACATCAAATTATCCCCAAAACAAGCACCCCTCCTCACCCATCTTCCCTATCTACTTCCTTCCCTTGATCACATGATCCTTTTCAGTTTCTCAGAGCACATTCGACTCCTAAGCTATATGAATGGATGCTGGGAGCAATGCAGCAAGGGTTTGGCATGAAGGAGAAAGAGAGGACATTTTCTCCCCTTGTTGGTTGATTTTCTAATTTTTAAGACAAGTGGGAATTCAGAAATCCACTGATTTTTATCATATTCAGAATTCAAAATGTTTTTAGAATATTGTATAGACCCAAGTAGTCATGTAGGAGACCCAGTCTACAGGTTGAGTGCTCAGCCACGACCTGACTGCAGAGAGAGAGCCAGGATCCACACTATATGCTGGGATTGTCTTCTTGTACTGTCTTTTTACTGTCTCCTGGCATAACTAAAGGAAAGAATACCTTCATCAGGTAGGTCCACTCCCTCTGTGAGTTCTGTTCCCTTTTCTTCTGAACCTACAACAGAGAGCCACCTGCCCTCTCATCTTCCCTTGCCAACAGATTGCATGATGCCTTGATAAAAGGAAATGGGAATTAAGAAAACCCTCAGAAAGTTTTACCAGTTCCAGATACCTGAAACAGTCCCCTCCCTGTGCCTCCTGAATGCTTGGGAAAGCAAACAACAAAGAAAGGGAATCCCACGAGTGTACATTGAATCATTCTATGTAAACCAATGTGTTCCCCCTGGAAATAAAGTAAATTAGGCAGCTTCCAAAACTGAATTATCTTTCTCATTCTGCATGATCTGCCTTCTGTGTCCTTTGTCCTGAGCAGCACATTTCCAAAGCATCAGAGCACTCTATACAAGAAGAAAGTCTGCGTGTTCTTCGACCCCTAGTCTCATTTTGTTTATTATAATTACACTTAGGCTACTGAGTGATCTAATAAAAATGTGCAAGAAACCACATGCAACATTGGAGCAGCCACCAAATTAGCCAGATTCACTAGAATGTAAAATAAGTACAGACCACTAGTCACCACTGATGCATCGTTTTTGGTTCTGATGTTTTATGACAAGCTGTATTGATTAAATTCTGTAGTATGAGGAACGGGCAGCATTCCCGGCTGCCTAGCTCTTGGCCGCATGGCACCTGGCCACCAGGCTAGCTTAAGCCCCAAAATAACCACACGGAAATTGTATTAATTAAATTACTGCCTGGCCCATTATATCTAGCCTCTTCTTGGCCAACTCTCACTCTTGATCTAACCCATTTCTATTAATCTGTGTTCACCACGAGGTCGTGGCTTACTGGGAAAGCTTCAGTCTCGGGCAGGAGAACCATGGCGTCTGCCACACTGCCTTCTTCCCAGCATTCCATTCTGTCTACTCAGCCCACCTAAGGGCTGCCCTATCAAAAGGCCAAGGCAGTCTCTTTATTCAACCAATGAAAGCAACACACAAACAGAAGAACTTCCTACACCAAAATTCACCTTTAAGAGCCCATGAGACCTGACCAGCTCCCCTATCTCAGGTGGCAGCTGCATACACAAAATTGGAGATCTTCTCTATCCCTGCAGGATACGACTCACCTGTACACTGTGTGTGTTCTTCAGCTCTCAACTGAGTTATCCCCTGACTCCAGCTCTCTTATTCCAGTGCTATGATCATCAGAGCCTTCCTTTGGACCTGTCTTACTTCTCTCACTTCTCAAACACCTCTGGACTCTTGTGGTTCTTCTCTATCTTAGCTGGCTTCTACATTTGATGTGTCTCAGAGACCATTCTATTATTCGGCTACCCCAGTGTCTCTGAGGCTCACCCTATTTCTTAACTCAAAGCCTCTGCCCTCTTCTAGTCTTCTCACTTGAGTAATCATGGCCAATATGAATGACCTAAAACAGTGTCATTCAGAGTATGAGAGCTGACACCTGGAGGCTCTACCTCCCGTGTAGATATGATAAAAAGGATGTGTTTGTCTTCCTGGTTTAGGTTTGGCTATCTAATGGCTTATTACCTATATCACTACTTTCTTAGGAACTTATTCTCACACTGTTTTCTTCTTTTCGATGGTAGATTTGTCTCTTGCAAATCTTTCTCAATTCAAGCATTAACACACCACCTTTCCCCTTCTATTTTGAAAGGAGGCAATCATTATATTTTAATAATATTGATCATTTAAAAAGGGCATTTGGACACCTCGAGGTGATCCTTCCCAACAGAAAATGTAAAACCTATGCAAGAGCTCTAGCTGCTTCTGTCACTAGGAAATAGCCAGATGTCCTGTGCCTTTTCTTTTAAACTCTCGCTGCCTTCACCTTCTCCCTCCACCTTCCAACTTGGGACTATCTCAGTCTTCAGTAACGTGCAGGTCTCATGTAATGGATGGACTTTTGCAGCTATGGATTTTTCCCATTTCAAAATCTTCCTTCCCATTTGCTCACCTTTTTTTCCCCTTAGAACCAAACATCTTCAAAGGCTCTACACAAAGAGCTCTCTTCTCCATCTTAGTGCCCTCACTTATAGGTCAACTAAAACAGTCAAATGCTACTCAATGGTATGTTTAAAAAATAGAATAAGAAATAACACCATAAACTCCATATTGGGCCTTTTTAAACATTGCAGAAGTCCCACTGCCCTGCAGGCTGAGGCATGGTATTGTTCACAGAAAGCAGTCTAGTGCAGGATGGAAGCCATGAGCTACAGTTGGCTGTGCTATGAAAATCACGCTTAGGTCACTTTCTTCCAAGCAGAAACTCTTTTCTGCCACCTGCCCATGCCAGCATCAGTAAAGAAGAGAACCAGGCTTCATTTGTCAAAAGGTTTGATGGATTTAATTTTTTCCATTGACCTTTTTAAAAACAAAGTTCTATATGGTAAAGCAAATAATCAGACTATCACTATAAACTTTATCTAATCATTATTGTTGGGTTTTTCATCTATAAGAAATATCAAAGTCAAGTGCTAAAGGCTTCTCCAGAATGAATGTTTATAGTCCATATGATGTCATGATAAGTTCATTTGATCACTGTGAAATGTAAACATGACAGAGCATTTAGCCACAAATAATGAGACCTTTAACTTGTAAAAGTGGGTCAGCATATAGGTCGATTAATGAACAGATGAGTATGTAATAAAAATTACACTGGTTTCCCTTCTGTTTCATTAGACCCCTTAGACATCTTCATGAAGAGCAAGTAGAGTGCAGAGAAACTGTCCAAGCCATTAATACACATACAAAACTCACTGAGGAAGGTGGGGGAGGCAACGGAAAGGCTGCAGTAAGGACCAGAAAGGAAGACAGCTGACCTCAATATTCTAAGCTGGTGGTGGCCAAAGGGGACCTCATTAAAACTCCCAGCCTCAGTAGTTCAGTTAAAGAGGTGAGTGTACATAGGAGTTAATCATTAGGTACAGCCTCTCAGGGCTCCCTCATCACAGTCCATGCAACACAGGAACACACCATGAAGTCCTGGAATCCTGCATGCCTCTTCCTGCCTGTTAAGGTGCAGACACAGCATCCTTGTGTAAAGACCTAGCTCCAAAGAATTCTCATGTTCATGGCATTGTTTTCATTCCCCACGGGAAGCCTCCCGTCCTTCATGTGGGGTACCACAGAGGTCACCTTCCTTGGGCCTCTCCTTCCTCTTGCCCTAACCACAGTCTCCTTCTACCTCTGTATCCCCTGTGCTCCTTCTCTATACTTATCTGCCATATTGCACTCCTGTGTATCTGAAGGGACAGCCAACATCTTTGACAGTGGCTCAACAATAGCAGGGCCCTGTCAGAGCACACACTCCATGCAAGTGGGAAGTGGTCACCTGTCAACTTAAGAGAAGGTGTCTGTCTAACAATGCCAAGTGCATGGGGAAAGCCTAATCCATGTTTGTTGATGGAATGAATGAGTCTTAGGGACTGCAAATGCAACTACTCTGTTTACAGTGACATTGACTTCCCATTGCCACAACTCCCTGTCTACAATCTGGACTTGTTTATCACACTTGGTAAAACACAATATATATTATATTCATATATGCATATATGTGATTTTAACAATAAAAGCCCTTAGAGGTTTATGTAAACAAAAATCTATAAACACTAGGCAATTATAAACCCAGAGCCATAGGGAACAGCATTCCACAGTCCCACCCCTAGAAACCTGTCTTCTCTTATTTCACTCACACAAATGAAAGCTACCTTTTCCAAATTTAACCAGCCCAAGAGATGACATTTTAAAATAACCGTCATTTTCTAGGAATGATGTGGTTTTGTTTCCTCTGTCGAGACAGGATCTCTCCATGTAGCCCTGTCTAGCCTGGGATTCTCAGTCCCTCTGTCTCAGCCTCCCGGGTGTTGGATTACAGGCACACACAACCACACCTGGCTCAAATAGCTGCTGAATTAGG
This sequence comes from Ondatra zibethicus, assembly GCA_004026605.1. Taxonomy (NCBI): domain Eukaryota; kingdom Metazoa; phylum Chordata; class Mammalia; order Rodentia; family Cricetidae; genus Ondatra; species Ondatra zibethicus. Next base: position 193,609 of record PVIU01000272.1, on the reverse strand, counting down.
ATATGCTCTCTTGTGTTATTGGGAGTTAATTAAAATGTCAAAAGCTTATACGTTGTAAGAACACATAATGGATGACAGTTTCTCTGAGGACACAAAAAACTAAAATAGAAATTATCTACCACATGACCCAGCAGCCTCACTCTCCAGGCTGGACTGTGAGGTCTCAATAACAGTAACCTTCCTTTACGGGCAATTCTAAGGGCAGCTCCAAAATAAATCTAGGTGTGAGGCCCACCTGGGACCAGGCAGAATTCTCAGCTGACATTCTTCTAGCATGGCTTTGTATTATATGCCAGTCTGCAATTCATAATTCATGAATGGGGCCTTTGCTAAATACAATGCATATTTTGTTCACTTTTAGGATGTTCATCTAGTGTGTTGTGGAGAAAAAAAATAAGACATTCCCAGAAGTATCATCCAACATCCTATAGCCATAAAATATTGCAATAATGGAAACCTTTGTTATACTACATGAAAAGAAAATTCATAAAGCCATTCGGGTTAGGGGCTCAGTTCCTCAGTGCTCAGAGGAGGAATTTTTCAGTTAAACAAACATTTAAAAGGGAGGTGAGGTCCAAAGCAAGACCTTAAGTCTTCTACTTACACACACTTCCTGCCATGTCTGATTTCCAGTAGGAAGGTTTTGAAGATACTTAGAGACCCAGAGGAAGGTAATTCTACTTCAAACTGAAAAAGAAAAGGGGACCACACAAAACATGCCATTGTCATGACTGTCCAAGAGACTTCATAGGTAAAGACACTGGCTGGTTCTCATGGGGTTTGAATCTGAAGGTATAGCAATGAGGTGTTGCTGTCTTTACTTATGAAGTGAGATGGAGGGGCGTGAAAGAATGAATGAACCAAATTAAAGGTGACTTTGGAGAACTCAGCTGTGAATATGAAAAATCCCTTGGCTTTAGAAGGACTGACGAAGAAAGTATGGTCCTACTACCAGACACTGTGGGACAAGCAATCAGGAGCTTTCCTAACTGATGGTTTATCGGTTCCCTGTGTCCTATGGTCAAGCATGACACACATTTACCAAGCTGTCTGTAGTTCTACATTAAACACTAAATTAAAAAAAAACTTCCTCCAAAGTGGTCAGGATAATATATAATTAATTGAAAAGAAAGCAATACTGTACCAATTGTGTTGAGTCTAACAACCACAGACAGGCTTGTTGTCATGATAAAATATATGCATCTTGAAGATGAGGTTTATAAAAGATCAATATGTACTCAAATATATAATTAAAATTTTACCTTATCACTTAATTTGTTTATTGCTGAATAACCCAAATATTTCATAAAAATTTATTGTGAGTAAAATTATTATAATTTGCATTTTAACTAATAAATCACTCAAAAATATTGGCATTTTGCCTCTGTGTAGTTGACATCAACTCAGTATACTTATGAGCAATGCCAATGCATAGTAATAAATTTGGTTATTAGAAAATATAAGTAACAAAATGGAGTTATTAGATATTTATGTCAGAAAACATATAGAGTTTACTTTATTGATCAGCCTATTGCTTTTACTTGTGCCTGGCTGGTTTGAAATCAATTCCACACTTCTACATGTTTCAAGGCACAAGTAACATTCTGATTAAAACCTTTAGGCTACCCATGGCCACTCATTAATTTCATTCATTAAAGCAGCTTCTATCATTGATGGCATCTTGTAATAATGGGAAAGGAAACCTTGAAAAATCAAAGACAGAACCAGACTTTTCATATGAATAATATATCAAAACAGAAAAGTCAAAGCTACATGGGCTCAGAGTGCAAGCTAAAGAGGAGCAGCCCTTCCGGCAGGGTCACCCATCCCATCTCTAGCTCTCTTTAATCTTGTGGTTACATTCCTCGTGCATCACGTAGTTATCTAGAGACCTCACCAAGGAGACTGGCAGCTGTGTGTGGGTTGCCTAATTATAGTACCCTGAGATTTAGCCACTTGGTAGCCAGTTTTCTCTTTATGAAAGAAGGCCTACTAATGATTTCTGTAATTATCATCATTATTAATACCTCAAAGGTAGCCCCGCCCAGAAATGCTGGGAACTGGTGGGGTAGTACATGGGTGGGGTCAGTATGCCCCTTTAAATACTGTGATCAGGCTTCCTTCTCTGAAGGCAGCTCTGAAGTCGTCTCTGATCATTCATTCTCTTCCTTGCACATCACAGTCTAGAACTTAGCTTTCTTCAACTTCAGTTCGCCCATCCGGAAGATCCTAGCCAGCAACCATGGTTGATGATGAGCTATCTGCCTTGGTAGTAGATAATGGGTCAGGGATGTGCAAGGCGGGTTTTGGGGGTGACGATGCCCCCCGGGCTGTGTTCCCCTCCATGGTGGGGCGTCCCCGACACCAGGGGGTCATGGTTGGTATGGGCCAGAAGGACTGTTATGTGGGAGATGAGGCCCAGAGCAAGAGAGGCATCTTGACCCTGAAGTATCCCATTGAACATGGAGTTGTCACCAACTGGGATGATATGGAGAAGATCTGGTACCACACTTTCTACAACGAGCTGCGTGTAGCACCAGACGAGCATCCTATTCTTCTCACGGAGGCACCGCTCAATCCCAAGATCAACCGGGAAAAGATGACTCAGATAATGTTCGAGGCTTTCAACACACCTGCCATGTATGTAGCTATCCAAGCGGTGCTGTCCCTCTATGCCTCAGGAAGGACTACAGGTATTGTGATGGATTCTGGGGATGGAGTCACGCACACTGTACCCATCTACGAAGGTTACGCTCTGCCCCATGCCATCCTAAGACTGGATCTGGCAGGCAGAGACCTAACTGATTATCTCATGAAGATCCTGACAGAACGAGGCTATAATTTCACCACCACAGCCGAACGGGAGATTGTGCGGGACGTCAAAGAGAAGCTGTGCTACGTAGCCCTGGACTTTGAGCAGGAGATGGTCACTGCAGCTGCTTCCTCCTCACTTGAAAGAAGCTATGAGCTTCCTGATGGGCAGGTCATCACCATTGGGAATGAACGTTTCCGGTGCCCAGAAGCCATTTTCCAGCCTTCCTTTCTAGGTATTGAGTCCAGTGGGATCCATGAGACAACCTTCAACTCCATCATGAAGTGTGATGTGGATATCCGCAAGGATTTATATGCCAACACTGTCCTATCTGGAGGCAGCACCATGTACCCAGGCATTGCCGACCGGATGCAGAAGGAAATTGTAACTTTGGCACCAAGCACCATGAAAATCAAGATCATAGCTCCCCCAGAACGCAAGTATTCTGTTTGGATTGGGGGCTCCATACTGGCCAGTCTATCCACATTCCAGCAGATGTGGATCAGTAAGCTGGAATACGATGAAGCTGGTCCTCCTATTGTTCATAGAAAATGCTTCTGAATGGGCTTCCCTTCCCTTTTTCTAGATCACGATGATGGTACCCATCACACCCAGTAAAGTTAAGGTAAATAAATACATACTTGTACACTCACTTCCTCTTGAGTGTACAAGTCAGCAAATCCATGTCTCCACCCATGTATCCTGGAATATGACACAGCTAACCACACTGTGATTTCTATCAGCTGAGAGAATTCCGATATCATATTCTGTTTTCTATCCCTGTAGGACTCAAAGAAATACAGACTTGTTTACATGAAAATATGTGACAAGGAGGAAAATCATGAGGAATATAATTTCAGAGTGAATAACTACAATTTCCAGGCTTTAAATCTAGTTCTTGCTAAAATACTCAAAGACATTCTATGCAAATGTGCAATATAAAAGTTTAGCAACTAGGTATTATTAAATCTTTTTATTTGTTTATCTCTTTCTACAGATATAATGAATTTTATAGGTCAATCATTCTATATATCTACATATCCATCAGAGGAGTAAAATATTACATCTTAAAATATAAACATGCATTTGACTGAGTGAGGAACTTACGTGAATTTCTTTACTCACCAACAGTTACCATTTTAGTGGCTCTATATTTCAATTAATTGCTTAATAAGCATGACTAAATAGTCACCATTCCATTAGTGTATATAAGTCAAATAAATTTTCAACTCTGTTGGTCAAACACATCTTAATGCCTTAGCTGTCAGTCTTCAGGTGATGCCTGATTCTTCGCATAGAAACATATTGTTATATCAAGCTAATTTTGTTCTGCTACAGAATGACAAGAATAATTTTATTTGTATTTCTTAGGATAATAACGTGTTTTGAGTAATGTCTGTTGACCTTGATTTTGGGTATTTCTATTATGCAAGGATGTCACTGTGGGGAAATACAGCTCTAGTTTCTTTGTAAGCAATAAATCTTAGTAGAAGTTCGGTAACCTCAAGTGTATTCTTGGAAAGATTTTTGTTGTAGCTCTTTTCTATTACATGCAGCGGCTGGAAATACTTGCTCATGCACATGTCTCAAGATAGTAGCTTCTCAAAAAATATGTTTCTTCCTACGATGTTTGAGATTTTTTAATGAACTCGGTGATTCAACAATTAATTTTAGAAGTGACTATGTCTTCTTCCATCTACACAGTGATTTCTGATTATTCGGTTATCAGGGTTATTTGTAATTTTCATGTTTCTATCTAAAAATGTAAAATATTGGTTTGCTCGTGAAGATACTCAGATGCTTGGGAAGGAGGGATCTTTTCTTTCGTATTAGTTTGGAAACTTCCTATGTCTAAACGTCTGAATTGGACTCTTTAGCCAATTTTGATTAAGATAGAACTTTTCAAAGAACCTGACTGTTTATTTCCTTTATCAGTAGATGCAGTTTTTAATCTGCAGTGGCACTTTATTTTATAAGACTCGCTTTCCGTTTAATCTCATTATAATAAAATTACATCATACTTGCATTTTGGATTTCCTGTTATTCCCCCCTCACTCCTTCCCAAAGAGCAGAGGAATGAGTCAGGGGACTGTGTTCCCTGTGCATAGCCTGCTCACCCTCCCATTTCTCATCCTCATCTTGCACCTCCTACATTTGGTCATGGAAAACTAAAGGTCACTTTTTAAATAGCCAGTCAGATAAGTTTATAAATTCCTCATAACGTTAAGGTTTTGTGGATGACCTGGCATTCAGTAATTAAGTTAGAGATAATAGCAGCATAATAACATCCTGGATGTGTTGCTATGACGCTTCTCATTTACAGAGTGAGGAGTTCCCACAAATGTTCTGACCTACATTCTGAATTACTAGAAAGAAAGAAAAACAAAACCTATGCCTCCACTGTAGGCCCATATTTTAAGGCCCATATTTCTGTTTGATATGGCAGCCAGGCTCTGAAGCCATAGACCACACCTGAAGTGGTCACACACCCTGTAACCTTCCAGACAGGCTGTCGCTGCCCTAACAAAGGGTCAGAATGTTGCTCTGCTCCTTCTTTGTAATTTGGAGGATGCCTGAATAGAGGTGCTAATTCAAGCGTACATGACTGAGCTAGCATACTGACCAGGGAGACATGACAGCAGGCATAGGTAGATGTGGATGTGACTAAAAGCCATTTACCTGGTTACCTAGGAAACAGAATGCTAATGAATTTCCCCCTCAGTTTACATTTTGGCATAAAGGCTGTTTGGAGAATAAACGAGAGGAATTTCCAGGATGTGAACTCAGGATTTCATGAGGGATCACTGAGAATCTCCCTCCGGATAAAGCCATGTGAGTTGTATCTTTATTCCCACACCTCCATGGGAATTCCAGAGAAATAATTTATGGTCCAGGCTGCCACCGGACCACAACACTCCACCCATGGAACGTTAATTGGATAGATGAGGTGAACTCTCGGATGAGTAAACTACAGAATTCTAACATTTGATGGGCGTGTTAATCCTGTAAGGCAAACAGAAATTTAAACATCAGGTCATTGGATATGCTATTCATGTACATCGATTGTTTGATTGATGGGTTCAATCGGGGCTCAGTCCATGTCACAGCTTTTCAATTTGGAATCAATGTCATGTGCTTAACTAATATAATTGGACTGTTATTCGGCAGTGGTTCACCAGCCTGGTTCATCAACCATGCTACGCGGAGAACCTTTTACAGATATAGATTCCCAAGTCCGAGACTGAGAAACTCTGACTCAGCCTAGGGTGAAGACTTGGGGTCCCAATGTGCAACCAATAGAAGAATCTATTAGTTTGGAAACTTCTTGTGTCTAAACATCTGAATTGGAGTCTTTAACCAATTTTGATTAAGAACTTAAAGCACATTAGAGACCCAAAGATGAGGAGAGAGTTTGGACACCATAACAAATGGCTTTGCCCTTCTCCCCATGCTACATCCTGAGTAACAACTGTAGCTGCTGTTGTCGGCTTCCCCAGAAAGTAATTCCCCCAATCGTAGGGGACATTTGTCTGAAAACATGCCTGATCCGAAGTTTCTCTGACATGTAGGTATGTTCATTTTAAATACTGAGATAAAAGAGTCCTGGGATAGGGTTTGGACTGTGACCTAGATATGCAATTCGAAGTTCTCTAATACAAAAGAGCCCAGACGTGAGGACTGCAGTTCCCAGATGAACCAAATACAATACTTTGGCTGACTAGGACTTTACACATTCATTCACTAATTTCCCAATTACTTAATTCCCCCTTGCCTTATGTGACAACCCGAGAGTTCACCTCATCTATCCCATTAACGTTCCATGGGTGGAGTGTCGTGGTCCAGTGGCAGCTTGGACCATAAATTATTTCTCTGGAATTCCCGTGGAGGTGTGGGAATAAAGATACAACTCACATGGCTTTATCCGGAGGGAGATTCTCAGTGATCCCTCATGAAATCCTGAGTTCAAATCCTGGAAATTCCGCTCATTTATTCTCCAAACAGCCTTTATGCCAAAATGTAAACTGAGGGGGAAATTCATTAGCATTCTGTTTCCTAGGTAACCAGGTAAATGGCTTTTGGTCACATCCACATCTACCTATGCCTGCTGTTATGTCAAGGAGAATGGGGAAACTATGTAGAATAAAAGGTGTATATATATAAAATCTAAGATAAATTCACACACTAAACACATGTCATAGTCACTCATGTGAGGACACTTCAAAACTAGAAGATTAAAGGGTTGACAGAGTGGAGACACCCCTAAATTGTTTTAAAACACACACAGGTTATGATGAACACAAATATTTAGATGGCTTAGACAACTTTATGAACACTATCTAAGGAAATAGTAGAGTTATTAATTACTCTCTTTTTTTTTAACTTGTTGAGACAAGGTTGCTTTGGTAGACCTGGCTGTCCTGGAGCTCACTCTGTAGACCAAGCTGGCCTCGAACTCACAAAGATTTGCCTGCCTCTGTTTCCGTAGTGCTGGGATTAAAGACGTGCACCCTGCCCTAGAGCTATTAGTTCTTAATTTAAGTGTTTCCATTGGTAGAAACAGGAAAAAAAAAAAAGCACTCAGCCTTTAAGGTTAAGTTCGAGTGTTGCCTCTTACGTGAAGCCTTGTGTAGCCAAAGTGACAAACAAGTTCCCCTGTTGTTTATATGCACTGTCCAGGCATGTGTCCACACTCCCCACACGCCATCAAAGAACACCTGGAGGACAGATACACAGACAGTGTTTACCCACCTTTCAATTCTCCCCGTGCTGGCCACAGAGTATAATCCAACACACGTGAAACAAGTTGAGAATCCTGCTGGACCTCACAAACACCACGGTACACATTGCTGGGGCCATGCTGCCCAATCCCAGCTCCGGTCGAACACTATGCTCCCTCTGAAGCCTGTTTTCTGTCCTTCCTTCCTCCCTTCTCTTTCCTTTCCTATGCACTGTTCTTCAGTGTAAGGGGCTGGATTTGAACTGCCTTTCGAGTGTCAGTTTTCCCCTTCTTCTGACTGATCAAACGATTAATCCGCATTCTCTTCTAACTAGGCACTAGTCACATGGTTGTTGAGATTTTGAAAGAGAGACGGGGAACAAAGGAAGGAAGAAGGACTGGGAAAAGGAAGAAGTGAAGGAGTAAGAAAGAGTAAGGAAAAGAAAGAAAGAAAGAAAGAAAGAAAGAAAGAAAGAAAGAAAGAAAGAAAGAAAGAAAGAAAGAAAGAAAGAAAGAAAACTGGAAAGACTAGGAAAGAAAAGAGGGAAGGTGAAAGACATCATTTGCTGTGGGCAGTGGTGCATTTACTTCTTCATTGTATTTGTAGTCTTGCAGATCATTTCCTTTGCTGGTTTTTCAGCCCCCAATTATCCTAGAGTTGAGAGCTTCGGGTGTCTGGCTCTGTAAAGCCCTGAAGTTTTGGGGTGACTATTGTAGCCCTCTTCTAGTTTACAAACCATTCCTTTAAAAGATGTTTGAAGCTAAAAGCCAAGCACATGGCTTTCCCAGTACTGCTTCCAGATGTCCGTAAGTACAGTTGGAATGACTCTGAGGCACGCACACATGCACTCGTGGGTAGAGCAACTTCATCAAAGTCAATTGATACTTTAACACTTCCTTTTTAAATATGAAAGGACCTGTCTGGACTGTAATTGTCATTTTTTAAAGGCTAGTCCCCCAAATGGTGAAAATTCTAAAGCTTTCTTGAGTTGCCTGCCTTGTTTGGCAGCCTACTAAAAATCTGCAATCCTGACAGCTAATGACTTTAAGTTATAAATGGATGTGTCAATATGATGCAATGGTAAACGTTTTATCTAATCAACACACACTCATACCTACTCCCGGCTCCTGTCTGTCAGCATTTACCTCTTTTTTAGGAATCTGAACACTTGAAACTCTTCATTGGCCATTTGACAGCATGTAAAGTAAAAGCCATGTTATTCTCTGTAGCGTGGGGAATAAGGCCTTTGGGACCACACAACCCATGTGACACCATATCTGATGACAACGGAAATACGCAAACAAGCAGAACAAGGATTAGAGTTAACACTCAGATACCCTTCATGATCAGATGATGTCAAGAAAAGCTTTCATTGGCTATGTTATTGCTTGGGGGTAAGGCAAGAAAGGTAGCCATTAACACTGAACCATAACTTCGCCGTTCCAATCCCCCACATCGCATATCCCCTGTGGCCCCTCAGATAGGTATCCCAGGGCATATGCAGCAAGTCTTCCATTCTAGGGTAGGGAAAAAATCATAGACTACTCATAAATAAATGGTTGTGACTAAGTTGTCATAATTTTCTTCTTTATTTGCTAAAATGGTGATGGACTGAATTTGACCAATAGGCAATTTCTTTCTTTAAACTATTGTTCCCATGTGAACAATATTTAATACATTTAATTCAGAGCCTGCTTATTCCATACTGTTCTTATCACTATGACTGAATACCTGAGGGGAAAAAACAACTTATGGGAGGAGAGATTTATTTGGGCTAATTATTTGAGAGAGTCCTGTCCATTATGGTGGGGAAGCACCGTAGGATCCATGGTGGCAGGAGGATGACACAAGAACCAGGAAGTAAGGAGAGGTGAATGCTGATGCCCAGCTGGCTTCCTCGTTTTCCCCTCTCTTTAGGCCAGGACCCCAGCCCCAGGCCATGCAATGGCGATACCCATGTGCAGAGCAACTGTCTCCTCTTCAGTTAACTCTCTCTGGGTCTAACCTCAAACAGAAACTTAGAGGTGTATCTGCCTGGTGATTCCAAACCCAGTAAGGTGACAGCGATCATAGCCATTTTAGCTCTTCTTAATGATGAGACAGGTGTAGTGGAAACACTGTTGGCTTAAATAACTGAGCCTGACAGCCAAGGGAAACTGTTTGCTAATCTTCACAGGGACAGAGAGTATAGGCAAGGCCTACAGGATGCTTTGCAATATTTCTGGGACAACTATGCAAAGTATCCAACGATGTTATACTTCTGTATGGATAAAACAATAAGGCTAATAAAACACAACACACACATACACTACCATACAACACACAATACACACACATACATACTTATACCACTTCCACCATAACACAACACACACTATTACCATCATACCACACAACACACACAAACATATATATATATATACATACCACCTCCACCACAACACACAATACACACACATACACTACCAACACCATACCACACAACACATACGCACATATGCCCCAAGTAAAATAACACAGCCAACTGAGCTTGGAAGAAAAAGCTCTGAGCTACAGTTACAAATATTTTGAGGTCCAACATGGCAATGGTTGGAAGAGATGTGATCATGCAAGATAAAGTAGGCCATAGTCCTCTCTGCTTCAACTCAATAGGTTCATCATACAGCAGACAGTTGGGACTGTGAGACCAAAACAGGTAAGCAGAGAGCTCAAATTAGTCAGAAAGGAAACCTAGAGTGCTTCTATGTGGGGTACATTAACATGTTCAAAGTCACAGCATAAGGGAACTGAGGTGGGGATCGGAGGCAGAACACTTCTTTGTCTTGATTCTAGTTCCAATTATTGTGATTAATATACTCTGTGCTGAGACTAAAGATGCCAAAAAGATACAGGAAATATGTCTGTTCTCACTAAAGACTCTGAATGAGACTATAAGACACAAGTACATAGAAACTAAATTAAACATGAGAACTGTTATGAGCGACAGCAACTATAGGAAACAGCCTGTGATAAATCAACCAAGCAATGTACAGTTTGGCTGGTGATTGGTGAAGAGGGAGCCGGGGGTGAGATCTCTGTTGTCTATACACTTCATATTCAGAAACCACCCCTGAATCTCCCAAAGGAGCTCCAATCCAGGTGTTCCTAGCACTCCTGATGCACTAAAGTGTGATTTCTGCTAGAAGACTGGACACCTTGTTCCCGATAAGACTTGGGAGAATACAGGGATGTGGAAAACTGTAAGAGGCCCACCAAAGGGCCTGAGTTATACCTCCTGGATCTTGGGAAGCTTCTAGAAAGAGCAGAGTTGCACACTGGAGGAAATATCACACTGGTCCTCGTTCTGGATGTAGCAACTAACCTTTAGCATTCCTAAAAATCACAGTACTGACCAGGTGTAGACAACAGGTTGTTTGGGATCAGTAGTCCGTGGGGAGGGGCAGCAGGGTGTGAAAGTGGGGTGTATAGACAAAGCCAGCCCAGGTGAGATGAAAAGTGAGACCCAAGATACTTTCGATTCAGACCCGAGATGTCTGGAGAGAGCAGATGCACTAGGTTAGGGAAGAGATACTCTCACTGATGAAAGAGGGGGGACAGCGGGGAGGGGATGAAAGGGCGAGAAAGCAACAGTTCAAGGGTTAATGTGACCCAGGGCAGGATGTCACTTACGTGATTGAGAAGATTAAGGTCTGTGTGGACAGCATGAGCTGGCTATTTTATCTTTGGTCGCATCACAATAATTGTGTGATTGGCCTTACTCATCCCCATGAGGACCCACAGCAATCAAACAATTTACCCGTAGGTGTGTTGTTCGGCTGACCCAAATACCACAATTTTAGATGAAGGCCTGCTATGTCCAGCACAGCTCCACCAATGGACCTGACTGAGACAATGAGGGAATAAAGAAATGACAAACACAGAGGAACACACAAGATGAAAAGCCAGACCAGTGTCCGGTAGACTGAGCTCTCTGCCAGAGAAGCCTGAGCCTTCAGAAGCTCACTGAACAGAAAGGCAGTTCAGCATGTAGCTGAACACAGAGGCCGGGTTATCACACACGCGCGCACACACACACACACACAAACAAGGAAGCAAAGTTATCGCACACAAATAAACAAGGAGGCAGGGTTACTGCACACAGACAAATGAGAAGGTAGATTTAGCTTATCTTGGTAGGAGCAGTCTCTATAGGAACACAGCCCTCAGGCCATAAACATCCAGGGGATGGAGTACTACACAGCAGAAAAAAATAACGACCGCTTGAATTTTGCAGGAAAATGGAGCTAGAAAACATTATTTTGAGTGAGGTAACCCAGACACAGAAAGACAATTATCACATGTACTCACTCATAGGTGGCTTTTAAACATAAAGCAAAGAAAGCCAGCCTATAAACCACAATCCCAGAGAACTTAGACAACAATGCGGACACTAAGAGAGACTTACATAGATATACTCTACATGGGAAGTAGGAAGTATAAAAAGACAAGATCTCCTGAGTAAATTGGGAGCATGGGGACCTTGAGGGAGGATTGAGGGGGGAGGGGAGAGGTAGGGAGGGGAGCAGAGAAAAATGTAGAGCTCAATAAATATCAATAAAAAAATTAATAAAATTAAAAAAAAAGAAAGCAATGCTGGATGTTTTCTGTTCACACTATTGAGATCACGAATGCATCAGAGGAAGGCTTTGGCTTTTCCCTCAGAGCATTGCCCCAATGGGTAGGAGGGAGGCTTCGCTATTTCCTTCTGAGCCTGAGGCTCTGGGGTCCTCGGCCAGGCTGTGTCTATGTATACATTCACTCAGGGCTCTCTTCACTCCCCACAAGGACCTGTCCCTGGAGGAACACGACTGGCTGAGAGACACGAGTTTCCAGTGCCTCCGCTGGCCATATGGAACAGAACTTGAGTTGGAGGTGAACATCTGCTTGGAGCTTTTAAGTTTCAGCCGTACACATTGGCGGAATCTGTTCTCTTTGAAAATACAACGTGAGAAATTTTTGACATTTAAATTTTTTTATTTCCATATCCAATAATATGAAGGCTTGCAGATTTAGAAAGGAAACATGTGCTTTAAAACATGCTGAAATAACAGGCCTTTCTGAGGAGTACAGTTCAGGAACATGGTCTGGACTACAGGGTGTAGACAGCTCGCGTAATTAATATACCAAAGGAAAACCTGAAGCATTGCCACTGATTCTTTTAATAAAACGGAGGCCTTCTACTCTTTAAAACTAACCAACCATAGTAACTTATTTTAGCTATATTTTTAGAAAATAAAAATGTTAAGAAATACGTCTACACAATGGAGTATTACTCGTCAATAAAAAACAATGATATCATGAAATTTGCAGGCAAATGGATGGAACTAGAAAAAAAAATCATCCTGAGTGAGGTAACCCAGACCCAGAAAGACAAACATGGTGTGTACTCACTCATAAGTGGATATTAGATGTAAGGCAAAGGACAACCAGGCTACAATCCACAGACTCAGAGAAGCGAGGTAACAAGGAGGACCCTAAGAGAGATGCATGGACTTCCCTGGGAAAGGGAAATAGAAGAGGTCTCCTGGGCAAACTGGGTCAGAGGGTATGGAAAATGGAAGCTTGGGAACATGAGAGATCGGGTTGGGTGGGTTGGGGACCGGACAGACAGGGAGAATAATGAAAGAGGTATCTTGATGTGGGAGGGGCGTTTGGGGGGTTAGGAAGAAACCTGGTGCCAGGGAAACTCTCAGGAATCCACAAGGATGACTCAAGGTAAGACTCCTAGCAATAGTGGAGAGGGTGCCTGAACTGACCTCCTGTAATCAGATTAGTGACTATCTTAATTGTCATCAGAGAGCATTCATCTAGTAACCTGATAGAAGCAGAAGCAGAAAGACCCACAGCCAAGCACTGGGCCAAGCTCTGGGAGCCCAGTAGACAAGATGGAGGTGGGATTAAATGAGCAAGGGGGTTAAGATCATGATGGGGAAACCCACAGAGACAGCTGACCTGAGCTCGTGGGAGTTCACCAATTCTGGACAGACAACTAAGGAGCCTGCATGGGACCGACCTAGGTCCTCTGCATGTCTGTGACAGATAGTTGTGTAGCTTGGTCTGTTTGTGGGGGGTCCGAGAAGTGGGATCAGGGCCTGTCCCTGATACTTGAGCTGACTTTTGGGAACACGTTCCCAATGCTGGGTCGCCTCACCCAACCTTGATGCAGGGGGAGGAGCTTTGTCCTGCCTCAACTCGAAGTGCCCTGCTTTGTTGACTCCCATGGGAGGCCTGCCCCTTTCTGTATGGAGATGGAGGAGTAGATGCTGAGGGAGAGGGGATGGGGGGAAGGAACGGGAGAAGAGGAGGGAGGGAAAACTGTGGTTGGTACATAAAATAAATGAAAAAAATAACAAAATGAAGTACTCTTACGTACAATGTTTCTAGAAAAAGTAACTGGACTAACTCAATTAAAAACTCAGAAAAGTGAGAGACCCAGTCCTGCCCCTCACAGCTGCAGCGCACAGAAGAATGGGCCCTGTACTCCACCTGGAGAGCACACTAGAGTTGGCCCTATTGTCCCGCACAGGTGCGCCAGCCCCGAGAGCATGAGAGCAGGGAAAGCTGACTCTGCCCCCACCTCTATGGCCCCTACAGCAATCGAGGAGAGGGCACGGCACTACTCAAAACAGTAGAGCTGGCCCTGGTGTTGTAAAGTGTGGGTGGCCCGGATCTGAGGACCTAAGAGCAGAAGAATCGGCCCCACTCCTTGCGACAGACTGTACCGGGTGAGCTAGCCTAGGCAGTGCTGAAGAGCTAGCCCAGGTAGTGACCGTGAGAGGAGCCGGCAGGCTGACCGCCTCAGCTACCACCCAGGCCCAGAACCAGGGCTATGAGTTGGCTCACCCCAATATCCAGTGAATCTATAAACTGTTGGAGCATGTGAAGAGAAAGAACCTACAGATCCAAAACAACAGGATCTCCATAACACACAGCAACAACAGAATATCCAAGAGGAAGCCCATTATTGGTGGGGTTGCCGAGCGGAAGCCAGGGTGACATTTCCGGGCGCGAGAACGGAACACAACACAACAAAACCCACTTTAAGAGTTTTATCAACACAGGGAGAGGGAAGGGAAAAGAAGGTGGTGCACGGTCCTGTCTGAAAATGGTATGGGGAGAGAAAGAGCTGGCAGGTCTGCTTTTTTTTGGGGGGGTTGTTTTTCTGAGGCAGGGTTCCCTGTATCTTTGGGGTCTGCCCTGGAACGAGCTCCTGTAGACCAAGCTGGCCTCGAACACACAGATATCCACCTGCGTCTGTCTCCTGAGTGCTGGGATTAAAGGCGCGAGCCACCACCGCCTGGCGCATGTCTGCTTTTAAAGGCCATCTAGAGCATGCACACAGGAGCTCACATAGATTACATGACCACACTGCGCATAGATTACGAAGGGTTTAAAGCCCCAGGGTGGCTAAGCATTTTGCCTGAATGCTGACAGCCGGTGGGAGCTCTGGATGTGAAGGAAAATACCAACAGAGGCCTCCAGCCAGACCAATGAATCCTAGCAATGAACGCTTGCAAGTAAAGATGACCCAACGGCCACACTAATAAGCTTCCATGACAAGACTCTTCTGTTCGTTGTCTGTTTTGTTTTGTGTCTTTGTTTGGATTTGACTTTTGTTTTGTTTGATTTTTGGTTTTTCTTTTAAATTTGGTTTTGTTTTGGGGGAGGCTGGCAAGAGCAGAGGCTGGATGGGAGGAGATGGCGATAAGTGGGATTGGAATGCATGATGTTTGAATGAGCTCCACGGAGAAACAGTGAAAGAAACTCAGAAAAAAAGTTCGTTCTTCATGGCTACTTCATTCAAGTAAAACAGAGAGTTCTTTAAAATGAAAGGAAAACTAGCTTACAGAAAATTACATAAGGCAGGCTGGCATTATATTGAACTCTTCATTGTGGGTGGATATTGGCAAACCAGCTCAACGTTCTTTATAGTTCTTCAACAATGTAGTCTTTGAGCTGGGCAGTGGTGGTGCACGCCTTTAATCCCAGAATTTGGGAGACAGAGGCAGCCGGATCTCTGTGAGTTCAAGACCAGCCTGATCTACAAGAGCTAGTTCCAGGACAGGCTCCAAAGCTACAGAGAAACCCTGTCTTGAAAAACCTAATTAATTAATTAATTAATAGAATGTAGTCTTTGTTACCAGACTTTAGGCAAGTTTTCTGACTTCTTATATGTATTAAATATTTTCCTGGAAATCAGAGAGAAGTCTGTTTGTCACTGTCCCCATAGTACATACACCTGTTCACTCTACCCAGATGTCTCGTGTCCTTGACTGAAACAAGGAGATGAGAGATAGAAACAAGTCTATAGTGGCATGGCAGGGCTAGGTACCTTCCAGAGTTACACAAGCATCTGTTACCTTGTTTCTCCTGTTTCCAGAAACTGCCTTCCTGACTTTTGGCCCTCTCCAACCTTCAAGCCAACTGTCATATCCCTCTAAACCAGGCTCTGTCCTCATGGCTCCTCCCTGGTCTCGTTGTCCTGCTCCCTCTTCACTTCAAAGCCTGTCATTGCACCAGGTCACAGATGGATTATAAAGGATGATCCCCTCAGGCTGATTCAGGCTTGCTGAGAAGTGGGAAGGAGCAGGACTGTAGTCAGGACCTTGATTTTCAGAAGATTCTCACTCCACCGCTTAAACCACAAACACCAAATCGGGATTTGTTGTTGTTGTTCTGTTTTGGTTTGAGGGTCACAAAGGACATTTCCAGAGAGTTTGCTAACTGATTGAATAAAGAAAATTAAAGGAAAAGGAAGTGGGGGTGGGGAGTGAAGCAAAAGGGCAGCTGGTGGAAGTCACTAGTGACTCAGAGCTCTCATGTGTGGGTGTGTTGAGTGGCCAGAACGGAAGAAAGAAGGCCTCTGCCCTGGCCTTTTGCTAGAAGCTGAGGAAAAGTAAAAGATTTGGTACCCATGTCTCAGTGAGTACATTTCCCTTTTTCTTCTGCTCCATTGCTGTCACTTTAGGAGGGTCTCAGAACCACTTAAAAGATCCAGATTTTCCACATGAGATGCATTAGTGAGAGCTTGTCTTGGTTCCATGGTTCGCACCCTGCGTTCAGATGGCTCCAGTGACCCATCAGCCATCCTCGGCCTAGACTCAGCTTCCGCCTCACCCAGCAAAAATATATCCAACTCACTAAAGTAGGGCTGCCCCCGGGGAGCCCATTCCTTCAGTTTCCAGGGGACGAGCTTCCAGGCTGAGGAGACGGGCTCAAGGGGTCCACAGCAGGCAGCCTGCCAGACATTGGACATCATTTGGCTCTGGGTTTGAAACATCAAGACACACAGAATGTGCGCCTTCAACTGTCCTTGAGTACCAGGACCGAATCTGAAGGCAATGTTTCTCCCTGCCGTCCCCAGGTCCATCACGGAAGGGATGTTAGTGAACCAGGTGGAGTAGAAGGTAGCACTCTCTCTCCAGACTGGCAAAGACACAGACCTAGCCACAGGCCCTGCCAGAGATTCAACATCTCCCAAGTAAATCAAGGTGGGCCTGAAATGGAAATGGAGTTAGTTGCCATGGGAATCAATTTTGTGAATGCTGCCTGAAGATAAGTGAAACCAGACAGAGTTCCAACCAGTCCTCTGTGATAAAGGAAATGGGAATGACATCAGCAGACACTACCCATAAGCCTTCAATGCAATCCTCTTCCGTGCCCTGGGAAGTTGCATTGGGCATTTGGGATGAGCATGTGTGGTTAAGCCCTGGGATACTGTAACCAGTCTGCCTTGGGAACTCTTGTCTGTGGCTGTCTCAAGCCTCTGTCAGTATCTGTGCCTGGAGATCTGACCTTCGTTGGGGAGGCTGACCACCCACGATTCCATGCCCCACCCATCTCTCACATTTCCAATATACGACTCTTGTTTCAGAAAATCTGCAGCACTGATGTAATAAAATGGTCTTTTAAGACAACACCCTAACAATCAAGGGGAGTAAAGCCAGTCTCAAAGAACCATGACAATAGGAAAATCCCAAATGCTCAGCCAAGAAAATGAATGAACACATGTGGTAAGGAAGAATAAGGAGAGAAGACAGGGGAACACACCCTCCACAGGACTGTGTCTGGGTTATAGTCATCTGTCAGACAGCTGCAGTCAAGGAGACAGTAGAAGGTCGTATCCCCTCCTCGGTCCGCCTGGGAGGCCTGAGATGCACATTTTTTTCCCTCCCTTCCCCATCCCCTTTGGTCTCTGATGATCAACCACATCTCTTTCTGTCTCCCTCTTCAGTTTTAGCCTCAAATCCACAATGCAAATATTTTGACTTTTTTGCTATGATCAATGTATAAACGGTACACGTGGCACATCACAGACACAAAAATAAATAAATAAAGAGAATGCCAAAGTCGAGAGCTTAAAAATACAGTTAATCTCTGCCTACAGGAACTGGTCTTGGAACAATCGATGTGCAGCGTTCCTTGCTTCCCCCCAAAGCCCTTGGGCCCATCCAAAAGGTCAGGAAGACATAGGCAAGGTAGTTTGAAGCCGTTGCCTTTCCTAAACAATAGGATCTTTGTACAGTTAGTATTGGGCTTTCTGGAGAGCTTTGTAATACCCACATCTCCCCGCTGGCTTCTGAGCACAACCTTCTTTAATTCAAAGACACAGTTTTAGAAAGCAAACAGTGGTCTCTCGGCTGCCAAGGCACTTCAGCGGGAAGTGAGCAAGGGTGACTAGGGGTCATTACCCATCAGACATTTCACTGTCCTGGTAACTAGACTTCTCTAAATCTTCCTTCTCCCACTACACTCCTGTAGCTACTGCTATGGATGATAAATTGAGTCCATAATTTTCTCAAAAAAAAATCTTTTTCCCCCTTGCTAAAATTTAGCTTCAGAGGAAAAGCACACATATGCTGCCCTAACCCTGTCATGCATTCCCAGCTCAGAGTCCTTCTGGTTTTGGGTTTGTCTCTGTCTCACAGAGTGCCCATACTTCCTGGGAATGACTGGCTTCCTTCCATGCAGTGGGCTGCCTGCACAGAGATGAATGCTAGGAGTAGCCCCAGAGGTTTACCAACCCGAATCCAGATCCGAGCTATGTCCTCAACTTCAAAATAACTTTCTGTGTTCATCTCTAAACCTGAAAGTGGGAATAACACTATCTACTTCAGAGCGTGTATTATAGAGATGTAAGAAGAATATATTTGTTTTTGTTTGGGTAGTGGTGGTATTTGTGTTTTAATAATTAAAAAAAAAACAGAGAAAAGCAACAAATCCAGATGCGTTTCTGGAGAGATTTCACTAGATATCTATGGTTCTGGGATGGAGCCCAGAGCCTTGCACATGCTAAGCCGGCACACTACCACTGAGCTACATCCCAGGTACTCTTTTCTTACTTCATTGTTTGTGGGGAGGGATGTCTGTTTGTATAAAATACAATGAAATGTTTACTGAAAAAAGAAAACATCTTAACAAATTTGAGACTGCCACAGAGTGTGGGGGAGGGGGAGGGAGGGAGAGAAGGGATGGGGAAGAGAAGGAAAGGGAGAAGAAAGAAGAGAAGAGAGGAGAGGAACATAGTCCATGAGGTTAGGAGTGGAGAGTGAGTCAAGGGAGCACTAAAAGGAAACACCCAGACCTGTAAGAAATTAGTGCAGAGGCCAGGAAGAGCCAGAGGACAAAAGACTGGCCCCCCAGTCCTGCAAAAAGAGAGAGCAAGCCACTGAGGGTCAGACCAAAGCTCTAAACTCTTTGGTTACTAGGTTCTCATTACATTTCTTCTCAGTTCCATGGTCTTTGTGATCCCCACGAAGTGTATATTACAGGGGTGAGGGCAGACAGTGGCTGAAGGAACCACCATACCCTTCTGCATGGTTAGGCTTCTTTATAGTATTAAAGCCTCTAAAATAGCTTTCTTGGGCAATAGTTCCTGTCGGGATGATTGGCAGGCCCACTTGGATGAACTTTCGGGGAGGAGACAATGGTAAGTCTTTGTTCTGGCTAGATAGACATCTTATACTCTTCTGTGCAGTTTAGAATGTCAGGTCTCTACTGAGGGCCAAAAATAAGGCTCAGTTCCCATCCTGTTGACCAATAATCAGAGTCCTGCAGTTTCCATGCCTGTTTTTACAAGCTGCTGATTGTGGAAGAGAGGGATATAGTCAATGACATTCAAGTCTGCTAACATCTAACTAGCTACCTAACAGTTTGGCCAATATGTACCTAATATGGGGAAAGGGAGGAGAAAGAGGAATAAAAGTGGGGGCTCTATTGGGGAGGGACCTAAGGGTTCCACCTGCCCTACAGTGCCCCTAGTCCCGACCCCAACTTCCTGTGTGCCTGTGTAGGCACCAGTGTCAAGCTAACAAGATGGGTAGGTGGGCAAAAGCATTTGATGTCTGGTTTATCCCCAGACCCATATAATGGAAGGAGAAAATCGACTCTTAGAAGTTATTCTGTGATCTCTACCACACCTCCCTCTCTCTCTGTCTCTCTCTCTCTCTCTCTCTCTCTCTCCCTCTCTCTCACGCACGCACACGCATACACACGTGCATACATGTGTGTGCATGCACACATACACAGAGTAAATGAAAAAGAACATAAAGAACATAGATCCATGTGTCTGTATGGGTTCTTCCATCCCCTCCACATGCCAACTCTTCCTTACCCTTACCTGTTGGCATTGAAGTTGCTGCCAGCTGGACTTGGTTGTTACTCCTCCATACATCCTCTTCAAAAGGGAAAAGGAAGGCTCATCAGTGAGGGTCAAGGTCCCCAGTCAGTCCTGGACCCAGTCTCTACTGATGCCCTTAACAGAATCCCAGTGATGCAAAGAGTTAGATTGGAGTAATTGTGAAAACCTTTCTCTTGGCAAATTTGGAGCTATTTAAGCCCTACATAGCTTCCCAGTCATCAAAAGAGGTTCTTCATATTTTTTAAAGTTGTAGCACAGTCTAGTTTTGAACCTGGGATCCTCCTGCCTCCACTTTCCAGTACTAAAATGATAGCCCCCAACATCATGCCCTGAACATATTAAGGAGATCAGCAATTAGAGCAAGAGGCCACCAGGCATGTGAATTATGGACCAAGTATTTGGTAAGCCGGTTTCAAAGGAGGTGAGCCTTGTTCAGAAGGGACTTGTCTGGAAGTTCAGAAGGGACTTGTCTGGAAGGAGGAGGAGGTTCAATTGCTGCATGAACCTGAGAAACATCAAAGGAGTGATCAAAACACAGAGCTATGCTATCAGAATTCAAAACCGGAGCAATGTACCTGTGGAGCACACTAGAGCAATGGACCTATGGAGCACACACCAGAGCAATGTGCCTACAGAGCACACACTAGAGCAATGGGCCTACAGAGCACACACTAGAGCAATGTACCTGTGGAGCACACACTAGAGCAATGTGCCTACAGAGCACACACTAGAGCAATGGGCCCATGGAGCACACAACAGAGCAATGGGCGTATGGAGCACAACAGAGCAATGTACCTACAGAGCACACAACAGAGCAATGGGCCTATGGAGCACACAGCAGAGCAATGGGCCTATGGAGCACACAGCAGAGCAATGGGCCTATGGAGCACTCAATAAGAGTTTTGTTGTTCTTGCTATTTTGTTCTGGTTTTGCCCCCAAAATGTTGTTCAAAAGTCACTGTTCTCCAGTAATCAAGAAAACCCAACTTAAACATTTCTAGGATAGTGGGTGCTCAACAACACATGGTATTTTTCTCTCTTCTTCCACCATGCCCTCTGTGGGTACATGAAGCAGCTTGATGTTTCTTTTCTTTTTGCAGTTCTGTGGCTCAAACCCAAAGCCTTGTGCAGGCTATGCTGCACCAACCACCTACCACTCCACCACAAAGCTATATCCCAGCTTGGGAATAAATAATATTATCTCCCCAATTCCAGAGGGCTTCAAGGGGGAAGAGAAAGGAAGGCTGGAAGGTGAAAGTAGCCTCAAGTGTTTGAAGTCTCGACCCAAGCCAATGCATGGCCTTTCTTGGGCTCCAACTATTGACTCAGTTACTATGCGGTCTTAACAACTACGCTTAGTTTCTTCTATCAGTTCAACAAGCACCACTTAGCACTTCTCATAATGTATGTGCCATGTAAGTCCTGAAAGAGAGCAAAATGCTTCTTTCCCTGAATAAGTCACTAGTTAAGGCAAGGCACATACAAAAGCCACGGGGAAATCACACTCACCACGTCCAGTCCCAGAAGGAAGAATAAAGATCACAGCTGTCCAGAGGAATGAGACAAAGCAACAAAATGCTAGGATGGAGGACATGGCATTCAAGATGCTGTGATGAGCAGGTGTGGAAATATGGAGGGCACCCTAATACATCATGAGCTAACATCACCCCACATCCTCTGCCAGCCCAAATCTGACAAGGCCTCTTGTGTTTTTACTAGATTTTAATATGCCCGTACTTCAGAACCTTTCTCTAACCTGTTTTTTTTTAAAAAAAAAAGTACTTCTACAAATGAGGAGTAGAATATAAATCACATCTCTGAAGATACCCAAAACACCCCCAGACTCCAACTCTCCCATGTCATTCTCTCCTTATCTACCTCTCTCCCTGTTTTTCTCCCCCTTCCCTTCCTCCCTTTCTCCCTCCTTACCTCCCTCCTTTTCTCCTCCCCTTCCTTTCTGCTTTCCCATTCTTGATTTGAAGCTTCTCAAGGCAAAATAATTCCTAAACTAGAACATGAACTTGGAAGTTAGAAACCCAAGCTAGTGCTTGCCACATAACAACAATGTAACCTTTAACCACTCTGAACTTGAAAATCCTGGTCCACAAACTGTGGCTAATAATTCTGCATTCCATGGTTGGGACTCTATATAATCATGATTAAACACACCAGCACAGTGGGAATGACTGAGGTGTGCTGTGGGCACCGTTCTGTCTGCTCCTCCCACCTTCATACCTAGAATGCTGTTCTGTCTGCCCCTTCCCTAACCATAACTTTTACTTAGATTTGACAATGAGCCCCAATAAAACTCTACCAAGAGATACTATGTGGTTCTTCCACTGGGACTCACTTTATGTCAAGAGTCTACTTTCTATTTCAGGGTTTTACAGGATAATTTTGCCCCTCTTACCAAGAGAACATTTTGTTTTTAACCAGTTTGCTTATGCTTTGGCTCTGACTATATTTGTACAATCATCGGTCTGTTTCTTTCTCCTATTTACTCATCCTTCTGAAATCAATCTAACTTAAGTGACTGTCACGTGTCCTGAAAGGGCTGCAACCCAAATCCTGTTTCGCTTTGTTTGTACAGTTCTGGGGTCGAAGCATGAAGGAAAACCGCTCAGCCAATGCAACAAGTAAACTCTCATTCAGTCCTCTTCGAAATCTTCCTTTCCTTCCCACAGGCCCCCGTCCCAACAGCCTAAGGGAGGTCACACCAGTCATCTTCGTCTTAAAGCCAGAAAGCCAAGCACAGACAGGTGGCGAGATGCATCCTCTGCTGCCTGTGTGTCTTTCCATCTTCCTTCTTCAAGCCTGCCTTCTTTCCCTACCATATGTCCCATTTTGGTCTCTAAACTTCTCTCTCGGAGCAGAATGCTGCATAGCATGGCGAGAACAAATTTTAGTTGTAAAAGTCGCATACTTAGCTGCTGAAAGACCCTGGAGCTGAATTTCTATCCATTTCCCCCAAAGAACAAAGAAAGAGGCACAGCACAGGGCCAGGAAGACCTGGTTCCTGCCCACCTCATCATCCTCCCAAACATTTATGGCCCTAGATAAGTAAGTGGGTCACCTTTTCCACTCCAGTCGAGTGGACATGCCTACATGAATGCTTCTAGAAGAAGTTTGTAAGTGGGATGGTCTTCAATGGCACATGCAATTTTTTTGTTCTAACTTTATGGAAAAAATCTTGAAAACTTAAAAACATGCCATTTGGGAGAAAGGGGATCAAAATTCAAAGATGACCTTGTCTTGAGTGTGACCAGAGCAAAAGCTTCAGTGAGCTGCTGTGGCATGCTGCTTTGCAGGAAGCCAGGAGCTGAAAACCATAACCAACACAGATGTCTTTGTCCTAGACGTTGGCCACTATTCATATTATGTCCTTAGAGTCCCCTTCTTTGCTCCTTTCTGGGCTCTCTCATCGGTGTGAGACACATCCAGACAGAAGATCTGGGCAATAAGTACTGGGGGACGATGACTTTCTCAGTAAGGAAAAAAAAGAAAGAAAAAAAAACTCCTAAAGTGTGGTCCCGTGTCTGTGTCCCATCCCCAAGACCTTCCTGCTATGAAATTTATGTTAGGCTAGCGCTGTTCATGCTGGAAAAAAAACCCTTCAAATCAACTCTGGCCAAGGGGCTCCATCGAGACAGTAAAAGTCATGGAACAGTGTGATCTCAGCTTCTAAAGTTTCCGAGCTCACAAGCACAGCCCACCAAGCTACACGTCTTGAGGCTCTACAATCTAATTGAGGAGGTACTGCCAAGTACAATTTATTGACAGGAACCTGTTAAATAAAGTTATTGTAACTGTCAGCAGCATTCTGTGTCATGGCTCCTTCGATAGAAGACAATGTTCTCCAGCCTTTCTGTGCCAGTGGCTAGTAAAGAGGGGGAAGGGAGGCTTCAGGGATAGCCATCACCATTACCTGAAAGCATCAAAACCCAAGTTAGATGCTTCCAAAACCTGCATTCTCAGTACGTACCGCAGGGCGGTTTCTTCTGGCAAAGCTAGCAAAGTCAGTAAATGGGGAGATTTTGTAGGCTCAAGAACAGAGATCAACAGCCTGCCTGCTGCATTTTGCACGGTGCTACAGTCCTCATGAATTAGACTCACCTCTGAAAACAGACCAGAACCGACATAGGAGAGAAAGTAGAGTTCAAATCACAAAGGTGATTGGGTAATGTATCTTGGAAGACTCCCCACTCCAAAGACTTGCTTATTTTGGATAGCACTTGTCAATTCACCTAGTGTACCCTGCACAGATTCCAATGAAAATAAAGCAACTATTTAGTAGAATACACACTGGGGAGGGGATTTTGCTTCTCTGTGAAAAATAAATAGGACAGTATCACAGTAAGGGTGCGTGCTTGCAGGGACGCTTGATTGTTTTGGATCTACAGTCTGAAGTCTTCGCATTCCTCAAGAACGCTCTTAGGCCATGAAATCTATCACGGTGTGATAAGGAAGAAACTCTACCAAGGAGCATTGCCTGGCTTCTTGGCTTACTTCAGGCATATAAATCATTGATTCCGTTCACCGATTTTCCCCAACTTAATCTGTCCTAACAATCTCGGCTTCCATCCGGCTCTTTATCAGCCTCTCTCACTGATGCATGCAGAAAACGTTCGTCTTCTCCTGGGTTACATCCGGTGTCCAACGGGTCTGGGTGCTCTCAACCCTCTCCCCAGTCATGTTCACAAGTTCGATGAAACACAGAACCCTCTTTTCGGCTGCAAGTCCAGGCCGCTGCCACCACCCAAATCTGAAGCCGCTGCGTTTCTCACCTGCTCTTGTCTGCTTGGAACTTCCACGTCTGACATCTCCCTGTCTAATAAATCCCCTTCCCACTGGTGATTAAACTTCTTAACCTCTGCTCTCGCTGCACCATCGAGCTGTATAGAGCGCAGTATCAACAGAGCAGAGCCGAAACCTTGACTTTAGACTTCTGGCCTCCAGATCTGTGAGAGAGCCCTGTTTAGGGCTGTTTGCTACAGCAGCTTCACGAAGCAAAATTGATACCAGGTCCACTGTGTTCTCTTCCCTCAGCCTCTGAGACTCACTGTCTCTCTTCTTATAGGTTTCCTTTCCTCTGGTTCTCCTTTGATCTTTCTATACCAGCAGCTGGCTCCCCTCACGGGCTTTACACCCTTACACTAGGTCTACCATAGCTCTATAATGTGTATTTTCATCTCAAAGGCATCTCCCCAGGAGTCTAGCAATGTTTTAAGGGTAGTACCTCACTTACCACCTTTATACCTTAATTCAGATGCTTTCAGGGCACTCTGCAGCAGGAGGATCCTTTTATCCTAAATCACTTCTTCAGACTGCTGCCCATCACACCCCTGCCACTGGCACCTGCATCTTGAGTGTGACTCGTGAGGGTTTCCTAGAGGATCAGGAATCTCAAGACCATCGAAGAACAATTCACAGGGAGTCCTGGATCTCTCTGAGCTACCTGGTACACACTGGAGCTTCATCCGTCTTTTCCAAGTAGGAGTAAGAGCCAAGAGCATTCAAAAACAAAGCAAGTGCTTCTGAATTCTTTCTCTGTCCATTAATTATGTGCACTGGGTGTCCAATACAAAGAATTATGTTAGATACTCAAGGGAAATGCAAGAAGCTGGAAGTGGATCCATCATAGCTATGCATGAATTTGCTTGTGGTGAGTAGAAGATGCACAAATACCATAAGGCCTATGGAGGAAATGCTAGGGGAAAAGGTCCTTCCCCTGGTCCAAAAGTGGATCCCAGTGTGAAGAATGGTCTTCAAGTCTCAACTTCCCATGTGGTAGGCAGAACAATACCAACAAAAGATGTTGGTTTTCTTAACCCCCAAACTTATGAATAGTTACTTGACATGGTGAAACCATCTTTAAAGGCGTAATTAAGTGAGGAGCTGGGGCTGGGAATCTTGGATCGTCTGCATGGGCCCAAATTAACCACACGTGTCCTTTTAGGGCAAAGAGAATCTGCAGAGAAGGGGCTGTGGTGATGGGAGGGGCCGGAGAAAGATCTGTGAAGACACTGCTGTCAACACACTGTGTGCCCTTGAACACACAGAAAGGGAGAGCCGTGGAGGGCAGGAGGCCTCAAGAAGTAGAAAATGTCAGGAAATCAGATTAACCTGGATCTTCCAGCGAAGGGCAGCCCTGATACTCCCTGGGGATTCTGACTCACAGAAACTTAAGATAGCAAGTTTGTTTGAGGCCATTATGCTGGTGGTAACTTGTTACAGCTGCAACAGAAAACTGATACCTATTTTCCAGGAAGTAGGCACACTAATTAGCAAGTCTGATCTTCCAAACTACACAGCCAAGGACCAGCCCTAGTCTTGGGCCTAACAATGATGGAATCTGTAAGACCTCTCAAATTACTCTAAACTCCCACAGAGTGAGAATAGGTCCCCTAGGACAGGTACATGCCAAGCAGAGTACATGCCAATCCACACAGTGCCACCATGGAAAACAGGTCTGACCACAACATGTTCATAATAAAGAGCTGTAATTTGCTAAGTACCTAACACTGGTAGGTTTCTGTTAGGCATACCATGTATGCCAGGTCTAATTTCTCCAATTGCCTTACAAGACAAACAGAAATGTCACTGCATCAGTCACTAATTAAGAAAATGCTCTACCAGACTTGCCTACAGCCCAATCTTGTGAAGAAATTTTCCCAACTAAGGTTCCCTCCTCTGGTAACTCCTGTGTCAAGTTGACAAAAAACCAGCCAGTATAGGTAGGTTTTCCCATGTCAGCCTAATCAAGATAATTTCTTATGGGCCATAGGCTAACCTAATCAAGACAACCCCCAACAGTGATACCTAGAGGCCTGTCTCCTGGGTGATTCTAGATCCTGTCAAATTGAAAATCAGCACCAAACATCACAGTAACATACAAGTTAGGCCTGTGTTGCCTGATGCTAAAACTCATATTTTTCCCTCCACGTACCACTGATGTGTCAGAAGCACCTAAAATGTTAATAAATGTCTTATCCATGCACCACTCCAGGTCCCAGGTCTCATTGTCCTGTGTGGCTGGTGAGTAATAGCTCAGCTTCACTGACTGCTCCTCCCAACGGGATAACCCAAGAGTTCCTCTCAGTCTCCCCAGCTATTGTTATTCAGATCTGGGGGCTGTCTCCTGAGATCTCACAACAAGTCCTCACTGTTTTCCCCCCCAAAGTAGCATCCTAGCCAACCCCAGAAGGTCGCAGGAGGAAAATGACCCAGTCAGATGCACTCATTGGACCCATGCTCTTTGATAGCGTGATGCCTGGGCGATGGTTGCTCTCGGCCCTCCCCTGAGGAGTGCATCGACTTGGTCTCAATCTTCACATCCCACCCAAACTTCTTTCCTCTTCATCAAAGTGATGGTAAGAGACTGAGGATGGAGCTCAGTGTTAGAGAATATGACTAGCATACATGAGGCCTTTGGGTCAAGCCTCAGTACCGTATACATACAGAGAGAGAGAGAGGCTGATGGTAAGCAGTAGGGCTGATGGAAAGTGATTTGACCATTGGGGATGAAATTGGGACCGTTATAAAAGAAGATGCATAGAGACATTTTACTTCTCCTGATGCCACATGATACAACAAGCAGATACCATCTAAGAACAAAAAGCCAGCCCCCGCCACATAGTGAATCTACTAGCATCTTAATTGTGTACGCTTCCCAGGCTCTAGAACTACAAGGAGAAATGTTTGTGTTGTTTTATTAGCTGCCAGGATTATTGCATCCTGTTAAGTTAGCAACCTGAACAAATGAAGACAGCAGCCTCCCTGGCAGTGTAATGCGCTCAGGCTGTGCCGGGATCTGTGCACAAGGAGAACAAGCAGTGTCTCTTGGCTCTAGGTCTTCAGCTTACAGCACTACCGATGGAAGCTTCTTGCCTCGCCAAGCAACTCAGCATCTGCCTGTGGTCCTCCATCTATCAGAAACTTGCCACATGCATTCCTTGCTATTCTGAACCTCTGCCCGCCTCTTCACAACACCCACCAGTGAACCCACCGAATCATAAGGAACTCCATTTGGATTCCCCTAATCAGAGAAAACTAGACTGTGCTCAAATAGTTATATGATACACAACATAGTTACAGATTTCAAATCCAGTGTCACACCTGATCTTCACAGTATCTCTCATAGGGTATGACATCATTCCCTTTGTCAAAGATGAAAAGTTAAATCTTGAGAAGGTAAATGGCTTATCCAAGGATGCTAACAACTAGAAGAGTCAGGACAGAATCTGGGGCTTTATTGTTAATGTACTGTTAGGAAACTTTTCATAAGGAAAGCTTCATAGGAACTCGAGAACTAAGAGTGCACTTGGTCTGGAAGAGAACACCAGAGGATGAGATGGCATGCCTATCTCATCCCGGGAATCTGAGATCCTTCCTTCCCTCCTCCCAGAACAAGAAGTATGACAGTCTCTGTAAGGCAAGGAGATACCTAGAGAGAGAGAGACAGAGAGTCCCAGATGTAGAAACCAGCTATGCATATGGAAGGAATACGAGGGGAGAATTTTGTCCTCTTCCTATGATATCAGCCGCAGGGCCATCTTCCTTTCCCAAAGTGTAGCCTAGATATTAGGCCTCAGAAAGAACCTGAACTCAACTGAACCAAAAAAAAAAAAAAAAGCTTTGAACAAGAAAGAAAGAAAAAAGAATAAAGACTGTGAATGAGGGTTTTATAAGATGATGATGATAATAATAATAATAGTAAGTTGGCTCTTCAGTCAGGTCTGTTTTCCATGTTCCCTAAAATAGAATATAGCAAAGATAATAAATACATAAAGAATTAAGTTCTTCCTCTGGAGTCTTCCAGCTTCTGCCAAATGTGTGTGTGAAGCATAAAAGGCCTTTCTATAAACCTCAGACTCCTCAAGAAAACCACTTCCCCCGCCACTTGGGCCCTGGCCTGGCCAGGAGGCTCTGCTCCCTCAGTCACAGAGGTCCCTAGAGAGTCCTACGGAAGAGGGGGAAGGAAACTGTTTTGTTTGGGATTTGGGGGGCTTTTTTAGTCACAGGGTAGGAGCAAGAACTCAGGGCCGCTCAATCTCTTATGATATAATCACCCCACTCCTGAAATGCTGGGGGTCATAAAAATTACATGTTAAAGGCAGAGCTAAATTTGAACTTCTGGTTCAAATGTGTAACTCAGGCAGACGGACAGATTTCCTCAGTGTTACCCTCTGCGGCGCCTGTGTGATCATCACTGGAAGTATGCTTATGCCCCAAAAACCCTACACAGGGATCCCTCCTCTTAGCCCAGCAGGCTGAACGAACCCTAGAATGGATGTCCCAGTAGAGCCCATTCAGTCTCCTGTGCCCTGTGTTGAGTGCCCAGGAAATTCATGGCGGATTGTAGGAGCTCAGCAAGTTCATAGTGAGTGAGAGAATACAGACCTTAGCAAACTCACTCCATGTCCCCTAATCCTCTTCTTCTTACCCTTTTTCCCTATAACTCAGAAATGAGCCAGAATCCTCCACTCATAATGGTTGGAAGGAAACTTCATTTTTATTTGATTCAGAAAGCACTTGTGAGGTCCTGTGCTCATTGTTAAGAAGTGTGTGCAGTCCCTCTAGGAGCTGTAAGCTAGGGCCAAGCAGCCAGAGCACAGAGAGAAAGGCACGAATAAAAGAAGGAAGCATTTTGAGAGCACAGTTCCCTCGGCTTGAGATGAACTTTCCCCTCACTCAGAATCCTGGGAATCTGGTTGCTTGCATGAAACTCTTTGAAGCTACCATTGCCACAGGGAAGAACCCAATGTTCAACCACTGCTGAACCCAACAGTCCAACCAGGGTCTCCACTCCCTTTGAAGTACTTTGTGTGCATTTTTAAGTGCGGCAGTGCTGGCAGAATCACCTCGTCAAAGAACTCCAAGTGGTGCTGATATTCCAAGAGAAGCCCAGTGCCTGTGTCTTTAAACCAGAGTGGTGACTCCTGTAATCCCTGCACTTGGGAGGTGGAGACAGAAAAATCAAGAGTTCAAAGTCATCCTTGGCTACACAGCCAGTTCAGGGCCAGCCTGGCTACAGGAGACCCTGTTGCAACAACAGAACTATGAAGTAGCCCCATTGAATGGTCCTGTCTGCCCAAGTCGCATGTGTTTGGAGGGCCGCATCAACAGCTGATCAGTTTTCACCCAGATGTAGTCAGCTCTGGCTGGCCAGCCTTTCCTTCCAACTGGCTCTCTCCGCATTCCCAGACTTTTGTGACACTTCTCTACCTTATCTGGCGGCTTCCCAGAGCTTTCCTCTACCACCTGGAGAGAAGTTCAAACCAGTCATCTGAGACTGCCTCTCAAGCAGGCTTAGGGCTGCTTCCCAGACATGAGGGAACTTCTGCCTAACCCTCTCCCCAGCCCAGAATGCCAGCTCACTTCCTCTTTGCTTCTCCAATTCATACCACCTGGCAAAAGGAAAAAGAAAGGGGGAAAGATTAGGATCTGAAGTCATGCATAATCTGGAGGGAGGGCCTGAGCTGGGTGGGTCCCACATTCATCTCTTTGGCTCTAAGTTTGGAACAGTAAAGATGGTGACGATGGTGACCATAAGAATATATTCAGTGGTTGTTGTGAGGATTAAAGGAATTCTGCAAATTCCAGTTCCAGTGCATCCCCTCAGGACAACAGGCTTCTCCTGCTGTCTCCCTAATCCTCCGGGTGCCTCAAAGCAGCATCTGAAGATGCAAAGTCCTGAGCCACATGGGCAGGGGAGTGGCTGTAACTGTGGGTGGGCCTGCAAGGATTGAGACAAAGTGACTGCACTTCCAGCACCACCACACTGGGACAGTTTTCTTCTCATGCAAGTATAAGTAAGCAGAAAATAAAACTTAACAATTTATACACCATGAAAAAATCCTATATCATAAGAGAAAGAGTAGGAGTAATTCCTTAAGGATTTATTTATTTTGCCTGCATGTATCCCTGTGCAACCACATCCTTGCCTGGTGCCTGCAGAAGTCAGAAGAGGGCACTGGATCCACTGGGAGTGGAGCTACAGAGAGTTGTGAGCCACTTTGCAGGTGCTGGGGGATCAAACCAGGTCCTCTACAAGAGCAGCCAGTGCTCTTTACCACTCTCTTTATCTACTCTCCAGTCCCAGAGTAGATGTATTTTTTTAACAGAAAAAAATAAAAAAGATTTATCCATTTTAAAAAACTGAATCTTTTCTATATTTCAGAACAAAGTTAATACAGAACCTTGACTTTAACACACAAAAGGTAACTGGATGTTTCAGTTCATCAGGATACCCAGGCAGAAGTGAAGAACAGACCAGGCTATACAGTGAATGCCGCACCAGGAGGAAATGACAAAAAGGAGCAGTTTGGGGAGGAGAAGAGGAGAAGGAAGAAGAGCCTGCAGAGTTAAGGAAAGGATAGCATTTTAAAAGTACTGTAGCAGAGTTTAAAATTAATCTTTAAAAGAGTAGACTTAGGGATACTGGGCCTGTGAAATGGTTCACTGAGAAAAGGCTTGCAGCCAAGCCCAAAAAGCCAAGTTCAATCCCCAGGACCCACATGGCAGAAGAAGAAAACCAACCTCTATAAGTTCTTCTCTGACCGCCACACTTGCACCCTGGCATGCATACATATGCATGCGCGCACACACACACATTATAAATGCAATTGTTTTAAAGGGCTGAACACTGGGGCCTGGGTGTTGCTCTGTGGTACCACGCATGCTTGCGTTCTCCAAACCCTGATTTCAATCCCAGCACTTCAAAATTTAATTAATCACAAAGTTTTTTAAAATGTAGAAAATTAAACCATGTAAAATGCAAATATGAACATCTCACCCAGAATCACATGAAAATGGCAAAGAGAGGAAATATTGAAAGGGATAATTGTCTATGTGAATGACAAATGCAGCCCAATACATGGGTGGGTCATTGATGCTCTTTACAAAAGAACAGAAAAGTAATATTGCAGAATGATACCAAAGTAGGAAATTCAAGGGTTAGAATAAGGGTGCCCTTGACTGTGGTGAGAAAAGACCTCATGAAAGCACCACAGTCTGCCTGAGTATGGCAGCCCAAAAATCACAAGTCAGGCCAGCCTGGGTTGCAGAGCAAGATCCTGTCTCAAACAGCCAAACTCAAAGAAAAAGCTGCATTTTTCTGTTAGAGCATTCTCTTGGAACCCTGCTGCCATGCCATGAGAAAGTCAGGCAGCCAAACAGAAGCCACATAGAACTATTCTGGCTGATTTCTGTAATGGGGATCCCAGCCCTCATCTGCAACAGATGCTGGACGCCTGAGTGAGCCTTCTGCCCTAGGCACAGAGTCACCTGTCGCCTTCAAACAACCCCAAGCGAGGCAGTATGAGCTACCCTCACCAAGCCCTGACCAAGCCTGCAAGTTCATAAGCAAACAGTTGCTGTCCCGAGCCACTAAGTTTGGCAGTTTTATTAAGCAAGAACAGATAGCTTGAACACCAACCAAAGACTCCCTAACTAAAAAGAGAGAGGATGTGGCGAACTGTGGTGACTTGCTGTGGCTGCCTGGGGAACTGAGATGTGGTAAGGGCAGAAAAAAGAAAAAAAGCAGAAAGGTCAGGCTCTATCCTCCCCTCACAACATCATGAAATTGCTCAGGACACTGAATCTCCAGCGTGTGTTTCCAAAATACCACTGTGCTTATCTAAGACACCCTCTAGCCATCATCTGGGGATCTAACCAGCTTTTGGGAAAACTTCCTATGCGCACACTCCCATGCAAGAGGCTACAACTCTTCATGGGGTGAATGAGGGCATCTTTCCATGTTTACAGCTTGACTTCAAGAGTTATTTTCCAGGGGTCACTTAGAAGAGAATAACAGGGAATGTTTACACAAACGCAAACCATCTTGGAGCTGTGGCAGTAGTAAATCCTAAGGTGATGGAGCAGAAGAAAATCAGACATTACCACAGGGGCCTGACTTCTTTCCCTTAGCCCATGATGTCCTTTCTACTACTTATGGTTCTCAAAGCCTTGCTTCGGGTGCTCCTGGGGTAGCTGGCTTTCCACCTGCCTGAGGCTGTCTCACCAGCAGAGGCATGGGAAGCCCCTAGCTACTCTTCTAGGCCCTTCAGCACTGATTGCATTCAGCCTGGTTCCTCTCTGATTTACTCTCTGAGAAACCCGAAGCATCTGCTGAAGACACAGTAGCGCCCTGTGGCAGATCTACAGTTGGGTACTGGGTAAGGAGCAAAGAAAGAGAATCCCTTAACCCTCCCCAAAGGGTTCCACCTTGGAAAACAATATGAAAGATTTAAAACCTAAGAATAGAGCACCATATGTCCCAGTAATCTCACTAGTGCCTATCGTGTTGTGGAATATTAATTTACAATGTGTTACATTCATTTATGCTGTGGAATATTTGTTTAATGACGTCAGTGATGCAAAGATGTGTTGCAATCTTTTATGTTGCATTTGTTTAACTCTGTGAAGCTGTGTTACTTTGCCTGTCTAAAACACCTGATTGGCCTAATAAAGAGCTGAACATCCAAAAGCAAGGCAGGAGAGGGATAGATGGAGCTGTCAGGCAAAGAGAATAAATAGGAGAGAAGAGGAGGGATGAGAGAGAAAAGGAGGAGAGGGGGATGCCGCGGGCCAGCCACACAGCCAGATATGAAAGAAGAAGGAAAGAAAAGGTAAAAGTTCAGAGGCAAAAGATAGACAGGATGATTTAAGAAAAGCTGGCTAGAAACAAGCCAAGCTGAGGTCGGGGATTTGTAAGTAATAATAAGTCTCCATGGGATTATTTGGGAGCCTAGTGGCAGGCCCCTAAAAGAACAAAGAGCAAGGAGAAAAAAAACTACACTATAGAGCTAGAGAAAATGAAATCAGTTTATCAAAGAGATACCTATAGCCCCTTGGTTATTGTAGCACCATCCAGAACAGCCAAATATAAAATCAACAAAGGTGCCTACCAGTGCACAAGTGAATTAAACAAAATGTGGTATAGGTGCACAACGGGGTACTAGTCATCCATTAAAAAGGGAATGTGTCATTTGTGTCAAGGTAGAACTGAAGGCCTTCCTGTTAAATTTAGTAAGCCAGACAAAAATGACACATACTGCATGATCTTATTTGTATACATTAAAATATCCATGATATAACAGAGAGCAAAGTATTGACAACAGAGACTGAGAAGAGAAAAGGGAAGGGGTTGAGGAGGTTTAGGAAGAGGACACCAAAGCACACATAAGTAGAAACTAGCAGTTCTGGTGTTCTCTCAAGGGTACCCATGGCCTATAGCTATGATACATTTCAAAGTAACAACAGACCTTCAAAGGTCAGCCCATAGAGATGATTCATGTTTGAGTAGACAGAAATGCTAGCTGCCTTGATCTGATCGTTATACTTTGTGTGCCTATGTGAACTGTTAAGTTATATTTCACAAACATGCACAAACATCATGTGTCAAAAACAAACAAATAGCAGGGCCTGATGAAACACAGCTGTGATCCCAGCATTCAGGAGGCAGAAGTAGCTCCAGGTCAGCCTGGGATGCTTAGGCAGACTCTGTCTCAAAACATGACCAAGGACAAAGAGTCTCCAGCTTACTGATAGCTGGAGCTATGGATTTTTCAGTTTTGCAGTGCCATCAAAGGACTATGCGAGTCTGTAAAAACTGCACAGCTGGACACCTAGCTACTAAGTCCTCATGCTCAGAAGATGCGAGGGTCAGAGCAAGAAGATCCCAAACAATTCTCATATGTAGAGGGGAAAAGGTAATTTTTAAAGATCCACTAGGAGCAGTAGCCCAGAATCAGTGGACCAAACACATAATTCCTGTCACTCCTATCTATAAGATGGGAAGCCCTTGACTAGCACAAGCCAACTGTGAACATAAAATAAGATCCTACAGTCAAAGCGGAGAGTGTATTGGCTGGGGTTGCTCTCCAATGCCTAACAACAGAGTCTTAAGAGAAGTTAGCATGCGATGGGCATTTGCTTGGCTCAGTTGTTTTTTCCATGCCAGAGGGAGGCAGTCTCGGGCAGCTATGCCTTGACAGTGTCACCAGGATCCAAGAGGCAATATTTCTATAAAATCCTCAGCACGTTTCCTTCCTTAAGGCTCATGTCCATAATTTTTTTATTAGCATGTATTAAGTTCACAAAATAATGCATTTTGTGGTGATTCTTCATGATGGCATGCCTATAATACACTTTCATTACATTTGTCTGCCTCTGTTATTGTCTCCTGTCCCCTCGTCCCAATAGTGCCTTGATGAAGCTTGTATTATAATCTAAGATGGCTGCCACAACAGCAGCCATTATGTCTACAAAAGCAAAAGGACAGAGTTGAGGAATGGGGAAGCCTGCATTCGCTGACCATTCTTCCTTTAAGAATGCTTTCCCAGAATTCTCACCCAACAGCTCCTTAATGTTTCATTGGCTAGAACCACAGCACATGACAACTTCCAGCAGCAAAGCCATTAGGAAGTGATCTCATTACTGAGCACATTGCCATCCAAATGAAATCAGAGTTCCAGTACTAAATATAAGAAGTCCCGGATACTGGTTAGACAACCAGCAATTTGATCATAGAAAGGAGCTAAATTTTATTATGCATCAGCTCCCTGCCAGATCCTTCTCATAAATTTCTCACTTAATCCAAATAATAACCAGAAAGATTTCAAAGTTATCATTACATTTACAGATAAGGAAATGGGATCAAAGAGCACACACAGTACCACCCCTCATATGGGGCAGATTTAAGCCAGACCTAGCTTTAAAATTGGAAATCTCTCTGCCATACTGTTTTCTCTAAAGAAAAAGTACTTTGTGACCATTTCCGACACTGCATATGTCTTTAAAAATCCTGTTGTGTCGAAGTGCTCCAGTGATTGCTCTAGAGAGAAAAAGGGTCTGATTTTGGTTATTTTGTAAAGTCTGCAACATTGAAACTATAGGTCATGTCCATTGCTCCAGCAGGAGCAGCCACTAAGTGTCAGCACACAGAGATCCTGGTGACAGACACGTCAGTGTTTGGAAAGCATTTCCTGGCCTCTCTCACCAGCAGTTAGGATAAACAGACACCAAAGGTCATTTCTGCAGAAAGCAGTCTCTGGCTGAGCACTCCAGCACGCATGCTCCAGCCCCTGCCCTGGAGCCACCACTGTTGATGACAGAAAATAAAGGGTGGGGGGAGTGCTCTTCCTGTTTCCTCCCTGGTTTATTCTGAAAGGATGGTGTAGCCACAAACACAAAGGAGCTTTATCCAAATCTGGCAGCTCTACTGGCATCCTGGGTCCATTCCAGAAACCCAAGTGTTGGAAGACAAAAGAGGTGCAAAGCAAGGAAGGAAGCAGAAACGTCCTGTGGGCTGCAAACAAGCTCCTCATCTCTGTGATGAAGGCCCCTTGCAATTTGTTCCCCTGCCCTAAGGAGAAGCCAGTTCCGATTTGCACGAAGGCATAAATGGCTATTGTAGCACTTTCTCTCTACAGTGTGAGCCTAAGACACATAGACATACCCCTGCAGCACCCTCCGTGATACAGATCCCCAGGTTGTTTACAGATACTTGCTGGTGTACAGTGGCCTCCCCAGGCTGATGAAGTGTCCCAGCATACTTGCTCTTGACAGCCATTATTTCCTTTAGAAGACCAAGCCTGCTGGGTGGAGGTGGTGGCACACGCCTTTAATCCCAGCACTCAGGAGGCAGAGACAGGCAGATCTCTGAGTTCGAGGCCAGCCTGGTCTAGAGAGTGAGTTCCAGGACATCCAGGGCTACACACAGAAACCCTGTCAGAAGGAGGAGGAGGAGAAGCCAAAGTCTCACTTCACAGATGTCACACATCACCTGTGTGGTATGGGCTTCTCCTCTGTATACTGTGAATACCATTGGTTAAAAAAGAAAGTGTCTTGGACCTGCACGGGGCAGAATAGAGGTAGGCGGGGAAAACTAAACTGAATGCTGGGAGAAAAAAAGGCAGGGTCAGGAGAAACCATGTAGCCCCACCAGAGACAGATGCCGGATGGAACCTTGTCGGTAAGCCAAGCCACGTGGCGATACACAGATTAATAGAAATGGGTTAAATTAATATGTAAGAGCTAGCCAATAATAAGCTAGAGCTAATAGGTCAAGCAGTGATTTAATTAATACAGTTTCTATGTGGTTATTTCAGGGCTGAGCAGCCAGGAACAAACAAGTAGCCTCCTACAACACCTGTGTTCTTTCCGAAGAGCTGATTTCAACACGGAGAGGGAATGCGGACAGCACCAAGATGGCTAGAACAGGCAACTCTCACCTTATACACAGTTCCTTTGGATTCTAGCTAATTGTTTAATACATTTCACCCAGCTTCTCTGCAGGAGAGTTTAATGGCTTAAGGAAGAAACATGGGCAGGACATTCACAAAGCACAAAAATCCACAAGGGTGATGGGGTGAAGAAGGCAAACTAGTCATGAGAGAACAGGCATCTGCCATTGAGAGGAAGATCCCTGTGGCAATGGGGACTGGCGAGGTGGCTCATTGGTTATAGCTGCTTGCTGCTGCTACAGAGGAACATGTGCCATTTCCCACCACTCAGCATCACCCACCACTCAGCATCACCCACCACTCAGCATCACCCACCACTCAGCATCACCCACCACTCAGCATCACCCACCACTCAGCATCATCCCACCACTCAGCATCATCCACCACTCAGCATCACCCACCACTCAGCATCACCCACCACTCAGCATCACCCACCACCAGCATCATCCACCACTCAGCATCACCCACCACTCAGCATCATCCACCACAACAGTCTGATACCTTAGCTCCGTGGAATCCACTGTCATCTCTGGGGGCTTGTTGGTGGAAAAATCAGGGAAGAGAAGGTTCTGAAAGATGATGTGCTGTCAAAGGGACTTCAGAAAATGTACTGAGGCCTCTCATAATCTCAGTGCTGCTCTTAGACCTAGTTTCAGGGGTTCTGCCTTGGATGCCCTACTGTGGTGGCTACTTTCAGTGGTGCAAGAAGTTTCCATGAGTGAGCTCACCTTGTGTGCTTTCTTCTGGGTGTTTCACTCCTAAGAAACACTAGAAAGCTAGTGTGGTCCCCTTAGACCCTAGTAGCAGCTTCAAAAGATGAAAATATAGTTTGTTTATGAGGATGCAAGGTCTCTCTTAATGTTGGCTAGAGTTAGTAGTTGGAAGAACTAGGGGACCCACCCTCATATGACAACATTGCTGTATAAATGCTATACAAATTTTGAGAATTTCACACTTAAAGCAAGTCTTCCAACTCATTATCAGGGTATATTTATCAAAAAGGAGGGGTAGAAAGGTCCCTTTCTTTCGCTGTGCTATTTGATTTCTAGTAGTTAGTCACGGGGAATGTGACTTTACTCCTACACTTGAACTCCATGAGTGTGAGTGGGAGCACTGGGTTTCATTAAAAACCTGTCCATTCAAGGAGCTAAAAAGTTTAAAAACTGAGGAGGGGCATGAGGGCTCTAGCTCGGCTCTGGCACCAGTCATGTGAGCACTTTGGGCTTCCAGCCCTCACTGAGCATTCAAGAAGCTTGGTTCACCAACAGGGAGCCAGCAGGCAATGATTTTATCAACATTGCCTAAGAATGAAAACAGAAGGAACTCCACACTTTCTCACTAAGAGAACTGTTCATAGGCCAGCAAGATGGTTCGGCAGGTAAAGATGCTTGCCACCAAGACTGACTTCTATCCCCGGAACCACATAGTAAGAGAAAACCATCTTGTTGAAGATGCCCTCTGATCCCCACATATGTGCCATGGCATGTATACACCCATACATGCACACACAGAGCGAGACAGAGAAAGAGAAAGAGAGAGAGGAATAAACATAGTAAATTTTTTAATTTAAAAAAGAAAAATTGTTTTTCACAAAGCTCTGAGTTTTAAAAAAAAAAAAAAAAGCTCCACAGACCTCCAAT
Source organism: Ondatra zibethicus (assembly GCA_004026605.1). Classification (NCBI taxonomy): domain Eukaryota; kingdom Metazoa; phylum Chordata; class Mammalia; order Rodentia; family Cricetidae; genus Ondatra; species Ondatra zibethicus. Next base: position 154,514 of record PVIU01000272.1, on the reverse strand, counting down.
TAGGGAAATTTTTGTACTCCAGAGCTCACATGATCACATTTTTCTGTGATTAGCACACAGTTTCTCAGATAGGTGTTATTTACATTATAGAAACTGGTTCCAGAATCAATATGGGTTGTTAATACTTATCTCACCCTAGAAAGGAAAACCAATAAAGAATGTTGAAGCGGTGCCCGAAGGCAAGAGGTGCACACGTTCACGTCTGCTGTAAAATGAGCCCAGCCCTAGGATAGCATCCCTCAGACTTCATTTAGAAGCCAGTCATCCCAACCCGAGGAAGCATATCCGAGAAAGGGTGCAGTGGAAAGGTAAAACTGGGGAGTGATTTTGGTTTCCTTGCTTGCATTCCAGCTAGGAAAGCCGTCAGGAAACCATACAAATTTGTGTGAGTCTATGACTTCCAAGAGAGAACAAATTTGATCCCTGCTGAGTTGTAAACTCTCATTTTTAAGTTATAAACAACACATAGAATAATATAAAGAAAGAGCAACCCACAACAGAAATAATCACATGAAGTGAGCATTCACACAAGGCGCCAAAGTTGGGGCAGCAACATGTACAGTGGTAAAGCAGGTTACTCAAATCCAGAAACCAGATTCATCACTGAAGTAGGAAAGTTGATGAGACAGAATAATGGAGCGGGAAGTTTTCTTGTATTTAGGGGGCAAAGGGGGACAAAAAAAATCGTGAGTGAATGGGCAAATTATTTTACCAGAAATGAAGAGATCTGAAAGGTGCCAGGAGGAAGGAGTGCAAGTGAGACCTGGGTATCAAAGTCACAGTGTCCAGCAGAAACTGGAGGTTCACAGCAATAGACTACTATTCTGGACCATCAACACAAAAGGGGTGGCAGCCAAGGCCTCAGCAGCCGGGCTCATGGGAGCATGATGCTAAGGACAAGGGAAAACCAATCACACACACCAGTGGTGGCGGGTCAGAGGCCCACATTTACTCCAGGAACACCAGGAGGAACAGGTGACCTCACAGCCACAGGGAAAGTGCCAAACAACACTATGGTCCTCCGTCTCAATAATCTGCAATCAGGGCTGATTAGATGTGAGTGTCTGGAACACGCCTGGATTTTCTCAGAGAAAAGAGTCACAGAAACACAAGCCATTGTGATAAGCAACACATGCATATGAAACAAAGGTTGGCCAGTGCAGCTGCAAAAGTGAAGGCTGATCTTTATGGGAAATGACTCAAGTGTCCCCATGGACCTATTGAAATCTATGTCTCACCGACCTGAGTACAATAGGCCATCAGCATGAATTTGAGACACAGGAAAACTGATTAGGAGCCTAGCTCTGCCATTCTCTTTAGGGAACCCAGGGCAAGTCTCTCAGCTTCTGGGGGTTCATTTTCTTAGCTGAGGTAAGAAACAGAATCTCCCTGATGGGGTTCTTTCTGAGATGAGGCTGCTTTCTGAATTAGGGGACTGTACAATGCATATTTGCTCCTTCCGTTAGACCGCGGAGGCAAATAAAATTGTATTGCCAGTGGTCTCAGAAACGGGAGAAGTAAACTAATTTAAGCCTCTGCACCATTATTTTGCATTAAAGTTGTATGGAAGTCTACTGCCTGAACACAGAGGCGAATTCACATAGTAACAAGCTAGGGGCTGCTACTCCTACTCTTTGGAGGGGCCAGAACAGCTCTTCATGTTTGATTAATTTACTGTATCCATCTGCTCTTAAGCCTGGTTAGGAACAGTGATAGAAGAACCAGTAAAATATTAGATGAATCACAGAGGTTGGAGAAAATCTCAGCCCTTCCCTCTGAGCAGAACACTGTAAGATTTTAAAGTCTGGTCACAGGACACAAGAATATCAATTTGGTGTTATCCTGGAAGCTTCCTCCCTGATGGTTAGCTTTCAAAGTCTTGAAAGGGGATATGCAGGCTAGGACCAGAAACTCATCAACAGTCTTACCCAGTTGCAAAACCTGTGAGCTACAGTAACAACTGATGTAGCAAGACATGCCCATGTGGACAATAGTGGCACAGATGCTATGGGGTTAACCAAGCACTTTCTGCTTGGATTTAAAGCCTGCTCCAAAAAAGAAAATGCATACCTGGTTACTGTAAATCTGGCCATATTTGAGGAGTTCATAGATGCCAGGAATAAGCTTACTATTATTAACTTTTCTAAATGCACATAATCACTAACTGCCTTCTGGATCCATATCTCTCTGCTCGTAGATTATTGGAGCTCTCAGACTTCATTGGAGAATTTTAGTTTACTTTTTATTTTTATTTATTTGTTTTTGTGGAATAAAAGATGATTAGCATAGAAATGCACACTGGTCAAAGTACAGAGAATGTCAGTGAAGTGTTTGGCCACACAAAAAAATGACATCTATATCACACCCCTTCCCTCAAGGTTCAAGGACTATCAAGGAAGAGAGAATAGAAAGATTATAAGGTGTTGGCAGAGGCCACTTATTCGTTTCCCGGCCGCCCAGACTCCCAGAATAATCACACAGAAACTATATTATTTGCAATACTGTTTGGCCAATAGCTTAAGCATATTGCTAGCTAGCTCTTACATCTAGAATTAACCCATTTCCATTATTTTATATTTTACCATGAGGCTCATAGCCTACTGACAAGGTTCCAGCTGGCAGTTCGCATCTTTCTTCTCTGGGGGCTACATGGCGTCTCGTGACTCTGCCTTCTTTCTCCCAGTTCTGGGAGAATCAGAGCAAAACAGTGTTTTCTGGATATTACAGAACCTCTGTATTTATGAGCTCACAGCAGCTGCCAATGCCTACACAAGGGCAAGCCAGCCAACAGTCCAGCATGGAGTGGGGCGCTATGAGCCCCCACCCCTAGTTAAGGACTATTGACAGTTGACAGACTCCTGGGGGAGGGAGAGTCTATTTTCTTTAAGGGTATGGACCCTGGTAGGTCTGCCAGGCTCCAGGGAGTAGCCCGATACCCATGAATATATAGATAGCACGACTGAATTAAACATGTTAGTTTAAAAGATAATAAAGAGAGAAGGAAAGAAAGATAAAGGAAAGGAAGGAAGGGAGAGAGGGAGGGAGGGAGGGAGGGAGGGAGGGAGGGAGGGAGACAAAGTGGGAGGGGTGGAGGTGGGAGTGGCTCCAGGAAGAATCAGAGAAGAATTGAGAAGAAAAGAATATGCTCAAAGTATATTGTATGCATGCATGAAATTCTCTAACATTCAATAAAATGTTATTTTTAAAAAATACTTTCACTTTCCAATCGAATTCAGGTGTCATAAAACACATTTCCACAGGGATGGGGAGAAATCTGATTTCTTTTTTATAATAATACTTTGTATTTATTCTTTGCCAATTCCACACATGTATTCAGTGTATCTTGATTATATCCATCCTCCACTCCTGCCTACTACCTCAGATTTCGCCTCCCAAAACATCTTCCTCCCATGTTCATATATTCCCATGTGGGTGTGGGCCATTCACTGAGCATGAACACCCGATCACTGGCCACATCCCCAAAGAAAAATAACGCTGCTGCCACTCCCAACAGCCATCCACTGCCAGGAGACCCTTAGTAATGGTGAGACCTCATGAGCTCCGCCCTGAGCCATGAGGAAATGGTGACAGGTCCCATCTTGCACAGGTCTTGTGCAAGTAACCACAGCTACTGTGAGTTCAAAGGTATAACAGCCATCAATCCACCTTCTCCTCCACCTCTGGCTCGTACATTATTCCTGCCCCCTCTTTGGCCACGCTCTCTGAGCCTTGGGAGATAAAAGTAACATAGATGTTCCAGTTATGAATAAGCTTTTAGCAGTCACTTATTTTCAACACTCTGACCACTTAGACTTTGGCCCCCTAATCTCTGCAAAAGAAAAAGAAAAAAGAAGAAGAGGAGGAGGAGGAAGAAGAGACGCTTTTGCAACCAAAGTTGAGATCAGTGCTAACATGTAGTTATAAATACAGAGCAGAGCAGACTGTTTGACAGCACATCCATTTAACAAAATAACAGCATTATGGTTTCTTATGGGAATAATTGTTAGTGGAAAATAAGAAAAGAGAAAAATCAACACTTCTTTAAAGTTTAAAGAGTTGGTAGCTTTTGTATCTGGAGAAACTTAAAGGTTAAGTGAGTTAGGAGAAATATAGAAATCAGGCTAGAAGAATATTCTTCTTCCCACAGAAATTTCTCTAGTTCAAAATCCCACCTCTTTAGTTGAGTTGGAATACCTTAAATAGATAGAAAAGACTATGACTTCAAGACTAAGATTTTGAGACTATGATCATGCAAATTTGCAAGGTCACATTTGGATCACATGGCGGAGAATAAAAGGCCTTCCCTTGACCTTCTCGGAGGTCCTCCATTTAGATATTCCCCGGGGCATTTCTCTGCTCCACTACACATAAACTGCCTTCCTACCCCCTCCAAATAACACTTCAGAATTCAGAAAAGTAGATCATTTCCTCCAGAATATCTAGAGGTCAATTAGTAAAGTCTGCATTCATATCCAGATGTGTCTGTCCAAGGATTACCTTCAGCATCTCATGTTCAGCCTGACTCTTCATGTATGACAGGAACATGACAGTGTATGCCCTCCTCTTTCTCCCTCCATGTAAACAAGGAAACAGCTTCAGGAGATTCTATATCTGATGAGATGGTGTGATCTCCTCTGTGTGCTGTACCATGATCCCAAAGCCAATACTGCAAAATAATGTCAAGGACAATTATCCCAAGGCATAATACTCACTATGCAGTACAGATGTCTCCTGTTTCCAGCAGAGTGTGGACCTCAACAAAAGTAGAGGCCAACATCCACCTCCTTCCAAAAGTTCATCACTTGATAACCTTATTATTGTTCTAGGTTTTTACTGTATTATTGTTACAATCATTATCATTATTATTATTCCAGTCTCATGGATAGCCAGTGCTTCCATTGGGTCTATTCATAAAATGACCTCACAGTTGTTTTGGCTGAGTCTGCTTGTATTTACCACCTAATTCTACCTTTGTCTTTATGACTAGAGGCCTCAGCACCAGAAGTCTTTTACAAGCCTAATAAACAATTATGTGGAATATCTATTGCAATCCATTCCTATTACATCAGGTGCTATTAAAATCAATAGGAAAAAATAGAAGGCTAATTCCTTCCCCAGAGCATGTATCCTATACTGTGACGTGCTTCATACTGTGCAGAAGAGTCAAGTGGCTTTGGACTTTTTACAAGACCTTTCTCCCCCAGCTCCAATAAAGCCTTTCTAACACAAGAACTCTTTGAAGGTTTCTTTCCCACTTATTGGTTATGTGAGCCTTTCACAATACAAGTGTGCGTCCAGGCTAATGCTGCTCAAATGCCAAAGGAAAAGTCCCTCTTAATGGAGCACATCATTTCCCAACCACGGCCGAAGAGCACACTTGAACAACCAACTTGGCACGTCTTCTGTGAGATTTCACGCAGTCGAGTTCCACATTCTCCCTCATCAGCGTCTCCAAAAGGGAGCTTCTTCTCAGCCTCGCCTTTAGTCTATTTCCACAAGGGAGAATTTGATACAGGCATGAAGGCAAATGCTTGTCTAATGACACCCTGCATGCTGCCTTATGACTACCAAAGCGTTTTCACACATGGGCCCTGATTTCACTTTGGTATCCTTGCAAAACCTCAGTGAGGTAAATACTATTAGTGATATCCCGGATGAAGAAACTGAGTCTCAAAGAATTCTAATTCTGTGTCCCAAATCGCACCCTGAAGGAAAGAGTCCAGTCCAGTCATGGATAGCCGTAACAGACATGCTGTAATCGAGCCTTCCTCTTCCTTGATTTAGTAATAGAACCGTCAGCTTTTCACCGGGAATGTGACCACGAAGGAAAAGGTCGATTCCCAACTTCTCCTGTCGCTATATGTGACCCTGTCACTGAGCTTTATATGAAAGTGTTTCCGAGAAGACACACACACCGCTTCTAGAGAGAGCCTGGGGGTGGTGGGAGGCCTTCCTTAATCCCTTTCTTCTTATTACTGGCTAGAACGTGGTCATGATGGTAGTAGCCAGGGCAACCATCCAGGACTACAAAGGGAACATGAAACGTCCTCTATGGCAGGGCAACAGGTAAAAGGAAGTTGGGTGCCTGCATGGCATAAAATGACCCATGGGACCCTGGACTTCCTATCCTGACATCGATAGGACAAAGAACACGACAGAAATGATAGGAAAAGGCTTCTCCTTGTGTAACCTACCGTTCTTTTAACTTCTGTAACAGTTGGACTTGATCTTAACAAGCAATGTGAACTGACAGGGAGTTGGACTCCTGTGCACACACTGGAGATAAAGAGCTGTAAGGATAAGCGAACCCACTAAATGAGCCGAAAGATGGCCTAGAAAATCAAACGACTTCATAAAACCAGGTGGCACATCTGGGATACGGCATGGCCTTTCAATTTGTTAATTTATATGGAAACTAATTTTTCTAAGTCCTCTTGGCTGAAGAACACCCATACAATGTACACACTTTAAAATGAATGTTCTAGCCTCTTAAATGTCAGTCTTCACTAAGAAACAACGTCAGAGGAAAGAAATCATGGAGACTGGAGATCTAATTGTGATGCTATACCTTGGAGACTGTCGTGTCTTTAATTCCAAAGTCCCTGTTCAGGTGCCCAATCATGCATTGAAGACCCATGGTCCTTCCATTCATTGATGCAACCTCACAAGGGCCTCTCCCTTTCTCTCCTTGGTCTGGGCTGGGATTCACCTCAACATCTCCCACTGGCACTGATGCACCGCAGATGAACAAGACCCCCTCAACTCTACCTGCTCAAGCTGGAGAACCTGTAAGAAAGCTGCCTCTGGGGCTTGGCCTCGTCTGTAACCAGGCTCTGCTCCAAAGAGCTAGGAGAAACTTGACCTAAGAAATCCTGAAACACTTCTTGACTGTACACAGCATGGCCTGCTGCTGCAGGCTCCTGTTGCTGCTGCAGGCTCCTGTTGCTGCTGCAGGTTCCTATTGCCATGACTTCCCACCATGATGGAAGAACCCTGAAGCCATGAGCTAAAATAGAAAACCTTAACTCACCCCCATGCACACAGCAGATGCCAGTCTCTTGCGGTATCTTCTACACCTTATATTTCTCTGGCCCATTTTAAGTTCAGCCTAAGTTTGCTTTCTTCCAGACCAGGGTGTGTGTGTGTGTGTATGTGTGTGTATGTGTGTGTGTGTGTGCATGTGTGTGTGAGTGTGTATGTGCATGTGTGCGTACGTACGTGCATGTATGCATGTATGTGTGTGAGCAAGCGTGTGTCCGTGTGTGTGTGTGTGTGTGTGTGTGTTCTCAGTCTTACCTATAACTCTCTTGCCCTTACATCAAAATTCAGCTCTCTGTGACCATGTCCCTATCTATCTGATTCTTTTCTCACTCACATTCATGCTTACTTACCTCGAAATTCCCCTGTGCTAGGAGAGTAATTTTCAGCAGTGCCAAGAATATGCTGTTTTGGACCTCTTCCTTTGAGAACAATTCACTCTTTTTCCTATTGTTGCATAAATCCTTGAGGACACGGACACCTGAGCTAACCCCCCTCAAAAAAAAAAGTATAAATGTTAGGAAAATAATTCTGTACCTATGATAAAGAGGTCAAGTGGTCAGTTTGTTGTAAGTTGGTTCTTAACATTAAAAACAATCTTCTACTAGCATCTTTGGCTCCATGATATTATCTTAAAATAGGCCACCGAGGCCTGGGGAAATGACTCAGTGTTAAAGGACTTGCCACACAAGCCAGAGGATCTGAGTTCAGATCCCCATGAACACTGACTGATCACCACAGCCAGCCTGGATTCCCAGCTTTGGTAGCCAAGGCAGAGAATGCTGGAGCAAGCTCCCTTGTAAAACTAGCTGGATCTGATCTGCAAGCTTTGGGCTTGATTGAGAGACCCTGCAACAAACAAGACTGAAGAGCAACCAAGTAACACGTTCGATATCAATCTTGGGCCTTTACATGTCTGAGCATACATGTGCATGTGCTCTTGTACACACACATGTAAACATACATAAACACAAACTTGCACATCTCACACACAAGAAAGAAGAGGGAAATAGATTTTTCACAAGAACCCTCTAGACTACAGACAAAGAAAATTTAGGTCCACGCTGTTTCAATAATTGATTGAACTAACAGCCATGTTGGGACACGACTCAGCTTTTCCTACCATGGCAAGGAAAAGAGATTTCATGTGGGGTGAGTTCCCCCAAAGACAAACAACTTTGATTTCAGGAACTCAGAATATCTAAATGTGTGTGCAAATATATATATGTGTGTGTGTGTGTGTGTGTGTGTACAAATATATGTGTGTATATACTCCTTGAAATATATTAATGTATGAATGAATTCCATGAAAACTTTGAGCATGAGAAAAAAAACAAACAATGAAATGATTGCCTCAGAGAAAGCAGGCTGAACTGTTAAGAACTTGTATGTTTTCTTTTCACTTTTCATTATTATTATTCTTTCCTTTTTCTTGTGTTGAGGGGAGGTGTTGTAGAATGTGTTTTGTTCACTTTTGTTTGGGTGACAGAATCTTGTGTAAGCTTAGGCTGGACTCAAACTCCTGACCCTCTTCAGTCACTCTAACAAGTACCAAGATTATAAATGTGCCACCACACTCTTTGTTAGAAAGAAGGAACTTTTTCCAGTTTTGTATTTTGAGTAATACAGAGAGAAGCCACAGAGAAATGCCTTAGGTATTGTTCAGCATCCAATTAAAATTATTTAAGAGACATTCCACATGGTATTGTGTTTCTCTAAATAAGTTTATATTCACTACATGGATTTTCCTCATTTATATTTAATCTGAATTTTCAGGGGTTCAATTGATGAAGATGTTTCTTTATTCTACCTACACCGAAAGACTGGGATTTCTTTTCACATCTCATTCCCAAATGCTTTGATAGTTGGGCTTTGGAAAGCATGGCTACCCACCAGCCCTTTTCTGGGGCTCTACATATTTCCATGTGAGGTCACTGAAGTGAAAATTATACCTTGGGGAACACGGAGGTTACCAGGAGCCACATGACTCTGAAGCTGTATATGTTTGAGGTTTATTTTCGGTTTTGCTTATTTGCTTTTCTTGACAATATTTAGACAAAGCTGAAAAAGTCAAGTGCTGGTTATGTAGCTGAGCTGGAGGAAGGTTTTCCCAGCATGGATGGGGGCCTGGGTTCAGTTCCCAGCATGTAACCAATAGAATATGGTGGTGCTGTTTAAGCTTAGAAGACTTATAGGCAAGAGGATCACAAAGTTCAGAGTCATCCTCGACCATGTAGTGAGTTTATGGCCAGTCTGGGGCACATGAGACCTTAAAGAAACCAATCCCAGGAAGACAATGAAAGAGGAAGCCAAACAAAGAAGAGCAGAAAACAACCGTCGGAAACAAAGGGAAGGCTATGTCCAAGTGCCTGCACTTGAGGTCTTGGTATGTTCATCCTTTTGACTTTAATTAAAATATGTCAAGCAAAAATCTGTCTCTTTGGACAGACACAGTATTTCATTAATCACAAAAGAGCAATAAAATATTGCTGTGTTCTTTAAGATCCAAATCTACTATCATCATGGCTAAGCTGAACAGTCTAGACCGTAACCATTTATCATCAGAAACCAGTCGTATGAATTCCTGGAAGGAAGAAACCCTTCGCATGGCTCCAGTCCCGCCTCTGCTCTCAACACCCTCACTCTCTCCACTTTTATCTTCAGCTTTATTCCTTTGCTAACATGCTCCAAGGCTTCTCCCATGTCCAGTTACTGAAAATGCTGTTGCTTCTAGAGAATTAGGGAAGAATACTCTCCTAATCCTTACTTGATTTTTTTCTTGACTCAGATCTCATACCAGTATCTCTTCCTTCAGGAAGGGTCTTCCCAGGTCCCTTGCACATGGGAGACCTGATATACACTAAGATATAGTCTGATTTAAGACCAATCAGAATCGACACACGGCAGCCCACACAGACAGACAGTCAAAGTCAGCCACCCAAGCACAAATAGCAACCATTACGAAGTCCAAGATGAAGAAAACTTTTCAACCCTTGACATTAAAATCAAGTATCCATTAAGAAAATTAGGCCATAAAAATAATCAAACAAGAAATGAAGTTGCAACCACCACCACCACTCCCAAAAAAACAAAAGAAATGATCAGCCATAACTCACTATAAGGAAAGCCCAAGAATCTCTATGTGAGGCATTTTGAATTGTTCTTGGTTGGCTTCCAAAACACCATGTAGGAGGCTTGGCATGTGGAAGCAGAGACGATGGATTGAAAATAGAAAATGTGTGCGTAAGACTTGGATCAGAAATAAAGGCAAGTAAGCGAAACCTTTGGAAAAGCAATTTTCAGAAGGACTAGAGGGGGTTTATATGTGTTCAAAAGCCCTGAGGTGGAAATAAGGGACAGCTGACTTAGTGAGCCTTCACCATATGCCGGGCAATGCAGTTCATCCAAATCAACGTCTCACTTGGTCCATCTCACAAGGTAGGCACCCTTGGGCTCTCATTTATGAAAGAGGTGACTCAGGGTTTAAATAGTAAAGAAATTTCCCCCAAATCATAGTATGAAAATTGGCATTCAAAGTCATATTTTAGGAGCACAAATTCTTAAACTCGCTGGACCATAAATTACCCACAGCAAAACCCTGTTGCTCTGTTTCTACCATCTGCACGTGAGTATCGGCCCCACTTGTAACATTGCCAACCATTAGTGACACTGTAACCATTCTCCATGGCATTGGGATGAGAATGTCAAACTATGTTTTAGTCCCGTTCTGCATAGCGGTTTCAGGCTGTTCCACAGATAAGATGCAGAGAAGAGCTTCCAAGAGCGATAAACCCGTGTCCCATATGCAGCCCTTTGTCAAGCCCTTTGTCATCAAAGAGATGAGACAACTGTAGGCAGATGCTCTATCACTAAGACACATCTATAGCAATAGGATGAGACAACGGCAAAGACATATATAGATATAGATAGATAATTGATAGATAGATGATCGATATGACAGATGTATATTTATATAATATATAATATTTATTATATTATATAAATATATTTATGTAATATAATGTACAATATATGTTATATTATATATACATAAATATTATATATATTAATTCTACATGCATGCCTCTTTGCTTTTGTGTGCTCACATACACATATGTAGGCCCAGCTCAGAAAACCATCTAGATGTTCATATCCCAGTGCTAATGGAATGATTCACAGGAGGAGAGTAGAATTAGGAGCAGGGGTGGAGGGCAGTTCTTCCTTTCTTAACTACACTCTAGAATATTCATGATATTTACATGCCAATTAGGTTATGGTTTATCTTAGAAAAAGAGTCATCCAGGTCATTTTCTTCCTGATAAGAGATATCCTAATGCAGCTGTGGCAGGTAGCCCCCTCCCCATCTCCACTATTGGGGTGTCCCAGTGGATGCGAAATTCCTTCTTTGAGCACTTACTTCAGTTTCGACTGATGTCTCCCTACTGTGATTTCTTCAATGTATTACTACTTCCTTGATTATAGCCACTAAGACCACATTTAATTTGACCACAATAAACATTATTGCTTAACAGTTCCTAGAACACTTCAGAGCTCTACTATCTCTTGGACCACAAGAACTTAAACAAGGCCCCAAGGAGGTGTGTCCTCAGAGGGGTGCTCTATACCAATGGTGAAAGTTGTTCTGTCTAGCTCATTGAATTCCATGTCAATTCATCTACATAACGAGACTCCAAACCATCAGTAACTCATCTGCCCCCACCCCTTTTCAGAACTGATGATGCAACCAAGCTTCCAAATTCAGTTAAAATGTTTTGTGAGGCAGGAAAGAAATGAAAGATGTTTGATTCCTGAGAATGCTACTCACTCTATGGGAACAGCAACTCTGGAAAGGCGGCCTCTGAGCCCAGCCAGCTGGGGCATGGATGGCCAGCCTGGTCCTTAGTGCTCAGGTTCACACTCACAGGAGGCTGGCAAAGGTCTTGCCTTCTGCATCCCACTGCACTGTGGGTTTCCTGTTTCACTGGTGCAATGCCCAGGGCTTCTGGAAGAAGACAAATAGGGCTCATCTCAGATAGGGATAGAGGCAGGCTACCTAAGGGTAGACACAAGGAGGGCAGACAGAGCCAGATGTGACCTCAGCCTGGCCTCAGTGTTCATGTGAGCCCAGATATGTCACGTGACCCTTCTGAGTCATGTGACTTCCTCACAGGTCAACAATAGGGTCAGTCTATCAGAGGCTGCCCATAAAACATAGATATCGTGTGAAGCATCTTTCATGGCAGTGAAGGCACAGTGAGACAAAAGAACTTCTTCTCATTCATTTTTTTATAGAAAGTGCTCCCCATTAAGACCCTGGTATTTCTGCGATCTTTTTGTCTCTGCTTTTCTACCCCACTTCTCCCCATCATCTACCATAAGAGTCAGTTGTCACCTGATACCGGTTGTCACTTGGCATGAATAAGGTACAGGCTGAGATCTGTGTCTCCATGATTAGTCGAGGCCTGGACCATCTCCCCTGCCACAGACCAAAGGCCTGCAGCTGAGCCATAACCATCTTGAACTGTCCTCCCCTGAAAGTGTTTTTCCATCACCCTTGCCATTTATTAAAAAAAACCACTTAGAAAGCTGTAGCATGATTAATAAAAACCCAGACCCAGAAATTGGAGTTCAACCTGAAGATCAGAAAAGCAAAACAGCCAGTCACTGGCTCTTACCTTTACCTCAGTCCAAAATGGCGATTCTGCCTCCAGGAATCTCAGAATGAGATTGTGTGAGAGCTGTCTCCTCCCATCTTCCATTCCTCTCTACTGCTGGGATTAAAGGTGTGCACCACTACTGCCTGGTTTCTATGGCAAACTTGCGTGGCTATTATGAGTAAAGGTGTGTGTCACCACTGCCTTGTCTGTAGGGCTGTTTTACTCTCTGAACTTCAGGCAAGCCTTATTTATTAAAGTACAAATGAAATCTCACTACAGAAAGCCACTGACAAGGGCCAGGGAAGTTTATGGGTACAGTACAGGCCCATGGCTGTCCTTGCCGCAGGCAGCGTATGCATTCTCTCCTCCATTCTTATGTAAAAGTCTTTGATGCATCCATGGTCCAGAACCTATTTTTAATTTGTTTCCCTTTGATCACCTCTACACACTCCTACCTCCATTAAAGATGGCCATCGTTCTGTGGAGCAGTAAAGGGACATCTGTTAGCAAGCATCAAAGACAGAATGCTAATATCTCGTTTGTCAAACTGTGTCAGCATCAATGACATAGGAATGTAAAAGAAGTCCTCCAATCATTCACTGTGAGAACCTTTTCTGTTGGAAATCACACTGGAAACTGCCAAGTCAAAATAAACCAGCTCTACCCCAAGACAGATGGAATGTTGAGTGTGCCAAAGCAGCCCTGTGCTAGTCCAGGACTCGATCAGTATCCTTGTCAGCGCCTCTGGTGAACAGCATTCTCCAGCTAACGGGTGTTAAGTTCTCTTTAGCCATGGCTTGGTGGGAATCCATCTTCCCTAATGCAGGACTCACCATCAGCCTGGAAAGTATAACAAAATTTATTTTCAGAACTTGGACCTGGTCCTCATCAACTGTGTTTAATGAAGCATCCCCATGGTGTTGAGGCCCTCGGGCACCAAGGCCAGTCCTTTAGGATTGGAGGACCAAGAGCAACAGATAGCAAGATGTGCCTCGGAAAAGTTTTTCGGTTGAGTAAAAGCAGAAGAATGTAAGAGAAGAGGCTCCTTGTTCTATATCTAAACATGATACAGTTTTCCTTCCAGTAACTATGACCAGCAGTCTTCCATCACACCTGCATCTCCTATCAGAAATGAGGGACCTGAAATGATACCCCAGACTGATTTATAATTTTTCAGTCACATACTGTCACAAAGATAGATTTATCTCCACTCAATTTAGTTCATTCTAAAATCTCAGTTGCGTCTCTCAGTGATTGATTCCTCTACCTTTCTACTGAGGGGTAGAGCCAGGAGGAAGGGATAGCTACTGTATGTCCATCCCTTGACTCACGGAAGGCTATGGTTTTGTGCTCTCCTTCCTACTCTTGTGATAGAAAAAGCCTGGCATTAAGACCTGGATTCAGGAGCTCTGTCCTTTTCCAGGCAAAGGTGCTACTGTGGTATATGTGCTTGAGGGCAGGAGAGGAAGAGAGAATGGGCCTATCCATGGCATTGTGATGGTATGTAACAATCCTGATGCACACATGAGCTGAGAGAAATGCAAGATTAACTCGGCAGGTGCTGAAGAGTCAACGTTTCTGGGTGAAATTATGCTGCATGCCATCATCTATGGGCATTTATGAAATGCATGACATCCCCCAATTCAATTCAGTACATTCTAATTGAATACATACATATGTGTGTGTGTGTGTATGCGTGTGTGTTTGTACAGTGTTACTGAGTATCCTATTGCCCAGGGCATTGGCTTCATGTGACATTAAAAAGAAAAAGCAAGCTATAAGTCTGACCTCACATAAAATATAGATAAGGTTATTCAGAAGAGCCAAAGGTGCTAATAATAGCATGGCATTTGCAAGGGTGGAATCTGCAGATGGGCCATTCACATTGCCCATTTGCAAGCAATGAAACAATGAAAAGCGTCATTAGCACCAACCAAAATGCAACTAACAAACTCAGAAGTGTTCGCTCCTGAGAATTATTTTTAAATGGAGGAAAATAAAGAACAGCCAGGAGAAAAATATGTGACTTCTAGCTAACAAGTCTTCCAGAGGATTGCTCAGGAGACATAATAATAGAATCTTTTTTTTTATTCCTCCAGCATTATTCAATTGTGAGCTAAAAGTACACCTTGAATGATTCACTGACATTGTGAGGAGCATGAATCCAGACTTGCATGCAATGATACATAGAGAATATGGACAGTTTTAGAAACATGCAAACACCAGAATGCTGGGAAAGCGACCTGCTTGGGGGGGGGGGTGGAATTGAAGACAAACAAGACAGCATCAGATAGAATCCTTTAGAAGAATTATGGAGAAAGAAGAACTGGAAAGTAAATTTCCTTCCAGGAAGACACTCTGGGCCCTGATTCTTAGCTTCCTACACCAGCAAGTTGGCACAGTGCAGAGCTGGCTATAAATGTCAGGGTGTTGATTGCTTTCTGGCCATGAGGCTTCTGTTACCATGGCAACAACCGCCTTCTCTTTTCCGGAAGGTGGATAATAATTAGATTTGGGGGGGATCAAATTCTGTCCCAGACTTGACTTCAACCTACTCCTGATGCTGCCATCTTGATTGCTATTACTAGAAATTCGGTCTCCTGGGAACTGATACCAGGAAAAGCTCTCGATTCCAAACATCTGACCAGAAGCAGTAGCACACATCTTGGTGATTTGGGGGTCATGCTGGTCAATGTAGGGAGTTCCAAGCCAGCCGACATTACAGAGTGACACTCTTTCTCAAACAAAGACAAAATTAGATTCCTAACATCTGTCCATAATCTTGGTATGTGTCTATAAGATCTGACTATTAAACCACATTGCCTGTGCTGAATGAGTGTGCTTCACCAAGAAAACCAGAACTTAAGAAAAATATGCTGTGTTCTCATATGAGGCTCCTAGATCCAAATCTTCAGATATGAGTACATATACATCCTGGAGTAAGCACAGAACCCAGGAAAATAAAAGAGGGATCATTACTGGGGTATGAGGAAGAGCAACAGAGAGGGAAGAGCAAGGTAGTTGGTGGAATGGGAGAGGAGGACTCTAATGAAGGAGGGGAAGGTGATAAAGACAGAAGAAAGAGGGAGGGGGATAATGCTGGTGGTGTCTAAAACAATCATAAGGAAAAGAATCATGCTCTTAACTATCTACCAAAAAATTAAAAAGATCTCTAATACACTTAAGTCAGCAAATAAATATGCATATATAGCTTAAATGCAATGTCCTGGGGTGGCAATCTTACCACAAATCATCCAGCAAAAATCCCAACACCAAGCATGAGAAGTCCCCTTTTGAATTGTTGGTCAGGGTTGTCCAAGAAACTCCCCAAACATTACAAGGCTATTGCTATTGCTCCTGTTGCTGCTCAGGAGTGGAAGCTAAGTTCCTATTGCTGAAGACATCACATATGCCTGAAAAGGGTCCCAGAGACCCCTGAGCTAGAACTGACCTAAACTTTCTCTCTCAGGAATAGCTTCCATAGAGTCAGAAGGCATCGTGCAAGCTTCCAAAGGAGGAAAGGAACCAACAGTCTTACTGAGCTATGATGCCTATGAACCATAATGACCAGCATGGTAGGAAAACCCTAAGGGAAATATAGTAGCACACATACCTTGGTGGTAACCAACAGCTCTGTAATTGGACTTAAGACCCACTCAACAAGAGGTAAATCATCCGTAGTATTGGAAACCTAGTCAACTATCCAGGACTAGTGAGTCACAAACCTTGGAGGAGACCCTACAACCATGCTTTACTGAACCAGCATAATCTCTAAATACACTCTAAACACAGGTTAGTGTTTTCCTCGCCCGTCACCAGGGAAACTTCTCTTTGCAACAGATGGAGACCATTACAGCAAACCACAACCAACCAAAATGCAGAGTTGTGGGGCCCAGTCCCAACTGATATATCTCCAACACAATTCCTGCACCTAAGTCTCAGAGATCGTTGTGGTAGAGGAAGTAGAAAAATTGTAAGAGCCAAAGGTATAAAAGTTTATTGTGAGATTATGTCTCTTAGAAATGTTAGGAACTACACCCATAAAGTCTCAATAACATGCTTTCTGAACATGAGTTGAACAAGGACAATGATAAGAGACAAGCTTAACATGGACATGGACAAGTCCAAGAGGCCTCACCCCTACACAAAGAATGTAGCTACTAAGGATGAGAGAATGGGAGAAAAAGGTTGTCCTGAGGGAAGAGCACACCAATTGGTTACCCAATACCAAATGGTCATCCTTAAAAACATACACACAAGTAACAGTATTCAGACTGATCAGGTTGTACTTACACATTTGTGTGTCTGTCTGTCTGTCGTCTGTCTGTCTGTCTATGCATGTGTGTATAACAACAATAAATGAAGAAGAAAAGAGGCCATAAATTTGGAAGAGAGCAAGGAGAGGTATAGCAGAGGGTATCAAGGGAGGAAAGAACAGGGGGAAATGACATGATTATACTGTAATGTCAAAAAGTAAAATTATTAAAATTGACTTTAAAAAAAGACAGAAAAGTAAAGCATGTTGTGTCCTATAATGTTGGTGGGAATATGTGCTTAGCCCAACAATGCTATCATTCTTTACATATTTTCTAGAAGTCTATCTTAATTTTAAAGTTATTTATTATAACCATATTTTCCTTTACGGATGAGTACAATTCCATTGCCTATTGTTATGTACACCACCTGTCCATTCATCTGTTAATAGGCAATACTACTGCATAGATGTATGAGAATCTCTGTGGAATACTGACTTAGATTCCTTTAGGGATATATGCTGAAAATAGCTAGGTTATATGGTAGCTGTATTTTAACTTTTTAAGACTTTTTTTTTAAAGGTTTATTTATGTATACAGTGTTTTGCCTGCATGTCTGCCTGCAGGCCAGAAGAGGGCACCAGATCTCATTACAGATGGTTGTGAGCCACCATGTGGTTGCTGGGAATTGAACTCAGGACCTCTGGAAGAGCAGCCAGTACTCTTAACCTCTGAGCCATCTCTCCAGCCCCAGGACTTTTTTATTTATGTATTTATATGTAGCTAAGTGTACATGTACAGTGCCTGCAGAGGGCATCAGATCCTCTGCAGCTGGGATTAAAGGCAGTTGTGAGCCACCTGAAACTGATGTTAAGAACAGAACTCACAATTTCTTCAAGGTCAGCAAGTGCTTTTAACTGCTGAGGTATCTCTCCAGTCCCTATGTTTAAATTTTCAAAGAATCTCCATATTGATTTTCATAGGCCCCACATAAACACATGGGGAGAGAAGTAAGAGAACAAGATAGAATTATTAAATGTGTGTGTGTGTGTGCGTGCGTGCGTGTGTGTGTGTGTGCACGCGTGCACATATACATGCATGGGTATTTACATGCCCTGGCAAGTGTGTAGAGGTCAGTGGACAACTTTAAGGGGTGAGTTATCACCTTGTGCCTTCTTGGGGCAGAATCTGTTTCATTTCTGCTGATGCTTTGTGTGCTTCAGGCTAGTTGGCCCAGGAATTTCTAGGCTATTCTTTCTCTCCCCAGTCTCCCATCTCATGGCGGGAGTACTGGATTTTGGTTGTATAGCACTGTATCCAGCTTTTTACATGGGTTCTGGAGACCAAACTTGGGTCATCACAGAGAGCACCTTTACCAACTAAGTCATCTCCTTGGCCCTAAGGACTCTTCTTTTCATTGGTATTTTTAGAATCTGTCTAAAAGTTCCATTGAGAAATCAGTTGCCTAATCACTTCAGTACAAGAAAGAATGAACCATTCTTATTCAAACTAGCAACAGTATCAACAAACCATCCTTACAAATATGTCTCTACTAAACCAGAAAGGCTAATATGAAAAAAAAAAACAAAAAGTAACAACCATTAGTGATTACTGCAAGTTCTAGGATAACTGTGCAAGGCTAGTGGAACTATAAACAATACAGTCTCTATAGAAAACATCATCACTTTCCTTAAATACTTTAACAGAGCCATTGGCGGAGAGATGGGTTGGTAAAATACCCATCACACAAGCAACATGACCCGAATTCAGATCCTCACATGCACATCAAAGCAAGGCACAGCAGGGCACATCTAGAACCATAGCACTGGAGAGAAAGGGGCAATGACAAGAGGATCTGGCCATCCAGTCTAAGCAACCTATGAGCTCTAAGTTCAGCGAGAGACCTTGTGGAGAGCAACAGAGGAAGAGACCCATATCCACACACACTCACATGTACTTACATATGTATACACACAAATAAATATTTTTAAAAATTAAACAGAATCATCACATGATGCAGCAATTCCATTTCCGGCTGTATATTCGAACAACTAAAAGCATGAACTTGAACTGATAATTTGCAAACCAAAACTCACAGCAAAATGATCTAAAAGAGGCAGACCCCAAGAACCTCTGGCAAATGAAAGGTTCCTTAGCTAGGGTTTCTCTTGCTTTATAGAGGCACCATAGCCACGGCAACTCCTATAAGGAAAATACTTGATTGCAGATGGCTTACAGTTCACGGGTTTAGTCTGTGGTCATCATGGTGGGAAGCATGGTGACACAGATAACAGACATGGTGCAGGAAAATGAGCAAAGAGTTCTACATCTGGGTTGACAGGCAGCAGGAAGAGAGGAGGTACAGGACCTGGTTGAGTTTCTGAAATCTCAAAGCTCATCTTCAGTAACACACTTCCTCCAACCAAGACACACCGACTCCAACCAGATCATAGCTCCTAATAGTGCCATTCCCTGGTGACCAGGCATTGACATCGATGAGTCTACAGAGGGCATTCTTATTCAAACCACCACAAAGGGGTAGACAATCTGTGGTATAGTCATACTAGGAAATTCTTCGGCCTCAAAAAGGAATGGAATCCAGACATGCACCACATGAATGAACCTTGAAGATATGGTACTAAGAGAAATAAACCAGACACAAAAGCAAATTCTATATGAATCGACTAAACTGAGGTACTTGGAATAGTCACATTCATAAAGATAAAAATTAGAGTGAACTGGGTATGATAGTGTACACCTGTAAATTATAGCACTTATAAGGTAGAGGCAGGAGGATTAATAGTTCAAGGGCAGCCTCAGCTACAGAACAAGTTTCAGATTAGCCTGGGTTACATAACACCCAATAAAATAATAATATATATGGTTGTTGGAAACAGAAGAAAGAATAATGAAGAATTACTTAATTGATACAAATCTTTACTTTAGAAAGTGAAAATATTATGGAGATGGGTGATGGTACTGGTTGTACAATACTGTTTATATATTTAATATCACTGAAGTATGCATCTTATAATGCTTAGCACAATAAATTTTATTAGATGTAACCTACCATAATGTTTCAGTGGCTACACAAGTCAAACCAGGAGCATTATGAGCATCTTCAAACCTGCCAGCTCTTGCTGGGTGTGCCAGATGTCCTCTAGAGTCAACCTAAATGCCTAAAGCAAAGTTAGTCTTGCTGTCACTCTGGACCTAATCATAATTTATGATCAAATAAGAAAAAGACAACTTCTCAGCCATGATAGTCCATCCAGATCAGCAAATAAGCACTCAAATTTGAGCTATAGATAAATAAAATTAATTGTTCTAGTGTAAGTGTAACCTAAACACTGTATGGAAAATTAACCCAAAAAATTATTTGCTTCAGTTTCAATATAACTGAACATTTATACTGCCCTGCCAACCCTAATATTAAGTAAAATGATTTCCAGTAAAGGGAACATTATCAGAGAGAGAGAGAGAGAGAGAGAGAGAGAGAGAGAGAATTTAAATAAATTTTCATTAACAGAATTTCATATATGCATACAATTAATTTTTATTATAGTCACCCTGTCACCCTCAATCTTTCCCTAGACCCTTACATATCTATTCCCACCCTACTAACCCCTCACAATTTTATGTCCTTTTTGTTCTTAATAAGCCCCTAAGTCCAGTTTGTGATAACCATAGACTTTTGGGTGTGTGTGGTCACTGGAGGGTGGCCCACCTACCAGGACTTACACTTTAAAGAAAACTGACTCCCTCACCCAGAAGGGAGGTCATGAGTTCTTCTGCTATGGATAGGGGCTCATGCGCCCTTCTCAGTCTATTCTGAAATGTCAATTGGCTTGGTCTTGTACAAGTCTTGTGCAGGGAGTCACAGCAGCCATAAGTTCATGAGTGTAAAGGTCCTGGTCATGGCCAGGAGATACAGTTTGACTCCAAGCTTGCCTGGTCTCTGTCTCTTACAGTCTTTCCAACCCCTTCTCTTCAATGATCCCCTCAATAGTGATATAGATGCCCCAACCGTAGGTGAATACTCTACAGATACTTTTCTATGCATTTTGACCAGTGATTAGAGTCTATGTTAACCTCTGCCTACTGCACAAAAGTAAAACTTATGTGGTCTGTGAGCGGCACTAATTATGAGTATAGATATATCGATGTATAGGGCAGTTGTATACTAACTACATTGTATCTTGCCTTAGAAAGGAGATAAAAAGCCTGAGACAGCTGAAGTCTGCCTCATTTAGATTGGAGTCATGCTGTTACCAAACTACCTCAGGCAGAGAGAGGAAAGCAAAGGCTCTGTCTGGTCCCAGGCCTTGTCTCCCACTACACACTAGTCAATATGTCTCCCAACCCAAGACTGCAGCCCTTGTCCTCAGCCCTGGGGTTAAGTAATATTCCATTCTCTCCATTAGCTTAGCTCTCTGTGGTGTCTGGAGCTGGCAGAGCCTGCTGGATTGTATCTGCCCTCCCTAATTGCTCATTAGATTCAGAGCCATCACACTGAAAGCCATTTACCCTATCAGCTGGAGTTCTCTTATCTGAGTATGTCTGATTCCTAGCAATGGGGAGGCCATTTTAAAATGATTACCGCTAAGTCTGTAAATACTCTCCCCAGAGATATTAAATATTTAATATAATTATCAATAAACATTATGACAAGGACACTATAGCCTCCGTTTTATACCTACAGAACAATGGGTGAATTAGAATAATGTATACTGGCACATGCATGAAAACACCATAATAAACCCCATTATTTTGTACACTAACTTTCATAAAAAACTTTCTTTTCATTTATTCACTGTGGGGAGGAGATGGCTTGCCACGGCACCCATGTGGAGCTCACAGGACAACTTTCAAGAGTCAGCTCTTTCCTTCACCATGGGTCCTGGGGACGAAGCTCTGGCCATCAGGTTTCACAGCGTGTGCTTTTACCCTCTGTGCCATCGTGTCCACAGGGGGGAGGGGTTCAATGACTTCTCTTCCTAAGCAAAACCTAATAATGTCTCCTCACTACTTGGGAGGGGGGAGGAATTAAAAATTCTCTTTGAGTGATGTTCAAGGTTCCTCTTCTATCTCCTCTTCTTCCTCCTTCTCATGCTGGGGATCAGACTCGAGGACTCACATATGCTAAGCATGTAGATTACAAAGGAGCTAGAGCCCCCATCCCATGTCACCCTTTCTCTCTTTCCCCTATTTCACAGCCCCACACACCTTATACTAATGCCACCACATAAGTGCTTGTATTTTCTGCACAATTGCTCACACAGCTCCTGTTCACTGTCATTCCTTCTTAGAAAGAACACAAGCTTGAACCAGAGTAAGGGAATACAAATACATGTATACAACACTGGCCAGATCATGTTTGCCTTTGTTTCTACCCCCTTTAAAATTGGGGCAAAAATCGAAGGCAAGTGGGAGAGATAGCCCTGTGACCATAAGCATGGGAGAGCTATCCCTGACTCCTACCAGCTGAGACATTCAGGAAAGCAGGCCCTGCACCTTGCCAGTGCAGCACAATAAAGCCCACTCTGTTAGCTCAGGTATGGGAGAGCCAGCACTGAAACTGTGAATATGGGAGAGTTGTCCCCATTACCCATCTTTTCTGGGTGGCACGGATCGGGGAGAGCTACCCTCCTTCCCTCACACCCTCCCATCAATGCCTGGGGCAGGTAGGAGAGCTGGGCCTGTGGTCATAAGAGGGGAAAGCTGTACCTGACCCCCACCAGTGGCAACACTCGGGAGAGCAGGCCCTGCACCTTACCAAGGCAGCACAGTAGAGCCAATATAGTTAGCGCAGGCATGGGTGAGCCAGTCCCAAAATTGTGACCATGGAAGAGCTGTCCCCATTTCCCATCTGGCAGACCAACCCTACAGCTTCCCAGGCCCAGACCTGGGGTTATGACTTGGCCTGCCCCAATATTTACCCCATCTATGATCTACTGAAGCAAATGAAGGGACCAGACTCACAGACCCAAAACCGCATGACCTCCACAACACAGGGTGCCAGCAGGATGTCTAAGAAGAGTCCTAATGGGGGCCCAGAATTGAATGTGTAGTAGAAATCAGGGGCCTAGAACCATACCAATGATTCTTTGCAATGAACACTTGCAAGTAGAGATGTAAAGTCAAAGGAGTATATGGTTGGCTTGTTGGGTCACACTGCAGCTTCCATGAGATTTTTAAAATTATTCCCTTATTTTTTTTATTTTTCTCATTTTATTTTCTTCATTTTTTTCTCTTGAATTTCGTTTTATTTGGCGGTGAGGGTGCAGTGGCAGAGGGCAGATGCAAAGGGACAGGGAATGAATGAGATCAAGATACATGATGTGAAAAAACACATAGAATAAATAAATTTTATTTTAAAAATTGAGGCAAAATTCATATATTTCCTGAAAGTCTTATGGGGTTTAAGAGGAAATACATTAAGAGCTCAGAGTGCTTAGGACTTTCAACTTCAGCTTCAATTGTCACTGTTGTTTAGTTACTATATCTTTATCCTGTACACAATTAGCAAGCATCTGACAAATGTCACCTCCCTATGGAAACTTCCTCAACTGCCTTAATGGAGTCATCACTGGTTCTTCCCTCTACCTCTTACTCATTACCACATTCTCATTCTGCTCCTCATTTTAATTAGCTCCTTATAGGTATATCCTCCAAAGTCCCCATCACTCCACACACACACACACACACACACACACACACACACACACAAACTAGTACCCCTACTGACTTAGTCAAAGTCAGGGTTTCTATCGATCACCATGATCACGGCAGGTCATGATCAAAGTCAGGTTTTCTATTGATCACCATGATCACGGCAACTCATGAAGGAAAACATTTAATTGGGACTGGCTTACAACCAAAAGGTTTAGTCCATTATCATCATGGTGAGAAGCATGGTAATGTTCAGGCAGGCATGGTGGTGAAGAAGTAGTTTAGAGTTCTACATCTGGATTCCCAGGCAGTGGGGAGACAGAGTAAGCCACCAGGCTTGGTTTGAGCCTGTACCATCAAAGCCCACCCCCAGTGACACACTTCCTACAAGGCCACACCTACTCCAACAAGACCACACCTCCAAATAATGCCACTCCCTGTGAGCCTATGGGGGCGGCTTTCATTCAAACCACCACACTTCCCAAACCCGTGGGAAGCCACCTTCTGTTTATGTAGGGTCTTGGGAGGCTCTGGCTGAACAAGTCAGATCAGAGGTGTTCTGTTCTGATGGTGAACAGAACAGATCTGGCTTCCCACTCACGGTGGCTCTCAGTGGTACTCAAGGGTACAGGGGATTTTCTCGGCTTGTTTTCAGTCCTGTTGCCATGGTAAATAACTAGTTCTCCCTTGTCCCTTGCTCTTGGAATTCATTCCTAATTACACTAACCTCACCATATTTAAAAAAAAAAATTGGGGAAAAAATGTTTTCCTAATTACCTGAAAAATCACAGCTTTCCCTCAAGTTTCTCTTAAAATCACTGAGCCCAGTTTAAAAATGAGAGCATGCCCCCCACACACGCACATACACATGCACACTCACACACGCACACATCCATACACATGCACACTCACAGATGTACACACTTACGCACACTTGCACGTGCACATGCTCACACACATACTCACATTCACACACACATACACACACACACTCACACATGCACACACACTCACACGCTCTCGCATGTGCATGCTCACACACACTCACACACGATTTGAAATAATATTTTTTAAAGATGATTTTCAACAGATTATGCACTTGAGTCTGTAAAGAGCTCCCAATTTGTAAAGTGAATATCCTCATGAATACTTTCATGTTAGCATTTATTTAAACCAATACAAGCACCATGCTTACCAAAGACTCCAAAATAAGCATGCGGTATGAACTAGCAGAGATTGAAACACAGCTGAAGAAGTAGTGCCGGTTGTTTTTTTTTTTTACAGAGTCTGGAGAGATGGCTCAGCAGTTAAGAATACTGGATGCTATCTTCCAGAGAACCCAAGATTGATTCCCACCACCCACGTGAGGGTTCAGAACTGTCTGTAACTCCAGTCCCAGAGGATCTGATTCCTCCTCCTGACCTCCTCATCCACCTGGCATTCCTAGAGTGCGCACACATATATAAAAGTAAAATATCCATAATTTTTAAAAGAAATTTTACAATATTCCCCCCAAAAAATGGTAACTTGAGGTCTAGGGGTAAAATATTTTAGACATCAAAAGTCACACAATAAGATCACTTTTCATTGTGATACAGTTGCCTGACAAACTAATAAAACTGAGCCCGAAAGATATGGCCACATTTTGAATGAAGCTGGTGGAAATGGGCCTAAGGGAGGCCATTGTGGTTTGGCGTGGAGACCCTGCCCTTCACAATCGGCTTTGCTCAAGCAAACCCTAAGGAAGGTGAATTCAAGCATGAATCTGGCCGAGTTTGGCCTGAGTGCCTTTTCACTTCCTCAGGCAGGTTCACGTTCAAAGCAGGCTTAATTTACAGGAAGTGGAAAACACATTATTTACTCCACATTTTACAGGGGTGTGCATACAAATATTTACTGGACGTGAAAATTCAGTATCCTAACACAAACCATTTGGCTTCAGGAAATTGAATATACACGGCAAAAAAAAAAAAAAGCAGCAGATGTGTCTAACACATTCTTCGAGTTCCTCACTGGGAGCCCGGGCATGCCCTGGAGAGCTCGGTTGGGTAGAGATGGGCAGTCCTTGGGAGAAGCATGTTTTCGTTTCTCAGCTCTGTTTCTATAGTACCACTCAAGCACAGAAGAAAAACATTGGCCTCTAACGTGAAGTGGTATTAAAAATAGAAAGTAAATGAATAACTTGTCTTTGAGAGTTCCTGAGGTAAACTTCAATCCTATCCAAAAAGTTATTATGAAATCTTCCTTTTTAGCTGAAACGAATGAATCGCTAAGTTTAGCAACAGAACCACCACAATGCCACAGCAGGGCAGAAAGTTCTCTGTGCTTCCTAGGAAGATAGGGAGAGCTGTACCCACTGATGTCCTGAGCTGGCATTTCTCGGGGTCAGCAATTTGTTCTGTAGTGACTGATGATTCACAGAATGGCAGAATTCCAAAACGCAACCACTTCGTTTAAAAAAAAAAAAAGGTAGCAACTTTGAGATAAGAACCCAGATCAATCGCCTCATCCTTCACCTGTGCTGCTTCCATTCCCCAACTAGATGTCTTCATATCCTTGTCTGAATCGCAGCACTGTGAGCTACACGTAGGAGCCTCAGGAAAGGCCTTATGAAAACCCAAATACCCCGGACAAGTTGACCCCCACTAGCACTGGCAAGGCCCTGATAACACCAAGAGAGAGATCAACCCTGACTATAAACACACCCCAAACATGTGTCTAGGTGTCGCTGTAGCAATGGCCAGAGTCCACAGTGGGGAGACCACAGTGGCTACATTCAGACAGTGAATTCTTCCCAGAGCCAGTGAAAGAGTCAAGAGCTGCCAGTTTTCCTCTGGATGGGAATTCCAGCTTTCCTTGTAGGGATAAAGCCTCCTATGCTAGTCTGTTAGGGCTCCCATGACAAAATACCATGCACTGGTCACTTAAAAACAGTTTTCTTCATCCAGTTCCAGAAGCAGGAAGTCCATGACCAAGGCATCAGTCACCACTTTCTTCTGAAGCCTTCTTCCTCACTGTGTGACATCTACCTGCCTCTGTACATCTCTGTCCTGATGTCACTCATTTATAACATCACAAGCTGGACTAGAGACACCCTGATGACCTCTTAACACTTATTTTACCCTGATTACATCTCTCCTAAGACTTTATCTCCAAATACAGTCACACACTAAGAGCAAGAACAGCAGCGCATGAATGCGGGAGGGAAACCGTTTAGTTCATAGCCCCTCCTGCGCATGTCTAAAAAGCAAGAGGCCTTTCTAGCAGTTCATCTTCCTCGATCCATCTCCAGCTTCCGGATGCGGATCCGTACTCAGGCTTATCGTGCCACTGGGATAGTCCTCTAAATCCAAACATCATGTTATGTGTCAAATTGGCTCCCCCCCCACTTCACACACACACACACACACACACACACACACTCCTCGTGATCACAGGAAAACGTTCTCCAGTGATAGACTGTGTTAAGAAGTTCTGGGGACCCACCTGCACTCACATGGCAATAAAGAATGCCAAAAACATCTCCCTAAGCTTCCCAGCCCTGGCTATCCAATCAAATATGGACCTAGGTGTTATTATGAATGGACCCTTTTTTCTTCATCTTGTGAACCCTAGAAAGAGTAAAACAGTCACTTCCAAAGCCATGAGATGATAACTTCATGTAGTTTTAAACATTTGAATCTATGATGACTTTTTACAGGATAACAAAGATAGGGGCCAGGGCTGTAAGGCACTAGGAGAGCACCTTCCTGGTATGTGCAAGGCTGTGAGTCTGATCCACAGCACTACACCATAAATAAAAAGAATAAATTCATCCTGCTACTAAGTACCCTGCCTTCATCTGTCCTGTTTAGAAATAGATTTCTCCTCCCATCACCTAAACACTCATCCTTCTGACTGGCAGTTGTTAATACAAACCACTCACTAACTGTAACATCAGACTGAAGCCTTGTAAGTCATAGATCATGCCTCAGAATCAATACCTGATGCTTTAAATGTGATA
This sequence comes from Ondatra zibethicus, assembly GCA_004026605.1. NCBI lineage: Eukaryota > Metazoa > Chordata > Mammalia > Rodentia > Cricetidae > Ondatra > Ondatra zibethicus. The sequence continues at coordinate 126,891 of PVIU01000272.1, read as the reverse complement.
CCATGTTCACGTATCCAGGAGTGTATTCTCTGTCCTAGACTCTCCCCCACAGCTAAGGGACAGGTTACAGATCCAATAATCATCAGCTACCCTGCAGGTAGATCTTGACGCTAATCCCATAAGGAACTGTTCACATCTGCCTCATTGCTTTTTATGATGGTGACTTTTTCGACTTCACATCCCACTTGAGAACAATCCTGCCATAAATTCATTTTTTTAAGCACTGGTCTGAAATAAATGAAGTGAGAGTTTAGAAAAACCCATACCATCCAATAGATAAAAATAGCAACGAGGAAAAGAACAGTCCAAGCTTCAGGCAAGAGAGAACAGTAGATGAACACAGTCCCATTTTGGCACCACAGCCCCAGGAGAGTGTTCCAGCCCTGGGGCACAGCCAGGCCCAGAGCCTCTCTTAGTCCTCAAGCCATGTTTGTAACTTTGAAGAACAGGGCTTCCCTTGGCGTGAGGAGGTCTTAAAATAGGTAATAAACTCCCATAATTCTAGCCATAACCTCTTCTAAACACTATTCCCACATCCAGATCTCTGTCTCGGCTTGCTGGTTACACATGTCTTCTGCAGCCTCTACTGGAACATGACTAGACCCATCATCATCCTCTAGTGCCTTCCGGCTATTTCTTTAAAGCTATCGGTTTTTTTTTGGACATCTGCCTGATAGCTGGCTTAGCACTCACATGTTAGAGTCAACGTGTATTTAAGTTCCCAAATCTTTTACAAATGTAAAATTTACATTAAAGACTAGAACCACCTTTTGGGGACTGCCCTTGTCTCCTCTGGAGAGGAGTCACTCCCTTTGTGGAGAAAAGGACACTAAACTCAAGTGTGCCAAATCTGCAGCTGACCGCCATCTTGCCTGTCAGGTATGGTAAGAGTGAAATGCTGAGAAAAAGGAGCCAAAGCCTAGGGGAGAGAAGGAGTAGGAACATGAAGCACTTGCCATGCATGACCGGACTTCAAATCCCAGCACCCATTTGTAACCTCCCTGTGGGAGGCAGAGATTAATCCCCAGAACAAGATAGCTAGCTAGACATGAGCTCTTGATTAAGTGAGAGGCCTCAATATACAAGGTGGGCACCAGATGAAGAAGGGTGCTTAAAAGAAATCCACACTAGCTCAGAATTGAGTATAATAAAGGGTTATTTATTAGGGGCAGCCTCACAGATCACAGTCCTCTGCACAAACAGGGAACAGAAACTGAATCCAGCAGCTGGAAGAGAGAGTAAGCGCCACGCTTTAAGTCAGCATTTATAGCGGAAGAGGCCACGTCCAAGTGGGCTGGTACCTTAAAGGCTGAAGGAGTTCCTACAGCAGACAGCAATTGAGGAAGACTCCCAATGCCCACCTCTGGTCTCCATGTGCACACACAGGCACAGACACCTGTACACACATACACGCACGCACACACACATGCCCACACATGCAAACATATACACATTCCACACATACATATACACACTACCAAAAAATATAGCTCATTTTAATATTAAAACATTCAGCTGGGTGGTGATGGTGCACACCTTCAATCCCAGAACTCAGAGAGAGAGGCAAGCTGATCTCTGAGTTTGAGGCCAGCCTGGTCTACATAGCCAGGACAGCCAGGGATATACAGAAAAACCCTTTCTCAAAAAGTAAACAAAACAAAACAAAAACTCATTAGAACTTACTTCAGTTTCTCATAAGACATTCTTGGTGATTTCATTTTTCCCTCAACCCAATTTTTATTATAAATAAACTCACATTTAAATTCTTAAATTGGATCTAGACCTTTCAACTGGTATTGAGTAATATTTTACTTGTTTACTTTTTTCAGTGGATTTTATTTTAAAAGGGAGAATTTTCTAAATGATGAAATCATAAAAAGCAAGGGCTGGAGAGATTCAGTGGTTAAGAGTACTAGCTGCTGCTCTTAAAGAAGACCTGGGTTTGGTTCATAGCACTCATAACGGCAATTCCCAACCAGGTCTAGAGATCTGTCACCCTCTTCCGACCTTCATGGGCACCAGGACACATGTGGTACACACACATGCAGTCAAAACACACATACACAAAAATTAAATTTTAAAAATAACTTAAACATAAAAGCAACAAATTGCTCCCAAAGATACAGGTATGTCAAGATTGAAAATGCTGGCTGTAAGGGTTGGAGAGATGGCTCAGTGGTTAAGAGCACTGGCTGCTCTTTCAGAGGACCCTGGATCCATTCCCAGCACCCTCACAGCAGCTCACTACTGTCTGTAACTCCAGTTGCAGGGGATCTGACACCCTCACACAGACACAACATTGCACAGAGAAAATTCTGGCTGCTATGCAGTCTTTTTCCCACAGTCTCCTAGGAGACCCTACCAGGAGGGAGGGAGGTGAAGGCCAGGTCATAGCACTTATATCCTCAACTCATTCTGTCTCCTCCATCCCCTCCCCAAGTGCAGGGTCTCTCCGGCATTGATGGTTCTTCAGCCAAAGGTGACAGCTCTCCTACTGATCTCTATCTCTCTGGGCTTGGAAGCTGTTCCTTTATCTTCTCTACCCCTCAGGAAGTGATGGTTTTCTAATGCCACATTTTGTTGTTGTTTGAGACAGGGTTCCCAGGCTGGCCTAGGACTCACAGAGATCCTCCTGCCTCTGCCTCTCCCATCTGAGTGCTGGAGGTGCACCATGCCCAACTTCCCAGCTACCACCCTTGAGGTGTCACCTCATCCCCTTGGTGACTCCCTAAACTTCCCATGTTTAACTCACCTCAAATATCTGTGTGTGCTCTGACCGTGACCCTACTAGTCCCAGTTTAGATTCTACCTCTTCGGGGAGGCAGATCTTTCACTAAGTCACACAAACAGCACTGAACTCTGACTGCCTATCTTACAGAATTTACCAAGGTTTATAACTGTATTGATTTCTAGCCCCCCATTTTCTTTTGTCCTCTCCCCCAGGCTGTAAGATTCTTGAAGGCAAAAAGGGAGAGAAGAGGAGAGAAAGATTCATTTTCTTCCTTGTAGCTACAGTAATAGCTCAGAGTACCCCACGCCGACATAAATAGGCCTTGCTATTGCAGCTAGTATTAAATTCTTGATTGTTCCATTATTGCTTATGTTCTGGTTGTAGCTTGCCCTTAAAGAAAATGAAAGCACTGACTACATCTCTCTCAGCTGCATTACATCCCTGTGTGCAATATGATTAAGAAGCGTTTGCAACACTAATGGAATGACGCAGGGAGCCGTTGACTCAGCTCATAGGATGGTCTTTGACAGTATTCACTTGGCTCAGACTTTGGAAAAACACAAAAGATCAGATGTGTTCTAATATAGCAGATGGGCTGTCTTAGGGGAAGGGGTGCAATTCTTAGAGTTACATTTATTTTCCTTTAGGACATGAATTTATTTTATCTGTTGTCAATACATATGGACTAAATTAAATTGGAAAGATTGCATTACCTTATTCCACAGTTCCATAACGTCTCTCCCCCAAATTATTATTTCTCTGCTATTTTTAAATGTCATTTTGGATATATGGGTGTGAAATAATATGGGGACAATCATATCCTGAAAGAAACTGTTAAAGATCTGAGTCAGAGCTTGCAATGAAGCGCAGGTGAAAGGCTGCAAAACTTACAAGCTTTTTCTGCTCAGCTCATTAGAGACCAAAGCAGAAGCAAACACTAGAAAGGAATTCGCAGGAGACAGATCATTCCAAAGAGTGCCTTCAGCAAGCAGTTTGCATGTCCTTGCTCAAACATCTTGCATTAAGACTATACCCTCCTTTGAAAGCCATGATATATACAAGGTCTCAGTTACAGCTCAAGTGATCCCAACTTACAAACAAGTACACGGACTCCTGAAAAAGGTGAAGATCGTTAACTTGACCCAAAGAAGAATTCAGTTCAACTAATAAACACGAATGAAATATTTATAGACAAACACTTTTCTCAACTTTTCTTTAGGATTTATCATACACGATGTTTATAGTCTATATATCTTCAAAAGAGAACCTTAGACACTAGAGATGTGGCACAGTGGTGGAGCACTTGCCTAATAGGCATAAGGTCAGAGGTTCAATCCCCAGTACATACTGCGGGAAATTGGGGAGTAGGGAAGTAGGCAGGAAAGCACTTTGAAGAGACGTTTTCACAAATATCCATATTGTGTTTGTATATTTGCAGACACACCGATTCAAATGTTACCCACTGACATTACGCGGCTATTAAAAATGGCAATGGTCTTTTTTCAATATAACCATCATAAATCTAAATATCTGTATTCATGTCAAAAGTTGTAAGAATCGTGGAACTGTTATTCATCTTCATTTTTCCTTCTACTTCTGCCATGTGGTGGAATCCCAGGCAGATGCAGGCTAAGTGACCAAGTCCAATTCTGTGTCAACATGATGCTCTCCAGTCTCTTCTGCACCCTCTGCTTTGGATCCTAGATCTGAGCAGGGAAGGAGGAGACAAGAATCCAGCTCATCTGAGCACTGCACACAGCCCTGCCTCTCTGAGAGGGTTCCACCATCATCCCAGAAGCATCTCACGGTGACTTCCCTCAAAACAAAAACACTGAAGTGAGAGGCGCGCATGGTGCTGCTGATTGCATATCCAAAGGAAAATACACCCACGGTGGACACGGTTTCCTAGATGTTTCTCGACTGCTAAAGTACTCAGAGAGCTTGACATTTCTGTGGGTTAACAGCTAGGAAGAACTTCTCCTTCTGTCACCCATTGCCCCAGAAAGTGCCTGGGTTTAAGGCCCAGAGGTGGGACTTCTAAGGCAGAGGTGGGAAGTCATGTCCTCAAGCATTCTTACTTAGCTCGCTCCTGTCCCGATTAGACAGGACGTGATCTACCCGCCAGAAGGTTCATTGCAACCTGCACTCTGAGATCTCAGGTTTCTCCTCCTTGCCGCCAACCACATTTCAGTTTCCTCCAAATTACTAACTAAATGCCAGACTGTGATACTGTTTCCCAGTAGGAGAATAGAGATTTGATAGGCACCAGCAAAGAAGAAAATCAGTAGTCTGCCTTTCAAAAAGCAAATGGACTAATGGCTCTATTAGCAGACTTCCTTATTGAGGGAGATAAAGGTAAATTGAATGACAATTAAAGCTAAAAAGAGATTTAATGGAATTGCCTCCTGAACCCCCAGGCTAGGTGGGGAGACATGTGAAATGGTGGACGCCCCTAGTGACTCTGGAATGGCAACTGGTTTGATCACGTTTCTCACCAGTCTCTCAAAGTCCCCGTTCCTTACCTCTAAGGTAAGAAAAACTTGGAAGATCATTTGCCTGACACCCATGGTTCTGTTCCCCAGTACCAAAGGAACCTGGGGAATTTGTTTAAATGTAATATTATAAATTATTGTTTAATATATAATGTTATCTTACTTAATATATTATAACATATTATAATATATTATATAATGTGTTCATACATTTCACATTCACATATTCTCTAATATATGATTATATTAGGCAATATATTTATATATTTTAATATAAATGGATATATATTTTCTTATGTCATGTATTATATATAAATATGCTATATGTATGTGTGTGTGTTTATACAAAATAAAGTCTTATTCCAAGAGATTCAAGTTCAGTTACTCTTGGGCAGGTGTTTTATTTTCTATTCATAAAGTTATCAAATTTCATGTCATAACATAAAGTGTACATACAGTTTTTATTCTTAAATTTTTAATACTACTTCTATAACTCTTCTTTAATTGATAAATATTATGGGCCATGGAACAAATAGTTTCTACTGACAAAATATAAACACATTTGGGCAATGTAAACAGAGGGAGGAATTCTTAATATTTCATTTTTTAACATTAATTCAAAAATTAATAATTAATTTTTGAAAATATACCCAAAGAAAATAATCCAAAGACCAGTTACTCATGAGTGAATTATTTCTGTGGGAGAAATGAAACCTAAAAAATGATTTAAAAAAAAAAAAGAAATAATGGTGAACTCATAAAATAAATAAAACATTTAGATTTATTATTATGAATAAAATGCAATGATTTATTCTTTATAACATTTAACTCCCAGTATTATATAAAATATTATGAACTTTTATATATATGCCCATATATGCCAGTTACCCCATCCACACACCTTCTGTGGTATCCTAGCATCCCACCAGAACAGGATTGGAGAGCAAGGCCCACTGATGCCCACAACCAAGATGATCAAATTATTTCTCATTCTTTTTCTTATTATTTGACACCCTTTATCCTAAAGCTCATGAAGTGATCCCAGAGGAGAGATGCAGCCAAAGGCCCCACACAATCGTTACTGGGTTTGCTGATTTATATGGGCATGATAAAGCATGGGGGCTATTTGTCTTGCTGTCTAGCACTGCCAATTTGGTGATCGGGGTTAACAGACAGTGACCCGGAGGATGAGAACCTGGAAAAGGAAGTGGTTGGGGGTGTTGACTGTTTTCCTGGCCAAAAATGAAAAACTGACTAGCCTCCAGCCAAGATCTCAACACAGGGTCAAGGCAAGCTTTAAGCTGATGGCACCATGACATCTGACAGTGCTTCCACACTGAAGATTCTTCGCTGAAATTCTCAAACATCACAAATAAGGGAGGCGAGCATCCAGAGACTACGGCCGTACTTAGGAATCCTTTAGGTGCAACTCTGCCAATCCCACTCATGTATCAAGTCTGTTCTTCTCAATATACCCTGAGATTCCTCTCCAAGATCCTAGTTAGTTTCTCTTGTCTCCTTTCTTCAGTTGCCACTGGGTTGAGCATAGGGGAATTAAAGGTCTGATCTCTGTCCTGCTGGGAATTTAGAAGGACAAAGAACACTCTTGAAATCAGATTGAACTATTTCTACACTATGTGGACACTGAGCAAAAGAAAATGCAGACAGCTATATAAATTCTACATGGAGATTCCTTCTAACAGAGGAAGTTATCAAAAAATTTTAATCCATTATGTAAAGGTAAAGGAGTCAATTAGCAAAGTAACAGATATAACAACCTTAATGTGTTTGTACCTGAATACACAGCAAAACACATCCAGATATGTAATAGAACTTCAAAGACGAGATGACTCCATGACCAGAGACCTCAATATCTCTCTATCAGAAATGGACAGATCCAGCAGGCAGAAAATGAATAAGGACACAACTGAATTCCTCATCTTCAACCAACTGGATCTAATGGACATCCGCAGACTGCTTCATCCATCAGCAAGACATATCTTCTTCTCAAGTGTACATGAAACATTCACCAAGACAGGTAACAATCTGTACCATGACCCATGGTAACAAGTTTAAAAGACTAGAAATCATGCAATGCCTGCTCATAGGCTATGGTGAAATTAAACCAGAAATAAATGACAGAAAAACAATTAGAAAAGTTCCTAAATTCAAGGAGATGGAACACATTTCCAGGTAATACATGAGTGAAAGAGGAAGGGACAACTAACACTAAGAGCCATTTGAGGTGTCATATGTAAAAGGAAAACCGAACTCAATAGAAGCTTCTTAAATTATATATGCATATAATACATATGTATAAGATATATGTATATACATATACAAAAGAAGCCTAAATGGAATCACCAAATAATAGGGGGGACAATGCCCCCACTAGATATCTTTTGCCACCAAGTAAAGACTCTAGTACCAGAAATGGGTTACATCTAATTGAATTTCTGACCAAAGTAGCCCCGTGGAAATCCCCAAACAACTCTTCAAAAATGTAACTAAAAGAATAAGCCCATAGCCAGGCTAGAGGGCAAATAAGACAGAACAAAAATAGTTACATCAAGGACTGGACATATAGCTCAGTGGTAGAGCTCTTGCCTAGCATGCACAGAGCCCCAGTTTCAAAATCCAGCTCTGAATAAAATGATCAGAAATAAAATATAGGACATCAATGCAGACCCTGTGGACATGAAGAGGATGATTGTATGCTGCAAGCAACTTCATGATCACAAATTTGATAACCCAGATAAAATGGTCCAATTTCTTGAAACACACTATTATCTATACTCATCAAAGAAGAAGTGGGCAGCCAAAAAGTTCTATCTATTCAAGAAATTAAACCACTCACTAATATCTTACAAAACAGAAAATATCAGAGTCATGTAGACTCGCTTGTAATCTCTGCCAAGCAATTAAGGAGGAAATTTTACCAGTTCTACCCATCCTATTCAGAAGGCAGAAGATGAGGACACACTTAAGTCACTTTATACTACTACCACTAAAGCTATAAGGAAGAAAACTAAAATCAAAATATCTCTCATGAACATTGATGCAAAATGTTCAAAAATATCAGTGACTTGGATCTCACACTGTACTAGGATTCTATACAACAGCAGGTGTATTCTAACCTGGGTATGCAATGTGAAGCATGGCATTGAAAACCAATGGCTATAGCACAGCATATCAACAGGATGAAAACAAGCTCTGGATCCTAGCAGTAGAGCAGAAAAGCACTGGGCAAAATCCAATACTCATTCCTGATCAGAACTCAGCAAACTAGAATTAGAATGGATCTGGCAAAGAAGAATGGTTACAGTATACCAAAAACAAAACAAAGCACAAACAAACAAAAAGAAAACTATTGCAGCATCATACTAATTGGTGGAAAACCGAAACTTGCCCATTAAAATCAGGAACAAGGCAAGGATTGACCTCTCATCACATGCTTTCAGCATTGCACTAAAAATCTCATCTCAGTGTTAACCCACACACCTACAAACTCCTGATTTTTGACAAAGATGCAAAAAATATCAAATAGAAAAAAAGAAGGCATATTTAATAAATGGTGCTTGCATGATTGGATATCAATATGCAGAAGAATGAAAATAGATCCATAGCTACCACCATGCACAAAACTCAAATCCAAATGGATCAAACCTCAACATAAAGCCAGCCACACTGAACCTCACAAAAGAGAAAGTGTGAAGTACACTTGACTGCATTGGCACAGGGAACCACTTCCTTAATATAATCCCAGTAGCACAGACACTGAGAGAAACAATTAATAAATGGGACTTCCTGAAACTGAAAAGCTTCTGTAAAGCAAAGGACACAGTCAATAAGACAAAACAACAGCCTACAGAATGGGAAAAGATCTTCACTAACCCCACATCATACAGAGGCCTGATCTCCAAAATATACAAAGAACTCAACAAATTGGACACCAAAAAAACACATAATCCAATAAAAAAAATGGAGTACAGACCAAAACAGAGAACTCTCAACAGAGGAATCTAAAATGAAAGACACTTAAGGAGATGTTCAGCATTCTTAGTCATCAGAGAAATGCAAATCAAAACAACTCTGAGATTCCACCTTACACCTGTAAGAATGGCCAAGATCAGAAACACTGATGACAACTTATGCTGGAAAGGTTGTGGAGAAAAGGGAACACTTCTGCATTGCTCGTGGGAATGCAAGCTGGTACAACCCCTTTGGATATCAGTGTGGCGATTTCTCAGAAAATTAGGAAACAACCTCTCTCAAGACCCAGCAATACCACTTTTGGGTATATACCCAAAGGATGCTCAATTGTACCACAAGGACATGTGCTCAGCTATGTTCATAGCAGCATTGTTTGTCATAGCCAGAACCTGGAAACAACCTAAATGCCCCTCGACCAAAGAATGGATAAGGAAAATGTGGTACATTTACACAAAGGAGTACTATACATCAGAATGAGGACTAGAGGCTAGATGCCTCAATGAAATCACTAGAAATATATACAGGCCTGGAGATTCAGGCTCAAGCTCTTTGCAATGCATAAATCTTGTTTCTATGCCACAAAGCAGCCTTAAATGCTTGATACAGGATTCAAGAACCAAAAAAAAAAATGAATTGAATCATACACCAGGTTTAAACAGGGCCAAAGAGAATCCTTTAGTGTATTTTTACAAAGATTAACTAAGGCTGTACAAATAGGAGCAACAGACCCAGATGCTTGATGAGTACTCTGGCTTTTAAAAATGCCAACTTAGAATGCAAAAAGATACTTGGGCCTTTAAAGGTTAGATCAGCACCAATGGATGAATGGATCATGCATACGATGAACATTGAAACATTTGACTATAATACTGAATCTTGGGTAGGAGAAACAATTTCCAAACGTATGAGGAGGCATCAAAATGCCAAATGTTTTAATCGTGGTAGAATAAGACATCTGAGGAGGGATTGTAGAAAAGGAATTCCTAGAAATAAAGTCTCCTCTGCGAATGGCAAAAATACAAGGTATCAACCTTCTGGATTATGTTGAAGGTGTGGCAAAGGCTGACATTGGATCAATGAATGCAGATCAACAAAAGACAGACAAGGCAACCTGATACCATCAGGAAACTCTTTGGGGGGCTTCTCATAGGCCCCCAAGTCAAAAGTAGTCCAGTCACTGTGGACAACATGTCTCACCAGGAAAAAAAAAATTCAGAGCCTTCTGTAAAAATGCTCTTCTGGGTGATGGACTAAACATGGAGGATGAATCAAAAATTCCAATAAGAAATGTATATTCTTGCAGACTTCTATAAATGATCAAAGTTAAGAGTGCATATAAATGGCATTGTAATTGTGGGTTTGATAGACATAGGTGTGGACATGAGTATCATTACTCTAGAATAATGGCATCCAAATTGGCCTCTTCAAGAGGCAGATGTTCAAGTACTAGGAATTGGAACCCTATCTCAAGTGAAACAAAGAACAAGATGGGTTGAATGCATAGGGCCAGAAGGACAGAGAGGAAGGCTGAGGCCAAATATGGCTAATATTGTAGTGAATTTATGGGGTTGTGACCTGCAGCAATGGAATACCCAGATTAACATTCCTGCAGTCCCAGAAACTCAAAACTCTGGAAAGGCTATTATAAGGTACTATACACAAAGATCCCCAGCCATTCAGGCTGTACAAGAATGCAAAGCAACTAGCAAACCTTTAGAGGTACCAATGGCCCTACCTTTAAAATGGTTAACTGAGAAACCAATATGGGTTAAGCAGTGGCCATTAACAGAAGACAAACTGCAGGCTTTAGAACAGCTGGTAAAGTAGCAACTAGATGCTCACCATATTGAAGAATCAACCAGACCTTGGAATTCTCCTGTATTTGTTGTTTAAAAAAATCTGGAAAATGGAGAATGGTGACAGTTCTAAGAGCTGTCAACAAGGTAATTCAATATATGGGCCCTCTACAATCTGGAATTCCTCTGCCTTCTCTATTACCAAATGGATGGAGACTCTTATAGTTATTGATTTAAAATATTGTTTCTTCACTATACCTTTACAAGAAAATTACAGAGAAAAATTTGCCTTTACAGTGCCTACTAATAATTCTCAACCTACTAGGAGATACCAATGGACCGTCCTTCCACAGGGACTACCGAACAGCCTCACCCTATGCCAATACTTTGTAAGTCAGCCATTGGAAATAATACATAAAAAAAATTCCTAAATCTATTATTTACCATTACATGGATGACATTTTGCTATCTAATTCAAACATAGATACTTTAGAAGAATTTTTGAAGAAGTAAAGAAAGTTTTGCCAAAATGGGGATTACAAGTTGCTCCTGAAAAAAATACAGAGAAGAGATTCTGTCAATTACCTAGGTTATAAAATAGGTTTAGAGAAAATTAGACACAAAAGGCACAAATTAGGAGAGACTGATTGTGGACTCTTAATGACTTTCAAAGATTGTTAGGAGACATTTCTAGTCTATGGTCAGCTGTTGGGGTAACACATGATCTAATAGTTCATTTAAACAAAACCTTAGATGGTGACAAAGACTTAAATAGTCCCAGAGAATTAACAGCTGAAGTGGAAAAGGAATTGATTGTCATTGAAGAAAAATTACAGGAGGCACAGTGGTTAGGGTGAATCCAAATCTTAATTGCATTCTAGTCATATTGCCTTCCAGAATTTCCCCTACAGGAATTTTAATGCAAAGGAAAAATATTATCTTAGAATGGATCTTTTTACCATATAAACCAAGTAAAAAACTAAAAACTTATGTGGAAAAAGTCTCTGAATTAATTTTAAAAGGAAAATTGAGACTTCATCAACTAGCAGGTATAAACCCACAGAGATTATAGTACCTTTTATGGGAAGACAATGAACCTTGGTAAAGAGCTTGTGCTAATTTTTTAAGAGATTAATAGCAATTATCCCAAAAGTGATAGAATTAACCTTATAAAGAGAACTACTTGGATCCTTCCCCACATTGTATGTGACACACCAATAACTGGAGCCTGTACATTCTATATTGATGCAAATAAATCAGAAAGGGCAAGTTACAAATCAGAAGATTTAAGTAAGGTGGAACAAAGCCCTTATAATTCTGTCCAAGAAGCAGAATTATATGCTATTCTCATGGTACTAAGGGATTTTTTAAAACCTCTTAATATAGTTACTGATTCACATTATGTAGAAAGAGTTGTCTTGCATATATTGAAAACACTGAATTTACTCCAAATGATACAGAATTGACTTCATTATTCATACAGGTTCAAAATATAATCAGGAATAGGCTCTGTCCCATATATATAATATATGCCTGGTCCCATACTGGTCTGCCAGGTCCTCTAGCACAAGGTAATGCAGAAATTTATTGATTATTGATTAGAAGTGTGTTGAAGGCCTCAGAATTTCATAAGAAACATCATGTTGATAGCAAAGGTTTAAAGAAAGAGTTTTCTATTACATGGCAACAAGCTAAGGAGATTATAAAGAGATGTTCTACTTGCTCTTTCCATAACCAAACACCACTACCTGCAGGGAGTAACCCAAAGGGTACTCAGAGGAGTAAAATCTGGCAGATGGATGTGTTCCACTTTGCAGATTTTGGAAAATTAAAATATGTATACCACACCATTGTTACTTATTCAGGTTTTAAATGGGCAACTGCTTTCAGCTCAGAAAAGACTGATTGGGTAATCACACATTTATTAGAAGTTAAGGCCATCATGGGTATACCTGCACAAATAGAGACAGATAATGGTCCAGCATATGTCTCTAAGAAAATGAAACAGTTTTTTGCTTATTATAATATAAAGCATATTACAGGTATACCAAACAATCTTACAGGTCAGGCAGTTATAGAAAGATCAAATTGAACTATAAAGTCTGGCCGACTCCCAACCAGCGGAAAAACAGCCACACTCAGGATTCTTCTCGGATCACGCTTTATTGGAGAGCACTTGGTTGAGGCAGGAGGCGAGAGAGAGAGAGAGAGAGAGAGGTCTAAAATGGCGGCTGCTTATATAGGGAGATGTGATGCGACTCACGCCTTGACTGGCTGCTATGTCCCGCTGGCACCAGAGTCCTCGGGATTGGTTAGGGACACCTAGGTTATTGCGCATGCAGGAAGCGCCTGGACGCTCAGTCCAGAAGCATTGCCAAATATGGAATTGTTTACCTCCAAATTGCGAGGATGCAAGCGTCATCTTGTAATGGCGTTTATGCCTATGGCTCCCTGCAATAAAGGATATGTTAAACAAACAGAAATGGATGGAAAATATCTCCAGAAATAAATTATTCCATAATGCTTTATTAACCTTGAATTTTCTTAACTCTAATGAGAAAGGAACAACAGCAGCAGAGAGACAATGGATAATAGAAAAGTCTTCTGAATTAAACCAACCCATGTGTTTCAAGGATGTGTTGATCTCACAATGGAAGCCGGAGATGTGCTACATTGGGGAAGAGGTTTTTCTCTTGTTTAAACAGGAGATGAAAAGTTATGGATACCATCAAAATTAATGAAGATTCAGTTTGAAAAAGAGAAATCTTCCCAAAGAAGGGGAAAATGCACAAATTAACATCACCAACAATGAAAACTAAATTAACAGGAGATAGGACTGGTCATTAATATTCCTTAATGTAAATGGACTCAACTAACCTATAAAAAGGCACAGGCTAACAGATTGGATACAAAAACAGAATCCATCCTTCTGCATACAAGAAACACATCTCAACCTCAAAGACAGACATTATCTCAGAGTAAAGGGTTGGGAAAAATATAGCAATCAAATGGACCTAAGAATCAAGCAGGTGTAGCTATCCTAATATCTAACAAAATAGACTTCAAGCTAAAATCAGTCAAAAGAGACAAAAAAGGTCATTTCATATATTAGTCACAGGGAAAATCCATCAAGAGGAAATTTCAATACTGAACATCTATGCATCAAATACAAGAGCACCCTCATATGTGAAAGAAACACTTCTAAAGCTTAAATCATACATTAAACCCCACACACTAATAGTGGGAGATTTCAACACTCCCCTCTCACCACTGGACAGGTGAGACAATTTTTTGTCAATCAGACAAAAAATGAACAGAGAAATAAGAGAACTAACAAATATTATGACTCAAATGGACTTAACAGACATTTATAGAATATTCCATCCAAACAGAAAAGAATATACCTTCTTCTCAGCACCTCATGGAACCTTCTAAAGAATTGACCGCATACTTGGTAACAAAACTAACCTCAACAAATACAAAAAAAAAATGGAAGAACCCAATGTACCTTATCAGATTACCACGGTTTAAAACTAGAGATCAACAGCAATACTAATTCCAGAAAACCCACAAACACATGGAAATTAAACAATGCCCACCTGGATTATCAATGGAAGAAATAAAGGAAGAAATTAAAAACTTCCTAACATTCGATGAAAATGACTACACAACATACCCAAATTTATGGGACACAATGAAAGCTGTGTTAAGAGGAAAGTTCATAGCACTAAATGCCTAAGTAAAAAAGCTGAAAAAAATCCTACACTAGTGAATTAACAGAACATTTGAAAACTTTAGAACAAAAGGAAGCAAATTCACCTAAGAGAACTAGATGGCAGGAAATAAAGTGAGAGCTGAAATCAACAAAATAGAAACAAAGAGAACAATACAAAGAATCAATGAGACAAAGAGTTGGTTCTTTGAGAAAATCAACAAAACAGACAAAACTTTATCCAAGCTAACCAAAAGGCAGGGAAAGAATATCCAAATTAACAAAATCAGAAATGAAAAGGAGGACATAACAACAGACATGGAGGAAATACAGAAAATCATCAGGTCATATTTTGAAAACCTGTACTCTACAAAATTGGAAAACTTAAAGGAAATGGACAACTTTCTGGGTAAATATCACTTATCAAAATTAAATCAATACCAGATAAGTAAATTAAACAGACCTATGACTGCTTAAGAAATAGAAACAGTCATCAAAAGTCTCCCAACCAAAAAAAGCCCAGGACCAGATGGTTTCAGCTCAGAATTCTACAAGACTTTCAAAGAAGAACTAATACCAAAACTCCTCTAATTATTCCACACAATAGAAACAGAAGGAACATTGCCAAACCCTTTTTATGAGGCTACAATTACCCTGATACCCAAACCACAGAAAGACATTACTAAGAAAGAGAATTGTAGATCAATCTCACTCATGAACATTGATGCAAAAATACTAAATAAAATACTGGCAAATTGAACCCAAGAACACATCAGAAAAATCATCCACCATGATCAAGTTGGCTTCATCCCAGAGATGCAGGGATAGTTCAACACACGAAAATCTGTCAATGCAATCAACCATATAAACAAGATGAAAAATAAAATCCACATGATTGGATGCCAGAAAAGCTTTCAACAAAATATAACATCCCATCATGATAACGGTCTTGGAGACAGCACGGATATAAGGAACATAACTAAACATAATAAAGTCAATATACAGCAAGCCAACAGCCAACATCAGACTAAATGGAGAGAAACTCCCAGCAATTCCACTGAAATCAGGAACAAAACAAGGTTGTCCACTCTCTCCATATCTATTCAATATAGTTCTAGAGGTCCTAGCTAGAGCAATAAGACACCAAAAGGAGATCAAGGGAATACAAATTGAAAAGAAAGAAGTCAAACTCTCACTGTTTGCTGATGATATGATAGTTTACATAAGTGATCCCAAAACTTCTACCAAGGACCTTCTACAACTCATAAATACTTTCAGTAATGTAACGGGATACAAGATTAACTCAAAAAAATCAGTAGCCCTTCTGTACACAGATGATAAAATGGCTGGGGAAGAAATCAGAGAATCAACACCCTTCACAATAGCCACAAATAGCATAAAATATCTCGGAGTAACTCTAACCAAACAAGTGGAAGACTTGTATGACAAGAACTTTAAATCTTTAAAGAAAGAAATTGAAGAAGACACCAGAAAGTGGAAATATCTCCCATGCTCCTGGGTAGGCAGAATTAACATAGTAAAAATGGCAATCTTACCAAAAGCAATCTACAGATTCAATGCAATGCCCATCAAAATCCCAGCAAAAATTCTTCAAAGACCTCTAAAGAACAATATTCAACTTCATATGGAAAAGCAAAAAACCAAGGATAGCCAAAACAATCCTGTACAATAAAAGAACTTCTGGAGGCATCGTAATCCCTGAGTTCAAACTCTACTACAGAGGTACAGTACTGAAAACAGCCTGGTATTGGCATAAGAAAAGACAGGAGGACCAAAGGAACCGAATAGAAGACCCGGATATCAATCTACACATCTTTGAACACCTGATTTTTGACAAAGAAGCAAAAAATATCAAATGGAAAAAAGAAAGTATATTTAACAAGTGGTGCTGGCATAACAGGATATCAACATGTAGAAGAATGAAAATAGACCCATATCTATCACCATGCACAAAACTCAAGTCCAAAAGGATCAAAGACCTCAACATAAAGCCAGCCACACTGAACCTTATAGAAGAGAAAGTGGAGCGTACACTTGAAAGCATAGGCATAGGGAACCACTTCCATAATAGAACCCCAGCAGCACAGACACTGAGAGAAACAATTAATAAATGAGACCTCCTGAAACTGAAAAGCTTCTGTAAAGCAAAGGACACGGTCAATAAGACAAAACAACAGCCTACAGAATGGGAAAAGATCTTCACTAACCCCACATCACACAGAAGTCTGATCTCCAAAATATACAAAGAACTCAACAAATTGGACACCAAAAAAACACATAATCCAATAAAGAAAAAATGGAGTACAGACCAAAACAGAGAACTCTCAACAGAGGAATCTAAAATGAAAGACACTTAAGGAGATGTTCAGCATTCTTAGTCATCAGAGAAATGCAAATCAAAACAACTCTGAGATTCCATCTTACACCTGTAAGAATGGCCAAGATCAGAAACACTGATGACAACTTATGCTGGAGAGGTTGTGGGGGAAAGGGAACACTTCTGCATTGCTCGTGGGAATGCAAGCTGGTACAACCCCCTTTGGATATCAGTGTGGCGATTTCTCAGAAAATTAGGAAACAACCTCTCTCAAGACCCAGTAATACCACTTTTGGGTATATACCCAAAAGTTGCTCAATCATGCCACAAGGACATGTGCTCAACTATGTTCATAGCAGCTTTATTCGTCATAGCCAGAAACTGGAAACAACCTAAATGCCCCTCGATCGAAGAATGGATAAAAAAAATGTGGTACATTTACACAATGGAGTACTACATAGCAGAAAAAAATAACGACAGCCTAAATTTTGTAGGAAAATGGATGGAACTAGAAAGCATTATTTTGAGTGATGTAACCCAGACACAGAAAGACAATTATCACATGTACTCACTCATAGGTGGTTTTTAAACATAAGGCAAAGAAAACCATCTTACAAACCACAATCCCAGAGAATTTAGACAACAATACGGACACTAAGAGAGACCTACATAGATATAATCTACGTGGGAAGTAGAAAGTATAAAAAGACAAGATCTCCTGAATAA